>VZSZ01005041.1:478239-492278 GCA_013398815.1 Ibidorhyncha struthersii | reverse complement strand
AGGAGAGGAGAGGAGAGGAGAGGAGAGGAGAGGAGTTTCTGGCAGATTTTGCTACCACCTTCCAGCAATGAAGCAGCCTGTGTGAAGCAGGATTTAGGGTCTCTGTTCATGTGCCAGCTTGCAGTGCCCAGCTCACAGTGAATATTCCCACTGCTGGCACCAGTGGTCCTCACCAGCGACACAGAGAGAATAGGGACGCGCTGGGGGGCACGTATGCCTGCGCTTCTGTCCCGGGGACATACCCATGCCCCCTGCCCACAGACACACAGTCCCCACTAGACCTGAGTGGGGTATGGGACAGAGATGCACATGGCTTTTCTCCCTTTACTCTCCAGGGAAAATAATGCCCTAGGACACGCAGAACACGACTGATCCAATCCCAAAACAAGTCATTTATGGAGGCACCTCTTTTTCCGCAGTGACTCAAAGAGATGCTTGCTTTCAGCACAAGGCTGTAGGTGCTCTTGTAGAGACAGCTGTGCTGGGAGATGTGCCGGTGTCTGCGGCAGCCTCCTCCCCACCTGCACCACAGCTGTAAGTTCCTCATTTGTGTGTTCAGCAGGGGCCATCGGGGCAGGCACAAAGCAGTGCTTTCCCCTTTGATGTGCTTAGGGAGTCATGGCAGTTTGCCATCCTCTTTAGGCCCCTCAGCCCGTCAGAGGGTCTACACAGAAGCCCTTGGTGCAAATAGCTTATCTCAGCATCCCTGGCACAGGCTTGCAGAGTGAATAATCCCAGCTTGCAAAGCTGCCTGCCACAGTGGACAGGGCGTGGAGGCTAATGTTTAAGGAGTGCACACTCTTAATGCCATGTTAATGATTCACAGGGTTGCTTGTGAAGACCAGCACCTACCCCCAGCCCAAACATGGCTTAAAAAATTTTGTGATAAAAATTATGTCAGTTTGTGACACCCGTAAAATTGGAGCCCCAGACTTGGCTTATACATTCTCATGCACTTCAAAACATTTCTGTGAAATGAAAATATGCAGCATGTTTCTTTTGGGGACATAGAGAACGGTCAAACAGTTCACCCAAAAGCAAATTCCCCAGCCCCACTGCCTGCATGCTGCCTAAACAGGCAAAGGGGAGAGGCAGAGCTCTCTGCAGAACATCTCACAGGAGGCCAGTGGTGCACTGTAGGGAAGAAGCCATTTCTCCCAAATGCTTTTCCTGCAGTCTCAGATCTCTGTCATACTGGGGCTGTTGACACCCTACTAAAATAAACAGCCATGAAGAGACAGGCAAGCTACTGGCTACCAGGTGGCTTCCAGTCACCCCACACCCACTCCCCCATATGTCACACAAGAACCTGAAAGCAGCATCTCCATGCTCCCAAGACAGGAGCTAAAACAATCGATATGAAGGACTGTGGACTCTCTCCTCGAATGAAGCCACTGGGAGAATGTGTAGGGACCGTGCACACTGCCAGGCTCTGCAAAGAGTCACCCTGGGCCAGAGCTGGAGGAGTGCAGCATCTGTGGCATCTGCTGCCTTACTGAGGCTTTTGCATTTTTAAAGACTGCCTCCTCCCGCAGGGTGAGTGAGTGAGTGAGTGAGTGAGTGAGTGAGTGAGTGAGTAAATTCCCAGCCACCAGCCAGCTCTGGAGCTCGACCTGCATCCCCTCTGCCTGGTGAGGATGCTCTGGGCCCTTGGTGTGCAGGCACTCTCCATGGGGGATGCAGCCCCTGGAGCAGGGACTTGAAGCTGCTGCTTCTTCTCAGTCTCCCCTGTATGACAGTCAGTAACTAACCCCCACCCCAGTGCCGGGGGCCAGCACTGCATCTGCTTCCTGCACTGGGCTCTGGAGCCACTGGGTCCTCCTGTGGGGTCATGTTCTGGGTGGCTTGTGATTATCCCCTGCTGAAAGCAACATGGGGACCAAGCATGGTCAGCACAGTGGCTGAGCAGCATAGCAAGGACATGGAAGAAAGAACATCTCTCTGCCTTCTCCCACTGCCCTGTTCCTCATACTGAGACCAATGCATCCCCAGCCAGTGACCAGCTGAGTGTCCCCCACCTTCTCAGCTCCCACCCTGCTCCCTTCCCTGCTCTCCTTCCTCTCTGGCTACCAGCCTCTGCCTGCTCCTACACCCTGGGGATGGCAGAGACCTTGTTAGGCTGGACACTCCTGAGGAGAGCCCCATACCTTCAACAGCCTAAAAATACCCTTTTCTGAGCAGTCTTTGAGGAATCACTGTTTTGCTGCTGTATTCCCTCAGTCCTGCTTTATACTAAGTACATTGCTGGCTCTCAGCTGCTGTAAATTCAAGATTTTCTTGATCCGCACCTGCAACAGCCTACATTATTTGCAACAACCACCCTTCACGCTCTCCCCTCCAACTCCCCAGGAGCGCTCCCCTTGCTCCTGAGCAGGGCGGTGCTGGTCGATCAAGGAAGCAGCCTTGCTCTTTGCTGTTGTTTATTTAAGTGTCTCCTTTGCTCACTGCTTTATTGTGCCTGTGAGCCAAGAGCAGGAAGGTCACAGGCTTGTAAATTTGCAGTGAACATGATTTGTGTCAGTGCGGTGGTCACTGGCATTTGAGAGATACTGTCTCCTCCTTTCTTCCCTTGTCAAGAGTTGGAGCACGTGTGCATGCCCTGCATCTCATCCTGCTCCACGTGGGCGAGCGCTGGAGCCCCATGCTCCTCCTAAGGCACCCAGTTCTTCCTCCCATCTGGTGTGACTCTGCACTTCTTTCTATGGAAGTGCATATAGGTTTCATTTTCTTGTGTATCAGTTTCATTTTTTCCCCTTTGCTGTTACCTGTAGGGAGTCACTCACCCAATGCCATGTCAGCGGCAGCCCAGAGTCCCTCATTCTCACTATAAGGTCTGACTTTGTAGCATAAAGACCCACCTGAAAATAAAGGTGCTCGCTGTCCGCCTTCACAGCGCTATCAAAACCACAGGAGGGTGGATCAGAGGCCAGGCTGCAAATTCCTCTGAGCTTCACATCTGGGATAAACCAAAGCTTTTTGCTGGGAGAAAAATGCTCCCAGAAACTTCTGTTCAGAGGCAACTCCCCTTTTGCTACAGGCCTGTGAAATTTGGTCAAGCTCTGCGCTCCTTTGCCCTCAGCAGCATGGTGTACGGAGGAGGACAGGCAGTGCCTCTGGCTGCCTGCAGCAGCTCCTGCCCATCTGCAGGTGAGGGATACAGGGCTCTCGCTCTTCACATCCACGGGAGCTACAGGCCAAGGCATATTTCAGTGCTGAAGAACTGTCCTGCACTGAACATTTTCTTTCTGCCTTTTCTGTAATTGTATCAATGAAAAAAAAATGTAAATAGGAATTTTAATAAAAGTATAACAGTAACCAGATCTAATCTCTAACCTTTTGAAATATAAAGAAGCTGCTTTATCTGCTAGGAAGCACAATCTCTCCCCAGCAGCGATGGGAATTTGTGGGAGTTAAATTAACTGAGGCAGTGCTCCCCTCTTGCTCGTTGAATGTAAGCGAAACATATTGAGGATTATTGCAAAGGGAGAATTAATAAAAACTGAGTGGGAAAGTTTCAAAGTCCAAGTAAGTTTGCTAACTGTTTCCCACGCACGGGCAGACACGTACAGAGAGAGCAGCCCGTGTATCACACCAGCTGGTTCTCCCTGCTTCCACTGCGAAACAACAAGAAGCAGTGTGCAGATCCCATGGAAGGGCTTTGCACTCTGAACAAGACAGCATCTGGAGTGATTACTGCCTGGGATATCAGGATGATTACATCTACATACAGCTCTGCAAAAAAAGCTTTCCCGAGCTTGGGTTTCTTGGCCCTCTAGCCCTGAAAATGCGGATGTCACCTTGTATCCCAGCTGCCTCTCCTGTCCACATTACAGTCTGGTTATTGTGCTGCAGAGGTGGGATGTGCCCATCGATTCATCAGTGCTTCAGTGCAATGGGCTTTTGCAAATCAGGTGCAAAAGTGGCTTGGCATCCTGGTGACTCCCCTCTGCTGAAAGGCTCCTGGACTGGCATGGCTTTTGTAAACCAAGCCGTGATAAAACCAGTGCAGGTTAGCACGGATCTGCTGCAACTGGGGAGTTAGGCAGGGGAGAGTGTCTTCGGTGTAAGACCCAGTTACAAATGCTAAACAAATGGCAAGGGGAGGGGGACAGGGTGGCATTTGTGTCCTGGGAGAGAAGCAGGGGCAGGGCAAGACCAGTCACCCTGGCTGTTAACCCAGGGTGACCTCTTGTCTGCACCATCAGGCCCATGAGTGCAGAGTACCAAACAGAGCAAAGCAGATAAATTTATCAAGCACCCTGATTGTTCCTGTGTTATCAGTGCCAGTTTGACCAGTTCCACCAGTCAGCAACCTGATATCAAAGCCAGGACACCTCTTACTTCCAAGGATCAGCTCTTCTTACTGTGCTAAACTCCTCTATGCTGTTGGCCACATTGTTCATGAATCCTCCACCTTTCCATTTTGGTTTTCTATTACTACAGGGTCTAATTTCTTGCTATCAGCTTTCTCTCTCTCAACCCTCTCTTCTAACAGCTGCCCAGGTGGGTTCGGAGGACTACACTGTTGCCCATGGTTGAACTGTCTGTAATGGTACAGCTCTGAATGATGCTCACTAAATTTGTTCAGCATGTGGGTGAGTTGTCACAGCTGCACAGCCACATTCAGATGAAATAGAGCTTGGCAAAAAAATGCCCCTGAACCATGTTAGCATTCCAGCGAGCACCACCACAATGTACTGGTGTTGCAGGTCTTTGATTTGTGCTCGTTTCTACATGCACACGTGCTGCAAAACGTGCAGCGAATGGAAGGGAATTTCGAATAAAAACCTGGTAGGTGTGTGCTGCACATGCCCACCCAGAACACTGCAACAAATGCAGCTTTCCTTTCTTCCCCAGTCCTTCCCAGACATCATTTCTAGTGAAACCATCCCAATTTTCTGAAGCGTTTTGATGACCACAAGACCACAAGTCCCGACATTCGTATGCTCCTTCCAGTGTGTCTCTGCCCATCTCTGCTGCTGTGCAGCTGGGGATAATGCCTGCCCTCTCCTGGACTACTCTGGGAGCTGTTGCGCAGGCTGCTGACAGCAGCATTTGCACTCCTGGTGTGTGCTTTTGGCCTTTTGAACAAGAGAAGTGGCAGCAGCACAAAGATGTAAGGCAAAGAGTTCCCATTAAGCCAAGGGGATGCAGTAGAGGCACCCTGTCTAGGCAGCAGTGCCTGCCCTCAGCACACTGGACCTGGTCCTCCCACCGCCCCCTGCTCTGTATTTTAGCATTGCTCATGCACAGGGTAAAGGCTACCCAGGCCTGCTGTGCAAGCAGTGCTCCCATCCCTCTGTCTTTTCTGAATTTTGCAAGCCTGGAGTTCGGCTTTCTTTGGTCTCCGTTACAGCCTTGGAAAACATCCTGATTTCAGAGTTCTCCTGAGCTCTGTTCAAAGGACTTTTTGAGTCCTGCCATTTTCCAGTCATTCACCTGGCCTATGAATGACTGGGAAGAACTTGCTTGTCCCTGGGGATTTTAGATAAAGTGTAAAATTCACCTGTAAGGAGAAGGAAATGGACTTACAGAGACAGGGGGCAGGATGTGTCACACCATTTGGAAGCACTGTCATGCCTGAGTCATGCATTTGCCCTATGCAGAAATCTACCCTACTGGCACACTGGCTGCAAAGAGGGGGACTGAACGCTGGGCAGACTGTTCTCCTGCCTTTTATCAGGTCACTGTCTCAGCCCTGCACTTGCTCTTCTGCTGTGAAATCATAAGCAAAAAAGTTAGGCAGTCTCCCTTTCGGTCAGCCCTTCCCATATTCTCTATTGTTGCCACCTTTCACTGTGCCCCAGAATACTTCCTCACCTGAGCTGCTTCACCCACAGCAAGGAAAAGGAAGGCTTGTTGTCATGTGCTAGCCTGGTGCTCTAAGAGTAGGAAAAGTAGGGGACAAGGGGAAGCTGTTGTGATGGAGACCCTGTGCAACGGTGCCTTCCCAGAAATGTGATGTGGCATGGGTGTCTCTAAGGCTGACCATCTGGGTAGGAATGCCACCATGGATCATGCTTCTGATCTGGATTGGAGACTGAAAATCATGGAAATAAGATCATGGACTGAAGGTAATGGAAATGTAAGTCCCGCTGCAAAGGGCACTGTTACTGTTAGGTCAGAAAAAGTCTCTATAGATCCTTAGATTTGGAGGCATCTCAGCCTCTGCTCCTCCCATGGCCTCATGACAGTTACCCCCTTTAGAGGCAGCGATGAGAAGACCCCAGGTGAAGTGCTGCCAGGGAAGGTACAATATTACTGCTCATGTGAAAGCTGGGTTGCATCACACCACCAGGAGAGTGTGGCAGCAAAGGGAAACCCTCCAGGGCAGGGTATTTATTAGCAGTGAGGAACCAAGCAGTGACTAGGCTGCTGCCCTAGCTGTTTCAAGCAGGCAGCTGAAAGATGGTCGATGCACACCCCTAGAGCACACAGACTCAAGGTCCTTCAGCCTCCCCAGTGCACATTGCTGCTGGGTGCAGGCTCCAGGGAGGCTCCAGTGGCTTGGGTACAGCTGTTTCTCCCTTACACCAAAATTCCAGCTCTCTAGCCATAAGCTGGACAGCAGGAATTGCCTCCAGCTGCAGCACAGTGAAAGGGAGAGGCAATCCTCCAGCACGAGTGCCCACTGCCGCAGCCACACAATTAATGGAGTCTGGGTGCATATTGCTGCCCCTTCTCCTCCTGTGGGCTCTGACTCAGCCGCAGGGCTCAGCAGGACGGGAACAGCCCCAGCAGTTGCCATCCATGTTACACCCACCTGTAACTGCCTCAGACTTTGTTTTCGTCAGGACTTTAGTTTCTCCTAAAGAGCTATTGCAAATCCATGCGGCACAGCCTCCCTCTTTCTTTGTGTACTGACTACAACGCAAGCCTGATAGGCTGGGCATAACGTACAAGAATCCAATTGTTTTGACAAGCTGCAGACTCCATTTTAGCATCCTTCTAGTCTCACAATACCTACAGACTGCCCTACTTCTGCTGAACAGCTCTGGTTTATATCCTATCCTATGCCATCCTACCCCTTTTCTGCCGGATCTCACACCGTGCCCATCGCTACAGCTCCTGTGCATCCCTCAGAAGTACAGTAAGCAGAGTGTTTGCCCCCTCTTCAGGAAATGCTCGTGCAGTTAAGTGTTTTATTTGGTACATTCTGTTTTGTCTTCTGTGTTTATGTTAATGAGAACCCCGGAGCAGCAGCAGGGAGGCAATGGCCTTTAGCGGCTGGTAGGCTGGTAGGAGGTCATTCTGCGTACCTGACTACTCACTTAATCTGCCAAGAGGGAAGACAGACTCTACTGATCAGAAGTGATAGAAGGTCTGAATTGTGACCTCTGCAACAGAAAAACTCAAGCGAGCAGGGAATGCAATGGCAATCCTAACCTACAGAAGGTGCACGCTGGCTGTGCACGTGGCCTTTCCTCTGAGCAAGCTGAACCTTCTCTGTGAAACATTCAACTGCTTCCTTCTGCTCAGCACCAGCCCTGCCTTGCCCAAGTTCAGCTGAATCACCTCTTCATCCCTAACAGGCTGTTGAACGGTTTAGAAAAGCAAGAGAAATTCCTTCCCTGAAAGAAACCCTGGCTTTATCTGTCATGTGTCCAGGTAATGTTTAAGATGTCGTTGTTCTGATTTTACTGGTTGTGAGGTGATGTCCCAGGTCTCTACTAAAGTGCCCGAATCCAGAGAAGCTGCTGAAAGCTGACTTAAAAGGGCCTCCCAAATAGGGCGATATTGTCAGTGGAGCAGGTAGATAGTACTCTCCAGGACCAACGTTCACCTCCATAGTGGGTGGCGGGCACCCACAGCTGTGCACATAATGGGTAATAATACCAAGGTTGCAGAACTTTTCGGCAAGTGGCAGCAGAAAAGAAGGCTGATAAAGAAATGCTCTTGGTCTGTAGCGTAGCCACAAAGGCAGCTGTGAGTTATTTGTTGTGTTCAGCTTTCATGTCCCAGCCGTACTGTATGACCCTCACGCTCTGGCTCCCATCCTCTTTGCTCTTTCAACACAGATATCAGAAAAATAAGGATATTGATGCATGCTGCTTAGGCCCTGAGGATGAGCACTTGAACCTAATCAAGTTGATGACTTGCTGTTCTATGATTGCAGGAATATGGGCTGAATTTGCAGGAGCCCAAGAGTCTTCAGGTTTGCAATAAAACAGGGGGGTTTTGTTTATGTGATAGTGGCTGGGAGTACCGTAACCACAGCTTTCCTCAGATGCTGTCAGCCCAAGATGTCTGGGTTGTTCCCAGTCTTAAGATAGGGACCGAAGCCTCCCTGCAAGGATTAGACAGCTGTGTGGGACAGGGAGTGAGGAACTGTTACAGTCCTGGGTGGTCTGTGAGAAGATGAGGTTTGGGATCACAAAATCTTCCCAGCTGTGGCAGGCTGCAAATATACCCTTTGGTGGCATTTCAGTGCCTGTTTGTTAGTGTTAAATTAATACATCCAGGTAAAACTGTCACAGCTGAAGAACCACCTTTGGATGTCATGTTTGGAGAAAACAAAAAACACCTGTTCACATCACCTTTGAGCATGTGTTGTCCTTGGCAGCCTCGGTAAGGTGGGTACGGATGCAGGGCTTGCTGGTTGTAGAGCTAGGAGGCCACCTCAGTAAAGAAAGCTATCCGAGTGCCTCGTCAGATTGCCAGGCTTAGGGGCAGGCCTGTGATCATCAACACCAATGTTAATATCTCTTATTTCGTGTTATCATCTGCATCAAGCCCGTGGCTAGGTAATGACTGCGCAAGGTGTTGGATGCATGCAATCTGGTTCCTTCCATCTGCTTCTCTGCTGACTTGGACAGTTTCTCCTGGCTCAGACCGGTTCATGATGAAGTGCCTTGAGCTGTAGGACAATCTGGGTGGAAAAGTGACTGCTGGGATTGCCAGATCCCATGGGAAAGACGGATCTGCTGGACACTCGTGGAGCAGTGCCTGGCTAGGTGCTGGGAAGAGAAGAAGCCTGCCCGTGTGTTCATGAGACAGGTTGGTGCCATAATGGTAATGGAAGTAACAACAGTGACAGTAATGATATGTAAAAGAAAAGCTCTCGCTGGTTTTCCTTCTGTGCGTATACAGCAAGATAAAGGAAACTAACCACCAATATCCAATATGGGGGCAAGGTAACTGCATCAGTCATATGCTACACTTAATCAGCATATTGCCCTTCATGGACTGAGGAAGACCCAGCCCACGGCAAAGTCCCAGTTTGCAGTGACAAAGGTAGAAAGCCAAAGCAGTTTAAAATGTCTTTCCCAAGCTGCCGGGCAGGCCTGGAGGAAGCATTGCACAGTAGATACCAGCAAAGGAGAAGTCGTCCGTACTGAGGTCTCCATATTCCCTTCTGGAATCCCCAGCCTGGATCCCCAGCGGATGCCACGTATCGCAGTGAAGAGTTGGAGGGTCTCCCTTGTGCTACATTTTCTGTTACTATTAAGAAGGCATCACAAGATTTCACAAAGCGCAGAGACACTACTGGGTGAACTCCCTTTGGGTGAAGCAAGGGCTCTATCAGCTAAAAAGGGACCACAGGAGTGACCTCATAGTTGGCTTTCTNATTTTAGAGGCACTCAAACCAGGAGGAAAAGTAAAAGCATCAGAAAACAAATGCGTGAGCTGTGCAGGCATCAGCACTGTCCCTATCCACACCACAGAGTATTACTGGAGGAACTTTGTGGGTCTGGCCGGTCAGCTTTATGTCAGAGCTTCTTCCACTAGGAGAAGATACTGAGCCTGCCTCCATCCACCTGACCGCAGGACCTTGGGGTTTGCAGAGGTACTTTCTGAAGCCTGCTCTGTAAGCAGGCCTGGATAAATAACAAGGAATCAATCATTTGCTGGAGAAGTTTCTTTGTCTTGTTTACAGATGGCCCACGTGGACATTTGAAGTGAGTGCCCCGATGAACTGCCGGGCCAAAGCTCTCCTTGGTGAGGCGTCACTGAGCCTCCCCCAGGAGTCCTTGGCTCTCCAGTGCAGTGGCACCTCCTACTGCTGACACTGCTGCAGGCAGCAGCAGCATCTCCATCCCCCAAGTTGGATAGGTGGGTAAGTTGTCTGGAAAACTGCATACATGTCTGTCAACGGCCCTGGCAATCTCCTGCCCTCCTCCCCCCTAACAGAGACAGAAAGCAGAGGCTTAAGTGCTGAGAATGCCCCAAAGACAGACACATACGTCACTGCTGTAGGACATCATGAGCCTGTGACATTCACTGCCACGGTGGCTGGATGGATACGAAAAATGAGAAAGAAACAAGATGTTCCCATGGGTAAAGATAATCACAGTTCCTCAAACTATACAAAACCATATAAAACACAGAATTCTCTCAGGCACCAGAGAATAAACCAAACACTAAAAGCTGATGAAATGTCCCTTTTCTTAGCTAGTTTCTTGTCCCTTCCTTTGAAGCAGCTGCTCAGGAAACTGCATAAGAAGCTCATCACATCTGGCACTGCTCGCATTGCTGTGTGTGAGTCCCCTGCTGCCACAGAGTCTGCTGTCACCACTCTTGTTCCCCTCACATTTCCCTGTCTGGTTTCCATTCACTGTCTGCCTTGTTTCTGGGAGTAAGCAGTCTTCTGCTCATAACAAACTCGGGATCCACCTTGTACCTTCGCTACGTTCCTAAAGCAAGCCCATATCTAGTCAAGCAAGAAGGACTTCAGCTTCATAGAAATAATCCCAAAACTCCTATTATTAGCTTTTTGTAGCTACATTAATTTTAGAAGAAAAATTAGGTCCAAAGTGCTGGGCTCATTTTAATAAAGATTCACGGTCACAATTTAATCCCTCGACGAAGAAGAATCAGCTTTTGAGCACATTGGACTCACTGCAAACTCCTCGCAAAGTCATCAGAGTCCGGCAAGTGGTGGCAGCAAAAACAGTCTAAAGGTGACTGATCCTGTGTATGAATTGGATTAAACAGAAGTTACTGACCCTGCACTTCCTTTCACTGCCAGCAGCCGCGGCATTTCCAGGAGAGAGATGAAAGCACCCAGCAAAGAAGATAAACAAGAAAACAGCTCTGAAGCAGGCATGCTGATAAAAACAACCTGGGGAGGACAGGACTTGAGATAGAAGAGAAAGTGCTGGAGTTTTCATAGTGACTTCCAGGTGGGCATGAAGTTAGGGAGCAGAGCTGTCATGAGAGTGATCTTTCCTGAACATGGTTAGGTGTGGAGCAGAGTAATTTTCTCCCACAAGCATCTTGTCTCGGCCGTTGTCCTTTCCTTCTGCAGTCAGCAACGCAGCTGCAAGCCCCAGGAAAGTCCCAGAAATCTGACACTGCCCCTCAGCGACTGCTTCTTTCTTTCCACATTTGCTTTGGATCTTTCCATCCCATTGTTTTGGCTCTGGGCAAGGCAATGGGATTATACAGGAGATCCACAGAGACTTTGTCCTCCTTTAGAGTGCTTATTGGTGTTGGTAAATTGAGCAGGAGGATGTAGAGGCACCTGGACGTTTCATCGTTATGTTGGTCTGATACAGCCATAGTGGTATCACAGGAGCACGTGGAGTCCAGGTCTCAGCCACTGCTGGAGGCTGTGCAGACACACTAAGAAAAGACAAGTCTCAGACCCCAAATATTCTGTGGGGCAGAATACTTAACACTTAGTGCTGTTCTCCCGGGAGATACTGTTTTGCGAGACACTCTCTGTGCCCTTGTAACATTTGGCTGAGGGGTGTCAATAATTTATGTCTCAAGAACTACGGATCTTGTCCCCGAGGACCGCCTTCAGCAGGTAGCCTTGCCCGCAGGGGAAAGGATGCTGAGTTTTCTCCAGTGATAGCTCCCCTCCCCGGAGCAGTGCCTCTACAGAGACCTCGGTCCCTGCATAAGCATGCAGGGAACAACCAGGTGAGGGGAAGATGCCGATTATGACATCCTGATGCCTCCTACACTTTGCAACGCACCTGCCTTGGAGAAGCAGGGACAGAGCTTCAAGGCAGCTCAGGGCTGAAGATGCTTGACATGGTGGTGATTTTGATGAAGCCATGCCGGGGAGCTGGAAGGCCCACAATGTTTGGAGGTGGCCTCCCAACATCAGCCAAATCTGCTTTACAACCTTTGATGTAAGGTTTTGGAGGACACCCTCTCCAAAGGGAGGACAGATGAGCGGGGCTCACAGTATTTGGGGTTCAGATGCTACATGCATTAAACCAGCTCAAACTCCCATCTGGGTGGTCACACGCCACATCGTTCTTAGGCTTGCCTCCTTCACTTTTGAGTTTGGGGACAGTTGCTGCTGAGGCCTGGGGACCCCATGGTGTTGATTTACCAGTGAGACGTGGGCACATCTGTTAAACGCCGTACTCCAAGGGCCACTGCAAAGCGGGTCTTCTTGAGGAATGAAGCAATTGATTTCCCCAGGTGACCCCCAGCATCAGAGCAGCTCTAGATGTCAGAGCTAAAGCTTTCTTTGCCGACCTCACAGGCCATGGGGTCTCCTAAGAGAGTCACCCCCAGCCATGAGCTGTGGGCGTTCAAACCTACGTAGCTTGAGGAAGTGATTCACAGGGTGAGAGGTACAGGGGAGGGGATTTTCAGGGGTGGTTTCCCCTTTTCCTCTCTCTCTCTCCCCTCCTACACCACCCTCCCCACTCTGCTGACAACTGCTCGCCTGCAGCTACAGGGCATCACTTCAGTTCCCGACTGCGTGTGCTCCTCTTTGCTGGGATTCCTCCCTGTCCTCTGTGTGTCCTTACAGCTGGCAATGCCTTGTATGTCTTCAGGAAATGTTTGTAAAGGCTTTAGTTTAGTTTGCAATGGGAGACGGGGGAAGCACCAGGACTTTGAGGAAATTCTGGCGTGGGGGCCCAGTGGCTCAGAGCAGTGAAACCTCCTTCGGCACTTGCAGAGAGCATGCTCAAAACTACCTTAAACAAAGCTGTGGTGGCTGTGCCTGGGTCACTGGGTATGGCTAGCCCAGGGCATTGCATTGCTAGCCCATCCCTACAGCACCCCAGAGCTGCCCTGGAGGGGAGCGAGTTTGGAGAAAAGGGGTGTGCATCCGACAGGTTGGGGTGGGGGATGCCTTCTTCTCCACCCTGAGCGCAATAGCCGAGCCCTTGCAGCAGGGAGTTGGGACCCAGCTGGGCTCAGCGCACCTTCCCAGGCAGGCGTCGGGCTGGTGTAGCAATCCCCAGGAAGCCTGGGAGGCAGGTCCCTGTGCAGAGGGTGGCAGGGCAGCGGGGACAGCGTGGCCCTGGTGGGCAGCATGCCCTGACAGCCCTGAGGGAAACATCTGCCCAGCTCCAGGCTGTGCTGCGGGCACTGCCCTGGGACAGGAACCTCCTGGAGGAGGTGAGGGAGCCAGACCTGCTTGGACACCCAGATTCCGTTAGCCCCAGGAGACCACAGGTGTCTCTAGGGTCCGTGACCCAAAGCACTTGTGCACATTTATAGGGCCTGCTCACACGCATCCGTAAGGACCACATGTGCCACACGCATCCATAAGGACCACACCTGCCACACACACTGTGGCAGGCAACAAATATCACTGCATATGTCCAGAGGGTCCCCAACACTCGTACACACCAATACGTAGCCCTCAAAAATCCAGAGGGACCATATTCCCTGCACACATTGATCCATAAACTCATGCACACTTATAAGCACAATGTCCAGTGTACACACTATCAGGGACCATACAGACTGCAACTCTAGGGCCATCATAGCCCCTGCGTGTCCCTGTAGGCACTGTTCACCCGTGCACACCTATAGGGACTGCACAGACTGCTGACCCAGTGGGACCGCATCTGCCCATCCCTGTAAGGACCATAAACCCACGCACAGGTAAAGGGGCTGCATACACCCATAGGCACCACAGCACTGCACACCCCCATGGGGACCATAACCCTGTGCACCACACCTTGCACACACCTATAGGGACCGCTCCCCCCGCAGACCCCTATGGGGACCATAACCCCACACCCTGCACCTTGCACGTACCTATAGGGACCACTCCCCCCGCCGAGCCCCGTGGGGAACCTTCCCCGGCACGGCACACCGCCGGAGCCGGACGGCGC
>VZSZ01005041.1:428527-476081 GCA_013398815.1 Ibidorhyncha struthersii | reverse complement strand
CTCCGGACCCCCCCTCCCTAGGGCTCTGGGCCCCGCGGGTCCTGCCCTGCCCGGCCCGGCCAGGGAGAAGTTTAAAAAACGCGAAGGAAATTTCTCTGCGTCCTCCTGGTGGGTGCCGTTGCCTTGTGGTCACAAGGGGTGCTCGGGAAAGCAGTGGGAGTGTTATTTTTCCTGTCCTTTTTTTATTTATTTTCCCCTCTAAATCCAGGTAACTCAGGCTAGCAGCCTGTCCTTTCTGGCTGGCTGCTGGGGAAGTAGTTTGGTATCCTTTTCTCAGCGGTTTGACACGTTGCTGTAATAAGAGAGAACGCTCTCGACGTGTCAGAGAAAATCTTGTTTAAAAGCCAAAGCTCAGGCTTCCATAACGATTCTTCTTTTGGACAAATGCATGCACTCTCTCAGTTCATATCTATTTTTTGGTGAAAAAGTCCCTCCAAATGATGTGTACTCCTTGCATGCTATGAATCCAAGAGGTTCCCATGTTTGAACGTAAAAATTGGTGAGGAGTTGCTTCTTAAGAGCAGTTGTGAGCAGGAGTGGGGGAAACCCTTATCTCTAGCAGATACTGCTTCATTAAAATTATTTTAATTAAGAAATTTTAATCAAAACAATTACAATCATTGGTGATATTTTTAAGGCTGAACTTCAATCGCAGTCAACAGAGTCTGTGGGAAGAAATTTTAGCTTTTTACTAGGAAAAAGAGATGAGTGACGCAGTTTTTATTTATTTGGGAAGATGTGTTTTATTTAGACTCCACCCTTTGTAAGACTACACAGGCAGGGGTGCTGGCTGGTGCGAATTACTGTGTCTTCAGTGAGGACAGAAAGTAGTTCTGGTTTACACTTGCTGAGGGTCTGGCCCATGTATTCCATCACAAATCCCCACCTGCTCCTGGTCTCTGTGCAAGAAAATAACTTCACAGTGTTAAACCCATTGTACTGTCTTTTAGGTCACTCATGTCTGTATGGTAAAGGGTCCTGAAAGTAGCTTAGTCAGAAAATAGGCTCTTTTAAGTATTTTCTTAACTCAAGGCTAGTTGCCCAACTGGCCAGCTCTTTTGGCTTCAAGGCAAGTTTGTCTGGGTCTTATCTTCACACTAAATTCGGGAATCTGACTCGGATGCCCATATGTTACTTCTGCTCTAGCTCCAGCGTGCTGCAGGGTTGGATCTTACACCCTTTGAAATTGCAGACAGTGTTGCCAGACGTGTCTGAATTATTCCTGATGTTTTCATTTCTTTGATGCTTGATTTTCTTTATTTAGATAAGTTCTGGCAAAATGATTCACCTGTGTGTAGAAGTATGAATGGCAGATTGAGTGCTTGGAAAGCTTGACTTTCAGAGCGTTTTAAGGAATTGATTGACTTCTATAATATGGTAGCTGGTAAAAAATTATACCTTTCAGAGCTGTGTTACCTGAACTTGATCAACACTGCATGGTGGTTTAAATATTATCTCCAGCTGCATCTCCAGCAGACAGGGTCTGCATCAGTCTGAGGACAAATGCTATCAGCGCTCTAAGCAGAATGTAAATATGAGGAGTGGAATGGTTTGTCTTTGTCTCTGAGAACTGCTGCTGAGTAACAGGGAAGGAGAACATCAGAATGTGGTCGGATATTTCTGTCTGTTTGAGGTTGTGTCAATTGGACTTAAGTGTAACATCCAGAATAATTCACTGTAGTGATGACAAGTGCATTTAATCTCAGTGTGAATCCCACTAAAACCTCTGGGATGAGGAGGACAACACTATAAACAGAAATTATTACAGGGGACTACAGACAGCCCGTCGTGAACAGTATCCCACACCCAGGGAAGATTAAGCAGGACTTCCCTGCACTTCACTGTGAGCAAGATCACGCTTTAAATTTTATTTCATCGTAAATGGTTGGTTAGCAGTACTGTGTGTAGATGTTCTTTCTCTGCTAAGTTCTTATCCGTTTTTTGCAGAAAATCCTTATTAACTCAGTTAGAAAGAACATTTTGATGGAGGCTGGGCTCATTTTGTGTCGTTTGATAGAAAGGAGGGTTTACAAATTCACAGGAGAACTGTCACTCTCATGTGAAATGAAAGGCTGTCTGTGCACTGAGATATGCGCGTGCGTTTCGGAGCTGGTCTTGTTTTCAGGCACTACCACGTACCTTTAAAGCAGAGGCGCTGCTGTGATTCTGGGCTGAGCAGCGACAGCAACTGATACTGAAGTTCATTTCTAAGAGCAGTAAGTGGAAGTGCTTTGAAAAACAGGAGCTGAAATATTCATATTTTACAGAAACACTTGTAATGCTTTAAACTTAGCTGATTTTTTAATGATTATGGGATCTTTCAGCCTGACCGTATATGACTGCCTCTTGTCTGGATCTTGCTTTGGAGTTACACAGCCAGAACTTATGCATGCTGGGTGCCAGGTAGAAAACTGGGGCTGATAACCCCAGAACTCTCAGAAGAGTTATAGCCCGCAACGTTTTGTCTGACTGCGCTTGTGAGGATGGTTGGTTTGTTTTTGTCAGCTTGTCAGGGTTTTTTTGCTCAAGCATTTCTTAAGCGGGCAGATTATTTGCTTTACTTTCAATATGGGAATGAGTTTGGGGATCTTTGATGGTGAACAAGGAATATCAGCTGTTTGCTTTTGAAGCTGGATATGTTTTTCTGTAGCAAGGAGGGGTGACCCAGAATATTCTCTTCCGTGGCCATGACCCTAAGTCCCCACGCTACAGTACATAAATTATTCACTGCTAGTAGTATCGCTCTGTGACCCCTGTTTAGCCCTCAGCAGCAGTACCCATTGCACTGTCTGCTGAGATAGGAATGCACAAATTGGAAAGTGGTCATAGTTTGCAGCTGGGGTTTGAAGCTTTACCGGTGGCTCACCGCGTGGGCAGCCAAAGCCCTTACTTGCCAGGCAGAGGGAGACAGTGGCAGTGGTGGCCCTGGGGCTGTGGTGGGAGCCCGGCTGTTCTCCTGTAGCTGCTGGGAAGTAGCACTGGGATTTTTTCCCAGCAAACTAGCTGTGTCCTGCTAAAGAGCCGTCTTCTGTATCTGTCCTTGCATGACGTGTCTCCAGTAAGTGTTTTAGCTTTTGAAAGGGAGAAGGGAAACAAGCACCTTCTGCTCAGAGTGCTTCATGTTACCCTACTCTGAGGGCATCTTTGTTGCTACAAAGAGGAGAGGTATTTGTGCCACTCTTTTCTTTGGTCTCTGCTTTTGCATCCTCTGCTCTTTGAATAATAACAGGGACCATTTTTATAAATGAACATCCTTTTCCCATGTAGAGGCCACAGTTAAATTGATCAATTTCTTGTCATTTTTACTCTGCGGCTCTGAATTTCAACAGGAATCAGAGGCAATGGATCTGTTTGTCCACAGATCCCGGAAGGCTGCATGCACTGTTTTGCATGATGCTCGCTTAAAATACAGGAGGTTTTCTCTTCCTGCAGGCTGCATCTCACCACAGCTCTTGGGTCCTGTGGGTGCTGGGGGGCATCGCTGGAGGGTAGCCAGTTTCAGCCCTCTTTGCTAACAGTGGAGCTTGTGAAAACTACCTGTCTCTAGACTTAGCCGTGATCACAGCTGGCTCATTCGGGTCTGCTCTCCGCTGCTGTGTGGAGCTTGAGCCAAACAATCAAACTTCATACCTCCCCAGGGCAGGGAGAGAGTGCTGTGAACACACACCTGGCCATAGAAACTATGCAGAAGATTTTCTTTCTTGGATGCTGTCGCTGCTTTCTTTCCCTTTCCACTGATTTGTTTTTATGCTCTGCTTTTTTTTTTTAACTCCACTCTCATTTACCTGGCTCACTCACGTGCCTTTCATCTGCTCTTTGCCCTGCTTTGTACTGTTTATTCCTGTTGGTTTCTGAGTCTCTTCTCTAAAGTGCCCTGTCCCTCCCATAGGCACAGAATGTAGGTCCACAAGCACGTATCAGAATTGATTAAAGTAACACAGAAAAAAAAGCACAATCCTGTGGCCTCAGAGAAGTTACTCATGACTAGTTCTTCTGTTTCAAATCAGTACCGCACCTTAGTGTAGTTGGGGTAGCTCCCATGCAGGGAGAAGACCTCAATCTTGTCCTGTTTGCATTGATGAATTGCCTGTTCCCAGTTAGCCGAATCAAGGCAAGGATGTCTATTTGTATGCATGTACATGCACAAAATATTTTTCCCTTTGCCTCACTTACATGTACTAGTGAAGCTTCAGTCTGGAGCTCTGGACACAGTTTGCACAGTTTGGTGAATCTATTTCATAAAGAGACTGGCTTTGGTAGCGGCGCAGGGGCTGCCTGACTCCAGACTTCCACTGACCGCTTCTGAGTCTTCTCCTTTCTTTTTGAACTTCTCCCAGTAGGAGAGGCTACTCTCAGGAACCATGCTGCCTTCACCAAATCATTTCAGTGTCTCTTAATCCCCATTTATTTGATATTTTTCTGCTTTCTAATTAACATTTTCTATTAGTAGCCCTCCATCACAAGGTGTCAAGGGAATCCAGTCTAGCTCTGAACTCCTATTCCTTTTAGTTTTGTAATCTCTTATATCCTCAACTAACAGTTGATCTGTGTGTCTTTGGAGATCAGACGCCTTTTAAAAACTTCTGTTTCACATAAGAAGATCTGAACCTTATCAGCAAAATGAGATCATGGTGCTTTTTTGCTTGCCTTTGCCCCTACTCGCATGGGCAATCTGTATTTCCTTAGATCTGTGTGTGCTGTATTGGATGGAGGTCTCAAATGTCTCATTACCCAGAGGTGGGTAAGCCTGGAATTCTTTCACAATAAATATTTCACTGTAGTTCAACTCTTGCCCCAACCTCCTTTATTGCAATGACAGGGCTCTTCAGAGAAAGTACAGTTTTCGTCAATAGGTTTAAAGTCCCTTAATTGTTCTTACAACGTAGGATTTGGTGCCAAATAGAGACCTTGTGCCTGAAACCGCTTCTGCGTGCACTCGTGTTTTCCAAAGCGCAGCGTACCCACCCAGAGCTGTTACGGGCTTTGTGCGTGCAGGTGCGCAACCACGGGCAGTAACAGATGGACGAACCGTGCTGGCTGCGCTCTTAGCATCATTCCTGCAGACTTTCGTGCCTGTGAAATACCCGGCGAGAACTGCTATTTTTTATTTTATTTTCTTTCCACTACCAAGACCGGCGCTGCGTTCCTTTCCCGTAGAAGAACACTGCTTCCAGTTCTTCCCAGCACCCGTGCTTGCTTTCCTGCGTGGGTGGCTTTTCCAGGGTCTCTCTTTTGCGCTCTCTCAGGCAAAAGAGGGGATGGATGTCTCCGGGCGGGTAGCGGGGCGGGCGGCGGGGAGGGCAGGTCGCTGCTCTGAGGAACAGTCGCGACAGTACAGCAGGTGGCAGCTCTGCGCCTCGCCGACCTCGCCGGTGCGGGGGGGGACGCGGCTCCCGCGGGCGCCGACCTCCCACCGTCCCCAAGTACCTCGATAACAGTTTAGAGGTAGATCTTGCCCCTCGCTGCCCTGGCCACTTTCTGCTCGGAGTAACAGCTCAGTTAAACTTCAGTTGGAAAGTTTTGTTTTAACTTTTTAGGTACAAAATCTTTACGTGATGGTTTCTTTCTCTTTGGACCTGCCTTATCACTGATCGAAGGAGCTAGAATGACCCGTTGTGGGGTTAGTGCTTGTAGTAAATTCCTTGCCCACATCACAGCAACAGAGGGAGACTTACTCAATTTGTGTATTAATGTCAGATGTGTAAAGTACTTGTGTAAGATGTGCAGACTGAGCAGCGCTAGTGTTTACTACTCTTGGTATACAGCCTAACGAACCTGTCCCAAAGACAAAAGCTTTGCTTTCCAGTTGCTGATTCTACCTCACATGATAAAGACAGGACAGATGATGAGCTCAGTGACAGTTGTTTTCTTGTTGATTTATCAGTGTAATGCCTACACTACTTCTGTTTCAGCTGGAATGTATTTTCCACATACATGCATTCATACAATTCATATCTATAATGCAGTTATGCCACCTGTGTGTTAGTTTTGAGTTCACCAAGAAGAGTGAGCCAGGAAAACCGTCAGCCTCATGCTGCTGTCATAATCTGGGGTCAGGATATGGTCCTTAGGACATCCGTAATTAATCTTTCAGTGAAATTTGTCATTAAAGGCAGACTAAATCCCAGGAGCTTCACAAATTATTCTTGTATTTGGCATAAAGATTTTTGAGAAGGCATCTGACTTTTCCTTATAGTATTTGTTTTTAAGAAAGAATATTTCCTCACTTATGCTGCGTGCTCGTGCACAAGTGCTTTGCTCTCGGAAGGGTGTCCTGATGCTTGGCCTTTTTCCCTTCTGAACTCCATGGGTACATTCACCTATTCTTGTACACACACACACACACAGAGGTGTTGACCACGTGCCCGCTCAGGTTACTATGAAAACCCATTTCCAGTGTTCCTCCCCAGAAACCCTGCTCAGAAGCACCTGCTGCTTTTCATTCTGGCAGCTGCAGAGACCGGTTATCTCTTTTGCTGATCTGGGACTGGAGCATCTCTACCACACCGCTGAGCCCCCATGCTTTCAGAAACAAGCTCTGCTTGGGCAGAGTCGCTTCTGCACAAAGGAGGCTGCTTCCCAGAAGGGTTTGCTGGCAGCAGCATCCCCATGTTTCCCTCCATGGATCAGTTTGCAGTGGTGTTTGTGTAATCAATTAAAGCCCCATCCTTCTGGTGGTAAGATCACTGGCAGAGAGCGTGGTCAGCTGCCTGCCCTGGGGGTG
The DNA here is from genome assembly GCA_013398815.1 of Ibidorhyncha struthersii. NCBI lineage: Eukaryota > Metazoa > Chordata > Aves > Charadriiformes > Charadriidae > Ibidorhyncha > Ibidorhyncha struthersii. The sequence goes on along the minus strand of VZSZ01005041.1, from coordinate 469,357 downwards.
ATGCCAAGGAGGCAGCAGAGATGGGGAGAGCTGATGAAGGGAGGTGTACGCTTGCCTTCCCCTCTGCTCTTTCACCGCTAACACGGGGGAATAACGGGGAAAGCAGCACTCAGTGTGGCAGAAACTGCAGTGTGGGAGCCCATCTCATGGGACAGCACAGACCCATCTCGGTCAAGAGCAGCACGTGGCTCTGTGCGGTCAGTGTTTGAAACCTCACAAGGTGGGCGGCAGGTCTGGGCACAGGCGCCAAACCAAACCACGAATAATGCACTGCCATGCTCTGGCCCGTGAGTGGAATCCCTCTCCCTTGGAGAGTCCTGTCCCTTCCAGGGGAGCTGGCTCTGCAGCTGGATAAATCGCCTCTCTCAGACTAACTGCGCTTTCTTTCTGGGTTAGTAAGAGAGCATAGAGGAGTCTTTAACCTCACTCTTTTTTTAAGGACTTGTAGTGAAATCCTGGCTATGCTGAAGTTGATTGGATTTCTGCCACAAACTCCATCACAGCTATGCTTTTAGCAGTCTTTTAGCTCAGCCAGGCACTGCTCTTTTTATTGTGCTCTACCAGATCTGTTTGGTCATTCTTTTTCCATTCTTCCCCAATTTCATAGGGACTTGGAATAGGAAATTCTGTTTTCTAACATCCCTTACGTTTGGTCTCCAAGAGAGGGGATTTTCAGAAGGCAACTGAGTGAAGTTTAGTGTGTGTACAACCTGCACTACTGCTTCCCATCGCCTTTTCCTATTCAGCATCCGCAGACTTCTCTACACCAATCTTACTTCCCACAGGCTGCATCCTGGCCGGTTGGGGCTTTCAGCAAAGCTCCCCTTGTCTTCAGTAGAAGGGAAACCTGTGCCCACACTCATACTATCAATTAGTGTTGAAAATCTGTGGATATTGGGAAAACAGGACACTACTTTCAGAAAAGACTGTGATGAAGGACAGCAGTCTTCCAGCCTGCTGTTACCACATTGGTAATTAAGATAGCAGGTTAAGTTTCTGGGCTGGGCTGGTGAGTGGGCAGCGTGTGCTAAAGCAAGCTGGTCCTTCACAGCCCCTCCAACTTCACGTTCTCTCTGCCTACAAGGTCCCTTCGCCCTTGGCAGGTGGATGTTACTTCTGCACCGTACTCCCTCCTATCACACTATCCAATGTGTCCCAGAGCTCATTGCAGAGGCAAATGTCGATGTGTCACAAGCTCGCTTCTCAAACCAGACATTTTTCTCTGTTTCAGCTCTTTGCTTCTCCCTGTCTCCCCAGGATCCCTGTGGTTTTCTTCTCCAGCCCAAGAAGAGAGGGTCATGCGTGGACTGGAGATAGCCCCATCAAATACAGTCCATAAAGCCCTTGCCAGCCCCGGGGCACTGACATCAGTTCTACATTTCCACAGATAGGTCCTGAAAAAACCTGACAAACCGCCAGGGATACCTGGGATGTGTTTATTCAGGTGGAGCTTCCTTGGCCAGTGAAAGGGACACTAGACAAGGAAACTGTGGGCTCTGGTCCCAGCCCTGCCTCAAGCTTTCTCAGGGATATCAAGCAAATCCTTCCTCCTCCAGTCCACAGAACACTTAAGAGCAAGGAATTTGTCCCCATGGGTGCAGGAGACAAGCAAATCACCGTGCTGGAGTTGCTGAGGTCAGGAAGCTAAGGCACTAGTAGGGGCTGTGGAAGATGGGAGCATTTCACAGTATGCAAGTTACTGTAGGAATAGCCACTTAGGAAAACAGACCTGGCGCTCTCTCAGCGTGGGTCTGCTGTCAGTGACATTGGCTAGCCTGCAGAAACCTCACTGGAGTCATTGCTTTAGTCTGGGTCCAGAGGGATGGTGATCAGCTCCCTAGTGGGGGTTCTCTCTGCTGTGTTTTGAACCCATTTCTTTATGGTGCCTGGGGCTGGACCCATGAGTAGGGCAATCTGGTTTGGCTACACAAACTCTACAGAAGCACAGAATTGCAGAGGTTGGCGGCACCTCTGGAAATGTGTTTTTTCAGTACTTAAAGGGGGCTTATAAGAAAGATGGGGACAAACTTTTTAGCAGGGCCTGTTGGGATAGGACAAGGGGTAGTGGTTTTAAACTAAAAGAGGGGAGATTAAACTAGATATAAGGAAGAAATTTTTTACAATGAGCATGGTGAAACACTGGCCCAGGTTGCCCAGAGAGGTGGTAGATGCCCCATCCCTGGAAGCATTTCAGGTCAAGTTGGACTGGGCTCTGAGCAACCTGATCTAGTTGAAGATGTCCCTGCTCATTGGAGGGGAAGAGTTGGGACTAGATGGCCCTTAAAGGTCCCTTCCAACCCAACCTATTCTATGATTCTATTCTGTTCTATGATTCTATGAGATCAACCAGACTGAACTCCAAGCAGGGTCAGCTAGAGCAGGTTGCTCAGGACTGTGGGTTTTGTATATCACCAAGGATGGAGACTGGGGCCTGCTGGGACACTGTTTCAGTGTTCAAACACTCTCAGCATAAAAGAGTTTCTTCTTGTGCTTAAGTGGAATTTCCTGTATTTCAGTCTGTGCCCATTGTCTGTTGTCCTGTCACTGGACACCACTGAGAAGGGCCTGGCTCCATCTGCTTTACACCCTCCCAATCCGTTATTTATACACATTGATAAGATCCCATGAGCTTTTTGTTCTCTAGGCTGAGCAGTCCCAGCTGTCTCAGCCTCTCACCCATATATGAGATGCTCTAATCCCTTGAGCACTTTTGTGACTCTTCATTGGACCCATTCCAGGATGTCTGTGGGGAGCCCAGCACTGGACACAGCACTCCAGACGTGTCTCACTAGTGCTACATAGAGAGGAAGGATCACCTTCCTCGAGCCTGAAAAATTATTACTGGTGATTTACTTCCCTACTGCACAAAGAAGTTCCTCTCTTCCCTCCCGCATCCCCATGCTAGGACTGACAGATGAATACCCTCCGCATATCTGTTGGACTTCACACCCTGCCTGGTCTTTACTACAGTTCGTTCCTGTCTGTTTCCTCCATTTTATACTACTCTGCTCACTTTCTCGTTCTGTTTTGGTTTTCCGTCACTCCCTGCCATTTCCCCTCTCCCAGTTTGCCTTGCCTTCACCCTCTTCTCTCTTTAGCAAAGTCTGTTGATTTCATCTTTCAACATCAGGGCCTGAGCTGATGCCCATCCTTGCTACTCTGCTGCTTACACACATCCCTTTTGGTACTTTGTATTTCCAACAAGACCTTTTTAAGGCCCTTCTTATTTTTCTTTTTTTCCCCCCTTTTGGAAATGGCCACAACCGCTTCTTTGCATTAGGGTCCCTGTGTTCATCCCACTACGTTTCTTCCCAAAATACTCACTTAGTCCAAAGTTGCATGAGAGCCTTCCCTGTTGATGTACCAGAAAGCAGGTCCTGACCTGCTCTGCCTTGGGATGCCCTGCCGTGCAAGACATCGGTAGGTTTTTCTCCCATGCTGCTAGGCCATCACTGGTCTGGAAAAACATCCCTGATGTCACTATGTCTATTCTGGGTTTATGTGGAAAGAAGCTTTAGTATTCTCACATAAGTGACGTTAATGAAAAAGCTGCATAAATCATTATCTCAGGATATGATTGTACAGTTACGCAACTCTGGCTGCTCCGTCCACTGCCACAGGTAATGCATTCCAGTGAGTGAGGTTTGTTTTCCTGAGATAAGAGATGTGTCGTCACAGAAAGATTTCTGAAGTGTCTCATAGCCTTGTGCAGGTGATTAGGATGCTGTTGACATTGGTGGGACTGATTGTACTGAAATGGCTGCACATGCAAGACCCAAATATTTCAAGTGACTCTATTACCCTGCGTGAAGCTTTTACAGTGGACAATTAGACAGCGGTACCCGAGAGACTTATACCGACCAAATCCTTCCTTAGTTAAGTGTGACTGACCTTCCACCAGCATGGGACTTGATCCTCTGTGCTTTATGGAAATAAACTGGATCACACACAGCGACGTGATTGAATTGGCAAGGAACTAACCAGTTCGATCCAAGTTTGACTTTCTCCTCCACCTACAATATTTTGTTCGGCTGGTGCTGAACAGTCTTTTTTCTCTCTGTAGATGTTAAAGTGAGCACTCAGGACACACAGATTGGTGTGCTGAAGGCATGACAAGATTACACCTTCAGCATTGCTGAAGCCCCATTGTTTTATTCCCATGCGCTTATGAGCTAGGTCTGCTTTTGATGGTTGTGTTTGATTTATCTCATGTTTACTCTGACATGGCAGACATTGCTTTCCTATCACCTGTGATTTCTTTAGTTCATTTGAAAGTAGGTCCCCTCCCTTCCATGTGGCTGGCACCCAACTAGAAATCATTTCCTTGTTAAGTTGTGACCAACAACTAGCCCAAAGAGTAGCTCTTATTACTATTCCTTCAGGATGAAAAACAAAGAAGGAATTAAATTTATTCTTACCGTCTGAGTTGTATTTTTGTTTGTGGTAAGGACCAGTGAGTTCAGGTCCTGGCTGTAACAAAGGAACAACCAAGCATAGTTTTATGAGAAACTGTTCACAAACTGAAATATTATCCTGGACACATGGTTTTGTCCTCAAGGAAGGCAGCAGGCTCAGGGTTTGGCTCTCAGGTAGATAATGACTGAGAGGATGAGGCACTTCTCACCGGCTCCAGTTGTTCCAGAGTATATTCACTTTAATTGCCTCAAGTGTTTCTAGTGAGTTAAAATGTCCATCCAGGCAGTAGGGAAGCTGAGTCCTTAGGACTGTATCAAACTCCATTCGAAGAGTAATCATAGTAGGAGAAAGGACAGCAGTTTCAGAAGAAACAAGGTGACCTGCAGTGTAAGGTGGTCCTAGACTCAGAATCATAGCAGAATTTAGGTTGGAAGTGACCTCTGGAGGTCCCTCATCCTGTAATCTGCTTAAAGCAAGGCCAACTTTAATGGTAGAGGAGGTTATTTGAGGCCTTATCCAGCTGAATCTGAAGACCTCCAAGGATGGAGATCCCTCAGCTGCTCTGAGTCCCTGTTTCAGTGTTTTGCTATCCCACTGTGGCTTTTTTTTCTTTTATAACCAAGTGGAACTTCCGTTATTGCAACATGTGCTAATTGCCTCGTCTTCTTTGCCTTACACCTCCAAGAACATCCTTGCTCTGTCTCCTTTGCAGCTCCCCATTAGTGGGGTGTAGGTCCTTTCTTAGCCTCTCTTTGTCAGGTTAAACAAACTCAGCTCTGGGGAGAACTGGTATGTATTCTTCAATTTCCATCTGACCAGTACCTCCAGCTCTACTTGCTCATCTTTGAGTTCCTTGTGCTGCCTCAGTGTACCTCATCCCACACAGCCCCTTCCGAGTGTATGCTAGTCCCTCACCCGACCTTTCCTGCCCAGATGGCTCTATTACATTAAGCTAAGTGGTCTATAGTGTTTTGGTGTTATCCACGCTGTCATCTTCCTCTGTACTCTGAGTGATTGTGCTCTTGACCCCAAGAGTGTCTTCGACAAGTGTTCAAGATGAGCCCAAGCCACTATGGGCTAGTAAATAATGGTCATAATACAATCTCTGTGATTGAAAAATGACTCTTAGCATTTCTGTACTGCAGATACTATTAAATGGTCATCTGATGCTTAATATATCTTAGAGATACGTACTAGAAGCTCGGTTCTGCCAACCTGCTGTCTTTAGAAAATGTGTTGTCTCCAATGGGATGTACTGGATGCTGGTGCCAAATAGACAGACCTCATTAGCTTCTCACATCCTTCCCAATCAGCAAGATCTGTAATGCAGTGGGGAGGTATTTGCCTAGAAAAGCCATCAGGTTTACTGGTGGTTGAACAAATCTTCTCCTCAGGAGGGAACCGTGCAGTATTGCATAGGATGGGGACCTCAGGCCTCAGCATCAGGTCCTTCTTCTGCCACTCACGTTCTGTACAACCCTGGGCAGGGGGCCAAAATTTCAAACATGTCCTGTAAGTTTGTGACAGGTTGAGGTACCTCAGGCACGACTGTAAAAGATGGTGAGCACCCACAGACCTGTATCAATCAGTAGGAATTCAGCGTCTTTTGGAGAACACCAAATAGCAGTTCCTCTTCTTCAATGAGGAATAACCGTAGGAGCAAACAAAAGGAGCCCTGATTTGGGACGGGGCATAGTATCTATCTCTTATTGCTGCCACCTTCACCTCTCTCTGAGCCTATCTTAGCATAAAAAAAAAAATCTGTGCTGTTATGCCCCGGCATGTGACAACCCCTTTACTCCATATTTATCAGTATGTGTGTACATATACTTATTATATGATTGGTTATAGCCTCTATGCCTGCTCTCTCTAAAAACAATACATAATCAAATAAGGTGAAAAATATTCTTATTTTGTGCAGGGTGGTTGTGAACTAATGTAATCCTCTTCTGCAACCTCTGAGATCTTCCAAGAGTTTCTTTTGTAGAGCACATTAGTGTTGCAATTCATTATGCACAAGGATAGCAGTCTGTAGAGGAAATTATTTGGAAAATGGAACGGACTCAGGACCCAAACTGTTTCTTATATGAAAGACCAGAAATATGGCATTTAAGGAATACTAGATATGAGCAACACCAGCATCATTCTCATCAATATGCAATGAAGGAATTTCTCCTCCTTACATCTTTCTTGGTACCCAAGGTGACATTAGGCATATTCCCTCTGCCAAGAGAAAAGAACCTTTCAAACTCTATCATCTTTAAAATGCCACCGTCCCTTATAATCCACAAAAGCCACCCCCTTCCTCTTTTTCCTATGGCTCAAGAGATAGCTTGTGGCTGCACTAAGAAAATCAGTGCATTTCACGCTATAATTGTTCCACTGTGTCCATGGTATTCACAGAGGAAAAAAAAATCTTTGAGTATCCACTCATCCAAAGGGAAAACACTGGATGCAACTGAACTGTGTGACATTTCTTTTTCTTGGGGAATAGCAGAGAGACCTCAGTACCATTAAAGCAATCCCTAATGGACAAAAAGCTAAAGGTAGGCTAACGGATGTGTTGACATTAAGCCATGAAAATTGTTTAATCTTTTTCTTCCGAACTGCTGGTTCTCCTTTGAGAAACCCACTCCTACCACTGCTGTGTATTGAGCTTCTTGCAGAAAAAAAGCAAGGGTTTGAGGAGTATGGGGACTGGACTCCTAATCTGATTTCACTCTTAGAGAAGTTTGGCTTAGGCAGGGCAGTTTTGGTGTGACCCTTAGACGATCACAGTGCCTGAGCCTTAGGGCTCCGGCGTGTTTGGTGGTGACTCTTTATGAAGGCAGTGCTTTATGCGATGGAGAACAGTTCATCTGCGCTGTCACTGACAGCAAGGAAAATGATGGAGAGATAACATAACCCCGGGGTGAAGTGAATTAGTGGAAGCATATGAAAAAGTAAACAATAACCAGGCAAGCCCATAAATACATGCAGCAGACACACAAAAAGAAACTGAGCTTTTAAGCCGTATTTTTTTGTTGTTATTGTTGTTTTTTTCTGTTTATGGTAGAAATACAACTGCTGGATTTGCACAGTGATTGTGGAAGTGAAAATACTGAATGCCATTCTAGCTACCGTGTGAAAATACATTTTTTCCCTATTTCTCTCTCCCCAGGGCTCTGGCTGACATCTTAAGGCAGCAGGGACCAATCCCAATAGCACACTGTGAAAGAGAGACTATCTCGGCCATAGATACCTCCCCCAAAGAAAACACCCCAGTCAGGACATCTTCCAAAAACCATTACACCCCTGTGCGCACCTCCAAAAGTAACCCAGGTAAGTGCTGCTTTCCCGCTCTCTCTTCAGAGGTGGTTGTACCGGTGCTATGTTAGAAGTCAGCAGAACATCACACTTCACAATAGCGGATTTTGTAAACCTAAAATGGCTTTAAAAGGCAATCAGATAGAGCAGAGGAGTGCAAGGATCAGTGGTGATGATTCTTTGAGTTTTTTGCTGAACAGAGTGGCTGTTGTCTCTTGGCATTTTAAAAATTCAGAATCAGTGAGGTATAAACTCAGCTTATACCGAAATGCATGTATTAAGCTTAGAACATTGTGTGTTTCTAACAAAACACACATGCTATAAAGCATAATTGGGCTCTCTGCGCACAGCAGCTGAGAAAGAAATCCACATAATTGGGGCCACCTTATTCATTCAGGTGGACTGTAGGCATGTTCTGAGAGGACAGTGTGAAAGGTGACTTAGAGGATATCGCAGGAGCTTAAAGACACTGGCCCGAGGTCGTCCAGGAGCATTGGCCTGGGAATTGAGACACGCAGTTTTTTCCAAGCTTCTGCTGGCTGGGTGAATTTGGTCAAATCATTTGACTGCTCCTTGCCTTGATTTCCCCAGTGGCACAAGGATGCCAGCCTCTTAGGTAAAGATACTGTTCTGATGTATTTAATGCTTCATATATTGCTAATTGTCAAAACGATGTCTTGGTGGTTGCTGACCACCTTTGTTAAGTGGGATGGGGTAGACTTGCCATCACTTGCCATCTCTCGGTTACAGCTGGATGTGTGCCTCAAAGAGATGCCCTCATTCAGTCACAAGCTGTTCGGCTTCACATAGAAGTTTGTGGGTGGCATTTCCTGACCCGTGTCACCCGGCGATCAGAGGAGGTTTTGCTAATGGTTCCTGCTGGGGAAGCTTCTGAAAGAAGCTAGCAGGAGCTCAGATTGCTCCACAACCTGCGGGGCTGGATGTGCTCTGCTCTTTGTGGGAACAGCCCGTGACTGAGGGCAGTGGCTGTTTGGTTTCCGTTGCTTCGTTGCGGTGACTATTAGAAGGGTTTTGCTGCAATGTGTATCACCCTGTGGAGGCAGGACCAGGTGACTGTGTTCTCTGGAAGCCTCCCCTGCTGCTGGGAACAAAATAACTTCCCTGAGAACTAAGAAGGATTTCTTTGTTCTCCAGTTTTCACTCAGAGGCCAGTGAACCCTGTAATTTTGTATGCCAGAGAGTTATACCTGTAAAATAAAATGGGCTGGAGAACGGTACATGAGGTGAGTTTTCTGGAAAAAGAAAGATGATGGTCTGTTCATTCAGCCTCTGCTTGTCTGCATGTTTGCCTACCTCGTGTGAAGGAGAAAAGCCATTACAGTTCAGTTAGGGCTGAAACAGGCAGACCACAGGCAACAGGAGCCCACTAAGAAAAGATATTCACAAACCCAGCTAGAAAGGAGAGGGGCTTTACTTCCAGCACAGCCTTCCACAGCTGTTGGCAGGTGTAGGGGTAATGGATCACTTCGGCCGTGGGGCAGCCAGTTGGACCCAGTCTCATGCCGAGCCCTTGCCAAAGCTGGGAAGGGAAAACTTGCTCTTGCAGCTTGCCCAAAAGAACTTGTTCCTGGCTCAGTTGTGTCCGTTATTAACATGTCCTCATACATCATACAAGACAGAAAGCTAATCGCTTACAAAAGATCATGAGCTCATAAAACAGCTATAGAGTTAATGTTTTTTATACTGTTTCATTTGCAGAATAGGGCAATGCTCTGTCATAACTATACTCCGTTACTCAGCTAATCTTCAGATTATTGTGGGAATCAGGAAATTGTATAAGTGAATGCGAAGATCTTTTAGGTTGGGAGGGAAGTAAAAGTTGGAGAATAAGAATGGGTTATAGCACGTTAAGCTAGAATAAAGCTGCTAAGCCCCCATATGGAAGTAGAAGAGGGGTTACCATGCATACTTGCTTTTGGAGGGGGTGGGGAAGAAAATAAGTAAGAAGAGGCGAAAGAGGGACAGCTGGGGGGAAAAAAATAGAGGCAGTAGCAGGTAGTAGCAGGATCCAGGAAAAGCACTACTCACTGGTTCTGCAGATTGGCTTGAGAAGACCACAGCTGTCAGGTTTTGCAGCAGGATCTGAAGTATCAGGTCTGCTGGCAGTGGTTTGTCTCAGGACTCTGGAGTGTGAGAGGTTAAGCAACCAGAAAGGACTATAGTTGTTACATAGAGGCTGAGATTGAGTTTTATATTTGTTCTACTTGGAACTTTTGTTTCCAAACTTATAACTAGAAGGGCACCCTTACGTCTTGCTAAATAAACCATAGCTTCATTTTTCCATTAGGCTTGTTTGGTGTCAGTGAACAAAATGATTGTGGGTGACAATGACAAATGGAGGTGGTCTGTGTCTGAGGCAGTAGAGCCCAAACAGAGCAGCGTGTGCAGGTGCTGCTGAGGGCATGCCTGTGGCACTTCACTTGCTGGGTGGTGCCTGCTGTTTCCTGCTGTTTCCTCATGCACTGTGGAAAGGAGTCTGTCTCCCACCGGCCAACAGCCGCCCTTCCTGCAAGCCCTCAAGTGGTCACAGCAGGACATCAGAGGATGGGAACGTACAGCTTCCTCTGGTAGTCCACCAAGACATGGGCACCGTCTCCGGCTACCACAGGTGCCTGAAGGAGAGGTCGAGACAAGGCAAAGTCCTCCATGTGTTTGCCCAGGCGCTTCACAGCAGGTGGTTTCAGAGCTCTCTAAGCTCTGTAGTGGGACAGGAGGGCCTGGTGTTAAGTTTGGTCTGTACTTCTTTGTTGAGCTTTGAGATGGAAGAACCCAGGTTTAGCTAGTGCTTATTGAAGGGAAAAAGAGAAGTAGGTCTCTCTGTCCTAGACATGGGGACAATTGTCATTCTTTAGACAAGGCAGCTCGTTTTCAAGAAGGCTTCACTCTTCTACCTTACGATGGCCATGTTCCCCAGGTGTTGTGGGAGATGGCTATTTATCAGAAGCAGAATGCATTTCCCATGCTGCTGAGCTTGAGGGTCCCAAGTGGCTGAAAAGCATCTCTGCAGAGATTATTGCCACTTTTGCTTTCCTCTGAGAATCAAGCTCATGCCCTTTTGGGGTAGCGGGGGACAGTTCATCTCCCCTTCCACCCACCCTGACTTCCACTGACATTTCTGTACAGTGCTTTTACACAGTGCTGTTGTTTTGGTGGTGGTAGGCTTTTTGCCGATAAGAAAAGCTGAAAGCTGTGCCTACAGATTGCTTGGGTCAGAGCACACCTCTCCAGCTGTGTACCACCCAATTAGTATGAGCTACGGCACTCTCTGTAGACAGGAACGCTGCTCCAGCCCACACAGACCTCTTGTTAGTTCACTGTTTGTTATTGTGAGTAACAGGTAAAATATGATGAATCTGAGATAACAGGAAATCCATCTCATCTCGCTACCTATTGGCATTTTTGATGTCTCCATCACAGTAGCACCTTTAGGGGTGTTCGAAGGAAAACTCTAGCAACATTTTCCCTGTCTTTTCTCCTTGGCCATGTTATCTGTCCTGACGTCTCCTGTGAAGGTCAGTGCCACTCATTTCTTCAGTGGATGGCCCGCAAACATAGACAAGAATGAGGATAGATGGGAGAAAGGTCAATAGTTTCTGCGGGCTTGGAAAACGTCACACATAAGCAGCAATGCGCTCCCATAGAGGAAGGTGTTGCATTTGGCACAAGAGACAGAGAGTCTGAGCTAGAGGCGATACTCCTGCAACGTCAACAGTCAACTGATGTGTCAGAAAAGATGAGGGCAGTTCCTGTGACAGTGATGCTGATGGACATTAGCATTAGTAGAAAAATTAAGACTAGATTCTTGGCTTGGATGACTACCTCCAATACCATCCTTGGATATTTGAAGGACTTCTGAAAGTCAGGTGCAAGGGGGTTGGTTTTCTTTCATCCCAAAATGTGCCTGAGCAAAGCACCTGCAAGATTCAATCCCTGCAGAAATTGTCAGGTGGGAGTTTTCGGACTGCCTTGATGATAGACAGGTAGCCAGCTCAGGACTAACAGCAATGCAGGGAGCCGCCTCATTACTGTTTTCCAAACCAAGACCAAACCACAAAAGCCTCCAAGTAAGAATTTGAAACAGATCTTTGGCTGGTGTAAATCAGTGTTTTACTATCATAGTGATGGGACATGGGCTTGGTTTAAGTAAATCCTTATGGGTCAGGACGGATTATGTCCCAGACTCACAGCTGGTACAAAGCTATGATGCTCCAGGACAGCTTGTGGTCTAAACTGAGCCTTTATTCTCTCAGTCTCATTCTGGCTCTTCTGCGCTGGCTCTTTTTCATACAATTCGCTTTGATAGTATTGCCGACCTGTGAGAGAGGGGTGCTCAGGACCTCAGCTCAGGCTGACGTGGGAAGCTATGTGGGAGGAGAATCTCTCCAAATATGTTCAGGAAAAAGATGTCCTTGCTGTCACCGTGCAATACTTTCAGCAGTGGAGGGTCCCCAGATGTTACGTACTTGAGCATGAGGCAGGTAGGTAAAATCTGTGCCTGGAATTATGCTGCTTCTGACTGCCTCCAGGATCAGGAGGCTGTAAGAGCAATGACAAGACTCTTTTCTTTTTGTACTTGCTGGAGAAAAGACTCTCGCCTAGTTTTGTATTCTTTTGGCCTCTTAATTCTCAGAATATTGAATTGCTTCACCAACAGAATACGCTGGTCTGAAACCAGCTCCAGATGTGCCAGTGAAGAGCTGACCACAGGGGTAAACTGAGATAATTTTCCAGCGTGAAAAATCTTTGGCTATTCACCTGAGCTAGAGATGGAGGTACCTGCAGGTGTGAGGAACAGCTTATTGACAGGATTATCACTTCGAATGCAGGAAACAACACAGGCTAGCGCTCTGATTAGCCTGATATATCTGGGGAAGGCTTTTAATAAGCCATTTGAGTCAGGATGTTCCAGAGATGTACATATTCAAAGTGCTGTTTTCAGCAGTGCCTTCCACCCAGAGGCATATTCTGAGCTTGTTCTGAATGTGAACAAATGCCGGAGATGCCTTTAATCTTTATGGAAATTGTAGCTAACATCTCTAGCCAAATACAGGCAGAGCAGCATGGGGAGTGCTTCCATCCTAATCATTGCGCAGGGGAGGAGATCGCTGCGCTTGGCCCCGCTCTCCCTGGGCTACGGCAGGCTGGGCACGGGCTCTGGCCGTTTCCTAAAGAACAGGGTAGCCAGAGCGGTCAGCTTCTCCGATTGCCTCCAGGTTATATATGCCTTCTCCCTGTCCATCCTTCTTCCTCTCCCATCTCTCCTTTCCTCGAAGCCTCCATCTCTCCTTTACCCGAAGCCTCCAGCTGGTCTCTGCTTCAAATTGCTTCCTTTATTCATTCATCGAATTCTCTAGCTTCTCCCCCAAATCCCCAGCAACTATTTGAATTAATTTACCGAGGATCAGTGTAGAAATGTATGTCGAAGGCGTTCAAATTCCCTGCTGCTTCACAGTTTGTGTTGTCATTTACGGCTGTTCAGGGGAATACAAAGCAGGTGTAAAACGATCCCCCAGTCCCCGCAGTAGCATTTTACAGCCCCTGTGCTCCGTTGTAAGAAACTAGTTAAGGTGCAGGCGGGTGAAGAATTAGGGAAACCTCTTGGAAAACACCCAGAGAGTTCCAGGAATGGGGTTTTTCTTTTCTCCGTTCTCCTGTTGCCGTTCACTGACATTTGAAATGAAAGAAACAGGACCAGCTTTGAAACCTCTAGGATCTGTGGAAGATAAGGCAGTTCAGTGCCACTCCATCTGCGTTTTCTTCCAAACACACCTCTGTTACTGTAAGCCCCAATGCTTCCCATAGCTTTCCCACCCAGGAAATTCCCAAATGAGTTAATGCACTTTCTGAGCAGCCAGAAAATGTCAGATATTTCTGTGTCGAGAACATTTTGAGGGTAAGAGTTACTCAGTGTCCCGGCATCCAAAATATCATTGCCAAAAGGGAGGAGCAGTCCAGCAGAGAGTGGGGAGGGGCAGATGCTTCCTGAATTGGTGCAGGGCAACTAAGAGAGGACATGAGCTGCTATCTTCTTTGGTGTGAAACATCTAGGTTCCTCACTTATTTAGGACCTAAGTTAGCCTGTACAGTGTTAGACATCGTAGGTGTTCGCTCACTGCTAGTCGTACCAGAGCAGCTGCCACCCTCTGTGGCATTGCCAGTCTTCATTTTAGAGATGGGGAAATGGAGCAGAGAGGCTGAGGGCCTTACTCCAAAAGGTACTTGGGTTACCATCTTCCCTTGACTTCAAAATAAATGCCTAAAGCCTTGTAAATATCTGTCCCTGAGTAATTTATGCACTTTGGCGAGGTACTGAGAGAGCAGTTTTGCCCTGGGACGAGCACTGTCCCACGTGCTGCAGTGGGTGCTTTAGTCCTGCTCTGAATGCTCAGGGATGCTTTGTCCTGCATCATTGCATAGGCACAGACTTGACTCCTTCAATCCTAACACCAAGGGAGAGCTTTTACGCTTGCATTGTAAAGCAGAGAGTTTATCCCAAAGTACTTGTAATCCACAAAACACAAGAGGAGGGATGGGTTGGAAAGTCGGGTGAATGAGCTACAATGCTATGAGCTTAATTGCCCTCATTCCAAACAGATCTTTTCAACTGTTGGATGTTTCTTTGCTTGTCCTTTCTTAATCTTGCTGGTTTGGATATCCTCCCTCCCTCTTCTGTTGCTGCCAAAGGTTGGGAGCTGGTGCAGTGGGGATGTTCAATCGTGAGGGGCCATAGGGATTTAAGACATGCTGCCCACTAATACTGACAATCAGAGCCGGGGATCCCCAGCGCCCTCCTGAGCCACGCAGCCTTCTCCTTCCCTCGGCGAGACCCGGGCTGCACCTACTTCTGCCTCTAGTTATTGATTTATGCCGGTCTCCTGGGTGGTTTACTGAGCTGTAAAGTTTTAGGGTAATCTGGGAAAAAGAACCCTTGGGAAAACTATGCCCCACTAACAAGACACATGAGACAACAAAATATCCCCACTGCAAATATATTTACCAGTGAATTTACTGGAGAATAAAAAGCAACAGCATTTGCAACAGTTTCTTCTATCTCAAGTCCAAATATCTCCCGTGACTGATGTCAAGGTTTCATGCGTCAAAACAACTAACAAGTGACAAATTTGGAAAAATTAAAAAAAAAAAAAAAAGAAAAAAAAAAGTCTCAGTGCTGCGGGGAGAAAAATGGGTAGGTGGTGTGTGTGTGTATATACACACGTATGAGTACATCTTGATACTCACGTGAACCACATAGCCACGACAGAGCAGCAACATCCAGAGCTACAGGATAAATATCAGGTGTGTGATAAAAGTGTTTTGGTGGATTTTAGCATTCATTTGACAGAGTGTAGTCCCAGAGACACAAGGCCAGGCACAGCAGCGCTTATCGTCCACAGCGATATCTAGAAACTGTAGGTTACTATGGTAACAGCTTTTTTTTTAAGAGAGACTAATGCAAGTTGTGAGCAGGAGAGAAGATTAAGCATATAGATTTACTTTGAAACAAAGCCTCACAGTGAAACTCAACCTGCTGAAAACAATACAACAAAACACATGGAGAATGTGGAAATTAATTGAAGCGGACTTTTCTGGCACTGTGCTCTGGTGGAGAAGAGGTGTTACTGTGGAAAGAGTGACTGGAAGTCAAATCATAGAATGGTTTGGGTTGGAAGGGACCTTAAAGATCATCCAGTCCCACCACCCTGCCCTGGGCAGGAACACCTCCCACCAGCCCGGGTTGCTCCAAGCCCCGTCCAACCTGGCCTTGAACACCTCCAGGGATGGGGCAGCCACAGCTTCTCTGGGCAACCTGGGCCAGGGGCTCACCACCCTCACAGTAAAGAATTTCTTCCTAATATCTAATCTAAATGTCCGCTCTTCCAGTTTGAAGTCATTCCCCCTTGTCCTATCGCTACACGCCCTCGTAAAGAGTCCCTCTCCATCTTTCTTGTAGGCCCCTTCAGATAATGGAAGGGGCTGTACAGTCTCCCCGGAGCCTTCTCTTCTCCAGGCTGAACAACCCCAGGTTGTTCAGGTGTCTAACCAGCCAGGGCCCTGCACATTGCAGGGGATGGAGTGGCTGTGGGCATGTGCAGCAACATGCTGGATGATGCCCCAGATTGCACTGTGCGGCAGCATCAGGTGCCCATGCCCCACGCTGCTGCACACACAAAGAAGTGGGAGCACATTGGCCTCCTTCCCAGAACCAGGCTTTGATTTTTGTAACGTTTGCTGGGTTTAAGAGCAAATCCCGGGGCTGATGGGGCTGTGGGGTCCTGGGAAGTGGGACTGATGGGGTGCAGGAGTGTCACAGTACCACTGACCAGGAGCTGCAAGGAGTTACTGGAGGATGGAGGTTTTGTGTGTGTAGGAGGTCCAACCTGATACATTTGGATGCTTGCCCAGTTCTTGAATCTGTACATCTGGATTGGGAATGGCAAAGAAATGTTCTCAAGACATATAAAATCAGAGATGGAAAGAGTCTTGGAGTGTAATAGCTAAGGGGGGAGGCCAGTTACTGCCCTTGTCCTGTGTTGCTCATGCTAAAAATTCTGTGTCGTGGGTGACAGGAAAGAAAGATGGTGAAGCCAGGTTGTTCCCCTCTGTGCTCTGTCCTCCTCCTCCAAATCTGGGAAAGGCTCAGGAGCAGAGGGCCCTTGGAGTAGGTATCTGGCACAGGTATTCTGGAGAATCTGGAGAGCCGTGAGAAAGGACAGGACTGGGAGACACTCCTTTCCCTAGAGAGTACTGCACGTCTGAGCTGAAGTTGTTGTCGTGCCACCTCAGCACTCACTATCTGCCCAGGCACTAGTGAGAGCTGAGATGGCATGACAACAACTGGAAGCACCTGGGAAACAAGGTGGGGGCAACACAAAGCTCAGCCCCAGCCCCAGCAGTGGGAGGGCAGCAAGTCACCTGGGGTTTGAGGATGCAGTATGCAAGGGGAATCATGGTCCTGCTTAGGTTTTGATTTGAGCCCTGACTGGTTTCTTGATTTGAATCTGCAAGCTTCCCCATTCTTCCTCTCCAGCCCCAGTTTCATGGGCAGTTGAATTAGCTTAATGACTCTTCTGCCATTGAGGCAGAGGTCTCAATCCTCTTCTCCTCACATCCTCCCTTGCCATGGCCGCTGCCCTCTGCACCGACTCTGGTGCTGTCACATCCTTCCATCAGCTGGTTTAACCCAGCAAAGTCAGATCAGGAAGAGGTCATTCAACATATGAAACATAGGAGTGCAGCCAGGAGTGGGGCTGAGAGGGATCGCCCTGTTTAGGCAGTGCTGCATTTGTAACCACTGAGCTGTGTCCCATGTCACCATAGCCTTGAGCAGGAGTTTTAGAGGTTGCCTGTGCGCAAGCATGCAGGAGAGCATGTGCTTAGGTGTTCTGGGAACTCGGTGACCAATGGGGATATTAGCACCTTCAAAGCTTCATGCGCCTTGAGATTTAGTGGGCTGAGGTTCAGGCCAGCTGGTTCGGGTGTTTCTAGAACTCAAATTTGACACCATGGGGGCATTTTACTATCAAAACAATTCTGCCTGCAGTTAAGGTATTTTAGTTTTAAGCTGCTCAGGAGTTTCCTCGGGGAAAAAAACAACTAAGCCCACCGTCTAACCAGCTGTTCTGTCCTGTACCACCCTGCAGCTCCACTGGGTGCTGTGGAAGGGTAAAATAGTTTCTGTAGCAGGTTTACTTCTCCCTGTCTGCCTCTGTGTCTTGCTAGATCAATTATTGTTTGTAAAATGCATTAGATCTTCAGATGAAAGGCAGAAACACAATGTTTTCTTCCATTAATCAGCACAGTTTACAAAAAACATCAATTTAAAATGTTAAAGCCAATTTGCAACTGGTATTGACAACAATTAAATTGGCCTCCACAAAGTACTGCAACTGGTTGCTTTTGACACTGTGAAGAATGAAATCTTTATAAGGACATTCTACATTTGAGCTTCCCCCATTTCATGATTGCTGATCCTATCACACTCTACAGAAGTGTAAACAGAGGTGAGGAGCTGGAGGCAATACTCCATTAAGAATGTGCCATAATCAGTAAACTTTCCCTGCCCTCTTGTTGGACCCCTGCCCAAATATTGCAAATCAATCTATGCTCTGCTTTCATCAGGTTCCGTTCTTTGCTGCCCAGT
Organism: Ibidorhyncha struthersii; assembly: GCA_013398815.1. Lineage (NCBI taxonomy): Eukaryota > Metazoa > Chordata > Aves > Charadriiformes > Charadriidae > Ibidorhyncha > Ibidorhyncha struthersii. The sequence continues at coordinate 451,473 of VZSZ01005041.1, read as the reverse complement.
TGACTTTGCTGACCTTAAAATTATGCAAAAATGTACTGAAACAAATGTTCACAACTTTATTCCTGACATTATCACCAGAGGCTGTGAACTCCACAGCTGACCACTGGCCACAGCCTCCATGAGGAGCAGTGGCACGCAGGCTCTACAGAGCTGTAAGTAACTCTTGCAACCTTGTTATGGAAAAGTACCAGCTCAGCTTACAGATGTGTGAGAATAAAGCTGATACTGGGGAAGTCATGGTTAACTTCTCATAAATTGGTCCTTGGGTATGTAATGGATAGCTCATCTGACATCCACATGTGTAGCTTTCGGAGACCTTGCAAGGCCCTGGCTAGGAGAAGTGCGAGCATCACCAGCAGAAGACATTGCTCAAGCCTCTGAAAACCTAGTTGATTAGAGATTTGTTTTAGGCATTTAAATCCTAAAAGGCTTCGCCATTTCTCTCTTATTGTCCTGTCTCAAGCTCTGCTTGGCCAGAGCAAAGGGACAAGGAAGAGTCTGCAGGGCTGCCTTCCCATTTCTTTCAGCAGTGTTTCTCTGTACGAGGCAGCTTGGCTTCTCCTTCACAACGCTCACATCTCCAGGGTATTCCCACCTTCTGGGATATGCCAGGGGTGTTTTCTGGTGGCTTTCAGCAAGAGATTGTTTCTAGGTTGAAAGATGCCAGGAAGGTTTGGCTCACGTTGAAGATCTCATGACAACTTTTATCGTTGGCTGCAAACAGCTTTTATCATCAGTGTAGTCCCTGTTCCTTCTGGCACCCCAACCATGTGTGCGTAGCTTGGGAATTTAGCAGGTCTTGCCTCACTTCCTCTTCTCTGAAGCTTTATTACTCTCAGATTGTCTTACTTGTTGCAAGTACCTGAAAAGACTCCCATGTGGCTATTTATATGAGCGTACCTAAGAGGGAGCGATGCCCTCCTCCATAAAAGGACAAATCTAACTACTCTTTCTGTTTGATTTAAAATATTTGAGGAGGAAGCAAAAGGGAGTACATCTGTCACAATCTCACTTACAATCAGAGAAGTTAATGGAAAGATTCCTTCTGACTCTCCTGGGCTTTGGACAAGGCTCTGTACTGCAACATTAGCAAATAATGGAGTTCACATCTCATCAAATCCTTCTCAGGAAAATAATTCTAATATATGTGGATGGCCTTTTGCAGCTCTCTCCCCAAATCTGTCCCTGGTTTGTCAGCTGTGCCAACACTTCTATCTTCTAGTGTTAAATCACTTCTGTGGATAACTGTTGCTCTCTAAAACAAACCCCACACAAGATGTTCAATTGCTGCCAGTCACAGGGCACTGCCCCAAGGCTCGGAATGACCCCTCTGAAAAGGCAGTAAGATAAATATTAATTCTCGGACCTGTGACTTTCTACCCAATGTCTCCCAACCCCAGTAATGCAGCCTCTGTGGCACTTCCTTTCACTGCATCTCTCCCCTCCCTGGATCCACAGCTTTTCCTACCAAGAAAGCATTTCTCAGCAAGCTCCATGGACAGGGTGCAGTTCTACTGTCTTCATCATGCTTGCCAGAGGGACCTGAAATCCCAGTCATTCCCAGGGCAGTGAGCGAGATCCTCACATATATGTGAGCGGGCTGCTCACATAGGCAGCCTGCACTCAAAATTCTGGTACCTATACATCCCATCTTCCTTGCAGCAGGTTATGGCCCCTATAGGAAGGGTCTTTGGGGAATTCTGCAAGGAATTAGTCTTTGTGATGATTGGAGGATGCAAGAAAGGTGTGGAGATGTGTCCATGCTGTCAGTTAAGTGCAGCATTAAGCAAACTGAAGTGCTGCAGGCTGCCTGAGATCACAGACAGTGAGTGTGGCATCCAGGTTGCACAGCTCAGCAGAACAAGTTTTTCTATTAAATCTTACTTAAATATTAATATATTCAGTGATCAGGAAGCAGGGCGGGGGAGGGGAAGTTGAAAGGGCTCTTGATGTGCACTGTACAGTCAGGTAGCTCCAACTACCTCCATCTCTGAAGCGTCCCACTGCTGCCTTGGGGTTGGTCATTGTGGATCTCAGAGGTTCTTATTCCAAGTGTCCAGGTTTCTGACTGCCCTCATTGTATCACTTCAGTTCCTGGCACTGGCAGAACCATGAAGCACAGAGTTAGCTGATGTCCTCTCTCTTCTGAGGCTACTTGCTGTTTGTAGGCTTTTCTCCTTGATGAGCATCTAAGAGGTACAGGAATGACCCCATAGGACTTCAGGTGTGACATGGTTGGAGATGCTAGGGTAGAAGAGGAGCCTCCCTGTCACACTTACCTTACAGTCCTTTCTTTTTTGTCCTCTGTTCCTCTGCTGTGGCATAGGGCAGCACTAGGAGCTGGACTAATGACTCCACTTACCTCTCTACTTGCCTCCACTCTCCACTTGCCTAACATGGTTCTGAATGGGCTTGTCCATCAAAGGATTCGGGTGGATAAGTATGAGTTCTGATCAATGCTTGCTGTTCTCATGACTTACAGGTGGGAGAGTTGTAGTGAGGGGTTAGACAAGTTGTCATGAGTTGTTATACCATCTGACATGCAAGAGAGTGATTGCAGAGCACTATGGCTGTCACTTGACATGGGAGATCACCCTGTCCTTCAGGAGACTGTCAGAACCCATGACAGTACCTTGTACCAGCCCCAAGAAGCCAACACCAACTCTCATATCCTCTGCAGATAGCCTGCAGAGCCTGTGAGGCTTTGCCCACTGGTAGTTGGCAGGTGCTGAAGCTGGGTTGCTCCCATCTGAGCAGGGCAATAAATTCTTGACTGAGAAAAAGGAAGACAGCACTGTCTTCCCGTGTCTGGAAAGGGCAGGTAGTTGCCCCCCCAGACTAAGTCCTGCAGCTGTGTAGCCACTGGCATGGCTGGTGGGGCTGGTCTGTGCAGAGCCAGGCTGTGAAACTCCCCACTGCTTCTGTCTGGAGATACAGGGAAAGGCAGCAGTGAAGCAGCCCTCAAGTGTCTTCTACAAATGTAGTTGCAACTTCCAAACCAAAGAGCAGTTGCTCCTCCAAGGAATCCCAGACTTTTTGTATGAGGCAAAGAGTCACACTCCTAAAATAGGAACAAACCTTGATTTTGGAGAGTATAATGGGAGATTTGTCACAGCCAAGACCTTCAGTTTGGTCTGGTTTGATAGTTCTAGCCTCAAGATTTGAAGAAATTCCAGGTTCACCAACATTTCAATTCTTACCCCTTTAGTCCACTGATGTCCCAGACTGTCTCCCTAATTTATCTTTCTTTTTGTTCTCTGAAGTCAAGTTACACCTAGATTCTAGCTGGAGTCTTTTTGCAAGGTCTGCATTACGCAGCCAAGCCCCAGTCCCAGGCAGCATAACCTGCAGTGGGCCTCCTGACTGATGGAGAAATGTGTCAGCTGTTGCATCCAGAAATAACAGGGCTTTCCTATTAGCAGTGGTATTATTTCTTTGGTCTGGAGGTGGGAACTAAACTCTCCCACAATGACGCACTTCTCAGTCATGTATGACCGGGAACATTACAAAGATTTCTATTGAAACCTGTGTCCCACTGTGCAGGTTTGCAGCATGCTTCAGGTCCTATGGTAACCTCCTTTCTAACACCTTCCCTGTAGTTATTTCAGCCACGGATTTTGAGCAGATTTTTTTTTTTTTTAATCTGGGCTAGAATTTTTTATAAATTTGAGCAGATTTCATCCTATCCCAGTTGTCAAACTGAATTTTCCCTCCCCACCTGGCACTCAGTGCCACTTATGCCCTTCTTTCTGCCTCTTCTGAAGAGCAGAAAGCTTTTTGTGCCTCATTTCCCAGTGGTGTTACTGCTGCAGACTCTCTGGTACCCCTGCAGTGTCCAGTTGCACATCCCATAAAATAATTCAAGTTCTGCTTTCTTTTAGCTGAGAATCCTGGCAAAACCATTTCTGTCAATCACTCCTGACTGTACCCCATGGCTTTTCAGCCCTGGCAGACTTCTAATAGTGCTTATCGAATCAAGTCTCTTCCACATGGCTCTTCAGCCCCTTTTTGTGCATTCTGTGTTTCACTGCTACTTCCTTATGTGCTATTGCGTCAGCTCCTCTGCCTGTCTGTCTCTGTTTCTCTAAATATATTTTTGATGGATGCAATGCAACATTTTGTGCAGGATCGCAGAATCTTCAACCAGGATCTCGTGGGGGTGAGCACCATGCTGAGCATCTGGCAAGTTTAGGGTCAATATGACTGGAAAGCAAGGACAAGGAGAGTGCCTGAGGCAGGGCAAGAGGTAAACGCCACTACCTGTGATCAGCATGGCTGATCTGGGGGAGTGAGCAACTGAGAAAATGCTCAGGGCCCTCCTCCTTTCAATTTATGTAATTTAATAGCCGGAAGTGCAAGGGTTCTGCACTGTAGATCTTCTTTCTTTGCAGGAGAACCTGATGATCTTGGGACATTTGGTCCAATCATGCTTGGACTCCTCTCATGTTCATGAGCTCAATATGAAGAGCTGCTTTCCTGCTCTTGGCGCTCAGGGAGATCCCATGGCAGCTTGAGGAGCGCTGGCTTCTTCGCAGAAGTACAAATGCTCCTTTTTGAACTCCTGTTCTTGCCTTGTGTGCGCACATATCCATGTGTGCCCGGTCTCACAGCATACGCGCTTCTTCAGGAGCTGACAGACCCTGACTGCCCCATCGCTCAGGTGGGGATTGAGTTCTGCTTGCACCAACGTGGTCCCAGCGTTGTATTAAGTTGCAGGGTGACACCTGTGAACATCAGTTTAACATAATTGTCAGAATGATACTTGGTGGAGCTAATGAAATATTTACCTTTGAGCAGCTGTAAGATCATTAATGTTTCACTGTCTGCTGCCAGCCAGCCCTTTCCTGATTTACGTTCTTGAATTGTTTATGAGGCTAATTGCACTGCCCTTCATAAATCAGGGACTCAGGCTTTTATGGGGCACTTTCAATTAGCAAAAACCCTCTGCCCTGCTGGTGAGGGCATCCATGGCAAGAAACCAGGAGGTGGAGGCTGGCACAAGCACTAACCTTCCATGAGCCCTCGCAGGTTCCCCCCACCTCACTTCAGTTTGGGCTTGCATGTATTTTTGTCCTCTCCCAGGACATTACATGTGCAATGAAATCATAGAATCATAGAATGGTTTAGGTTGGAAAGGACCTTAAAGATCATCTAGTTCCAACCCACCTGCCATGGGCAGGGACACCTCCCACTAGAGGTCTGGCTTTGACAGGTTTGGGGATTGTTTTTTCTTTTTCTCTTGCTTTTCTGTTGATGAAATATGTCAATTCCTTTACTATAGCTAAAGAAATGGATTTTTTAAAAATGAAATTCCTTCCTATCAGAGGTGCAGAGGCTCAAATCTCTAATTGCCCTTGGTTTTTGGGACAACACTAGGCTTGAGGGAGCTCTCTCTCCCAGCAAGTGTTATGTGTGCTTCAGGAATCTCCCCTGTGCTAGATGAAAGGAGATTTTTCAACAGAAAAATGTTATCTTTTTCTTGTGTAATCTGATGTCTTGATCTAAAGGAGAGAATTTTTTTAGGCAGAGATTGCTACAAAATTATGACAATGTGTATTTTCAAAATATGAGGGTACTCAAGGAAGAAAAAAACACTGACATTTTAGTCTTTGCACTGTTAATCTCCGTAGTGGTGGGGGATGGGAGATTGCCACAGGCAGTGTAGGTGCCCTTTCTGATGATCCCCCTAAAACTGAAGAATCAGTGAAGTTTTGTATAAAAATCTATCAATGAAATGGTAAAAAGTAACCTGGACTAGACGACATTCACTTAAGGGATTTTAAAGGAGAGCTGCTGAGTTATGCTGATGTTCAGTCTAACCATTTAATCAGCCTTTGTGCCAGGTGAGTGGAAGGTGGCAAGCACAGTGCTCATCTTCAGAAAGGCTTTAGAGACGATGCTGGGAATGTGAAAGACGAGCTGGTAGAGCAGGTGTGCTGCGAGGGATTACAATAAAACAAGGTAGAAGAGTCAAGATAGCTTTTGTGAAAGGAGAGCGCGCATTATGAGTCTGCTAGCGCTCCGTGAAGGAATTGACTGACGTGTGGATGGAAGTGGTTCTGTCAAGGCAGTGCAGTCATTTTTCTTTGGAAATTGTCAGTGACGTCTTTCATCAACAGTGCTTGAGAATACCATGGGATAAGAGGAAAGGTCTTCTCAAGAATTAGTAACAGATTAAATGATAGAAAGCAACGGATGAGAACAAACAGTCAGGTTTTGCACTGGGTGAATGATTAGAGTCCTGGAAGATCTGCTTTGGGACGTGCTGCTCAGTGTATTTTTGAATGATACAGTGAGGTGACAAAAGGTTGCACATGATGGGGAATTATTCTGAACTCTCAAATCTGAGGCTGACAGCGGGGACTTAACTGTATGAAGATAATAATCTGGTGAAAAGATTCCCAACATCAGCAAGAGGGAGGCTAGCAAGCTGTCTGTTGGACAGGGAGCTGTCTGGGGATACTGAACACCTAGCTGGGCTTTTAGGTCTCATCTTTGTATTTAGTTGTTTAAAATATGAAGTCTTGGAGAAAATCTATTCTGTGCTTGCAAGGTTTCGGACCATCCAAGTGTCTGACTGATCTCACTCTTCCAAGAATCCAGGACAGCGTCTATCAACCAGGTTTCCTCTCAGATCTCTGGGTTCTGAAGCTGTTGGTCAGGTCCATTCAGAGACGAACGGCATCTCCTTAAAAGCAATATGCTCCTGGAAGACTGAGCAACAAGGAGCGCTGCAGGAATCAGGGCTGTGCCAGGCAGAGTCCTCCTAGAAGGTGTGTATTGCAGCATCCCCAGTGAATACAGCACCCAAAAGAGCAGTCTGGGTTAGACGATTTGCACTTCAAACATGCCTTGGACCACAGCCCTGTCACCCCTGGGCCTCCCTGATGGTCCTTCAAGGCAGCCAGCTCTGCAGATGCTCAGGGAAGCAGCTCCTGCTTATAAGGCACATTGCTCTCCTTGACCTATTTGCTCATTACCTCCACAAATGTAATTTTGATTAAGGAATTTTCCTAAGTAATTACTATGGCATTAGCAATTCAGCCAAACAGAAAATAGTCCAAAAAGCAACATGGCATGGTATCTGCCCTGAGGGCCAGCTTGCTGACTGCCAGCGGGCTGTCGGGGGGAGAGAGAGTGAGCGCCAGCACTGCGGGGAGGATGGACAAAGCTTTGTCCTGCCCACTGGGGCACAGGGTCCTCCAGGTCAGGTACCAGGTCTGCGTGCAACTTCTGCTACTCGCCATCGTGCTCCCCTGGAGCTTGGGAGAGGTTCTGACACCAACTGCAGATTCACGGGTTAAAACCACTCTTGCTGCCAGTTGCTTGTTAAAATTAAAACGCCTGCTGAGCTCTTGTTTTGAGCAGCGGGAGAGAAAGATAATACACCCCTTACAAAGAACAGGCTAAATCTGAGGAGCTGGTTCAGTGGTGGCAGTCACGCATCCCAGCCTGGCTCACAAGGGACGGACTCGCGCGTGTAACGTCCCCACAGATAGCCCTGCCCAGGGGCAGAGCGCATCGCACAGACGGAGCTGCTGAAACGCAGCCTGACTTGGAGAGCTTCTAAAGCAGCCCCCCATTTACAAGCTGACCTTGGCATCCTTGCACTTACGGCATTGCGATGATTTTACCGAGCCCCTGCATACTTTCCTGTTACGAGTTTGCCACCGCGGAGCTCTGACAGAGTTTTTCCTGACAGGAGGCCACCATAATCATGTGCAAATCTGGCCCAGGACTAGAAAAAGACAGGCTCAGAGTGACTCAGCCTGAGAAAACTGTGTCCCCAAGTAAAACTGCTTGAAAAAGGGGCCAAAGCTGAGCTCACTTTCACTCAAGAAAGGCAGAAAAATAATGGTGTCACCTTTAAGATCAAAGCGACTGGCTGAATTCCTCTCTGTGAGAGTAACTACCTAGTAAACAAAGCCAGCACTCACTTTCTGCAAGCATCTGCCTCAGCCTTTAGCAGCTTTCTAATGCGGTTCTGGGGGAGCGCTGCCAAACACAAAGGGACTCATTCCAAGGCTTCAGCAGTGAAAATATAAATATCCCTCTTGTTAATTTTGGGTGCCGTAATCCATCAGTGGCTGTCTTGTGCAATTTAGCTCCAGGACATCTCCTGACAGCACGGGCAGTAAAGCATTCCCATGCTAATGTAAAATAGGCAGGTGCTGGGGCATTATTTTCAGCTGCCCATTAAGCTGAACAGAAGGATACAGGGGTGGTGGGATGGTCTGGGTGTGTGGAACTGTGGAGGAGAAGCTACCTGGTGCAGCCACTGGTGTGGCTGGTCGCATGTGATCAGAGGTGCAAACAGTGAAAGGCACAGTACACGAAGAGCTGTAGGGCATGCACAGCTCTGCCCAGCATGGCCTGATGGTGGGCACAGTGGTCCCAAAAAGGGTCGGTCATAAAAGGCCTGACTTACACCGTACAGCTGTGCCACATGTTCTTCTCAAGTAAATCCTGCAGAAGTTTCACTTAACACTGCACTAAGTGGCTTTAAATTGTGATACCAGTCTCATGGAGTTTGGTGTCACATGGGGCAGGCTGGCATATCCCATCCTGCTGCATTGCAAAGAGAGGAGGTCCTAACAGGCCAGAGGGAAAGGAACTCCACCGTATGGGGAGAGGGCTTGCAGTGAAGAGCTTGCTTGCTTGAAGCAAAGGCACAGCTGTGCCATTGCTCACAGCAACTGATGAACTTGGGCTTATGACAGTGCGGGTATAGAACAACACCTCCTCTGAGACCTGCAGGGATCTCAGAGCAGAAATTTGGTGCTGAAATCCCATGTTCCCACTTGACTTAATGGATGTGAGCCCTTCTCTGTCCATACTCTAGAGCTGCTGCTCAGGAAAGACAGGAGAGAGGCAAAGATATAACAACCTTCCAACCCTGACTATTCTGTGATTCTGTGATTCTGTGAACTGTGTCATGTTACTCCTCCTAAAAGAGCTTTTGGATCTCTGGAGAAAGAGCACCTATGATACCTCAAGATAAGTCAGGAGCCATAGGGTGCCTGTCCTCCAAAAACTTGCAGGCATTAATACCCATCCTTGGCTTGGGCAGTATAAGGCTCAGCACATTGGCCCTTCATAGCCAGGCAGGACATCTCCCAGGCTTTGCCTCCTTTGCACACCCCTGAAGTGCTAGACTCCTCCAGTTGTCTACATGTCCTGATTTACTAGTATGTTATTGTAGTAGAAGATGCTTGACTGTCAGTTTTCTTCAGCCTCTTCATTCAGCACCAGCATACACTAAAACACCTCCAGGAAGCTTTCCCAGTCCTTTCTCTTCTTCTCAGTAGCCTTTTAACTTACACTTGTTTTCCTCTTCCTTATTCACTAAAATTTTATTGGTAACATCACTCTTGTCTTTTAGGCCTGCTTGTAGACCTTTGCTCCCTTTGTTCCTGTTCAGCCATTTCCAGCCCAATCTGGACTGCTCTACTTTCACCTCTAAACCCTGTTGGAGCAACTAATGTCAAGCATGAAATGCATATGAGACGCCGGTGTTACACTCAGCCTATTAAACTTGAGATCTCAAGTGTGTTACCAGCTCTCCATTAGGATACACATTGCACATTCCCATTAGCAATTAAAATACACAGCAGGCCTGGCAGCAAGTTGCTTTGTGAAAACCACCTCCCACACTTGTGGAGAATTCAGGGAACTCTGCTTTGGGATCTTGGCAGGATCCCACTGCTAGAAAGCATCTCGGCTACTACAGCCTGCACAGTGTGTGTCAAGGCACGGCTATGCCGTGATCACCCATTGCTTGTCAGTACAAGCTCTCACAATAAGGGATGGAGCCTGATGAGCAGTCCAAGCCCAGGAATTCAGGAAAGCGTGAAAATACAATCAGTTAATAATCCATAAAATCTCTGATAATCATGCGGAACCAGAATTCCCGTTATTCCAAAGCCATTTTTAAAGCAGTAATACCTTTCCCTCCAGAACAACCTTCCCCTGCTTTTAAGTGATATTTTTAGTGTGTTTCCAAGTACTTAATGATGGAGAGAATCGACATCCCCAATTTATGGGGGAAATGAGTCAGAAGGAGGTATGAAGCATTTCCCCAAAGTCAACTAGCCCTCATGGAGTCAAGCCAGAAACAGTAGTCGGGTCTTCTGAGCCCTGGTGTTGATCTCAGTCTTCTAGGAGACACTGTGTTCAGAAGCAGCATGCTTAACTTGCTGCTTGGATTCAGGGCTTGCGTTATGTATGGGTTATTGCAGATGGGTGAGTGTTTGAGTGAACAGGGTACTGAAAACACTGCTGGGGTTAACTCCCTTCAAAGAAGAGTTAGTCTTCTGGTCCCTATGAAACATCAATAGCTTTGGTAGAGGAAGTAGGGAGGGGTGCCATGGAGGGGCCATCACTGAACTCAGAGCTTAGGCAACGACAGCAGGAGGCACTTGATGCTCGAAGAGCTCCACCATTACATGAGCAATGAGCTTATTAGAAATGTGCACTAGCAGTTGCCTGCTGAGTTGGAACAAGGACAAGGTCAAGGACAACTGCTGATCAGGACTAAGAGGGATGGGAAGATGTGAAAAGACAACTAGGGGGATTCCCAGAAGGTCCCCAAAGGTAACATACTACGGATGTCACAGGAAAACAAGTGGGTGATAAGATGCCAAATGCTTTTGAATATTTGAGCATGATGTCCCCTCTCAAACTGATTTAAGAAAGGATCTAGACACTTCAGTGCTTCTATAAACTTCAACAGGCATCTATCTACATCTTTAGGCACATGAAGTACCTACAAGAGCTTTTCCCAGTCTTCCCTAATGTCAGCAGGATTTGCCTCTTAAGTACTGACTTTTCTTTCTTAATTGGGGTTCTGTTTGAGATGTGGGTTTTTGAAGTTGTTCCTAACATCTTTGCTTCCAAATGAAAGCAGAAACCATAAATGACTACATTTAAGTGTGTGAAACAGAACAACTTGCATCCTTAGACTGTCAATTCCATATACCCATTTATTTTCTTACAATTATGAACACAGCACTTCATAAATATTTATAAGGAAGCTCCCAAAGCCCAGCTGAGAAAATAAGTATTATCACCATTTACCAGTTGTCAAAGTGAAGCAGGCGGAGACACGACTTGTCCAAAGAGACCAAGCAGGGTAACATCACAACCAAGTCCCTGCTGTCAGCTTTCCTTCCATCATAGCCATCACTGCTGCATCCCCTTCCATCATATTCCCACATCTAGCAGTCCCTCCACCCGCTGTGCTCATGTGGGTGAACAGTCAAACACTTTCTTTGTACCACTGACTTGAAACTTCCCCGTTGTAGGAAAAGTTGGAAGTATGCTGGATTTCATGGCAGATCAGGATGGGGAGCATTTCGATTATGTTTATTCTAGTCAACTGAGGAAACTTAAATGAGTAGTTTTCCTAACCAGGTCTCGGAGCAGCTGACAGCCGTCAAATCCCCATGGTGCTTGGGTCATCAGACAAAGGCTGAGAGCTGGCGCTCTCACCTCCAGAGACTCTCGCGTCCAAGAACCTCCTCTTTGACAGCCAAATTCAGAGCTCTAAGTCTGAACAGGTCACAGGAGCTCCTGGTGAAGTGGAGGGAAGTAGGCAAATTTGGAAATGGTTTCATCTGAGCTACCTTGAAACAAAGATATTGATTTCTTTTCCACTGAATATAGAAAGGAGTGGCCAGGTGAAGACTTAGATGACTTGAGGGCAAATTAATGCCTTCTGTACCAGACTCAACCTTATTTATCTGACAGCAAATATAATGGGAGGTTTAATTCTTCAGCTCAGAGTGCAGAGCTGAGCACTTCCTTGCTCCCCCGGTGCCAGACACTCCGAGACATTGCATAACACAGCCTATGAGAGGCTCCAGGTAGGACGGCACACCTGCTTTTGCACCACTCTTTCAGGAGTTACACCATGCCCTGAAAGTATCTCAGCTTCTTGCCATCCAACTATTCCTACTTAACTCAACCAGAACCTGGTCTCCAGCTCAGAAGAACAAAGGGCTTCTCTCATGAGGTAACCCCCGCCTTGGTACCTTCCCCCAGTTCACCCCTGGTGCTCAGCAGTGCAGGCACTGCTATAGTGTGTAGCAACAGGGAAAATCCTTAAGCCAGGCAGCCCAGGCACGGCTGGGGAGTCGGGCGATGCAACCAGGCTTCCCTCACGAGGCACAGCAGGCTATGCAAGGAGCGCTTTCCACCCAGGCACATCTGGAGTTTCTAATAGCAAATTCATTTTACCAGAGGCACCCACAGCAGCTGGCATCTGTCAAGCTATGGCGTTCATTTGGAAATGATAAACCGTTCCTGCTTTCCTTGAGGGCTAGATCTTCAGCATACAGATGGCTGGTCAGAGGGCTCACTTGCCTCATGGATAGTCCCTTCAGAGCTGGGTTAGATTACTCAGCACAGCAGGTGACATTAAGCTGCAGAGGAAAGACCTGGGCAAGGTTTTATAGTTTGCCCTTTTTCAATGCTTGGGTTGTAGTGTGAGCATCACATCAGAAATGCAATGGAAACGGTGACTCTTCCTTCATGATGACATTTTGGGATCCTTTGGAAACTGTCAGGTGTCTTTCTGGACTTCAAAAGAGAGTTATGTGGAATTTTGAGAAGCGTGAGTGGTAGCACAGAAGATCCAGAAGCAGACGGTGTGACTCCATCAGTGTTCACATTATCACAGGTGTGAGGAACCTGTGGAGTTCAGTGTCCCAGCTTCATATAGGGCTGAAATAAATAAATAAATACTGCAAGCAGAGCTGACCCTGCTTGTGAAACTGAGAGAAATGCAGTGCCAGAATGGATTGCTAGAAGAAACTGCCAGCATCTTGTAACAAAGTCTGTTTTTTCTTAAAGACAGAAGGAAAAATGTTCACTGTGTCTGAGATATAAGAGTTTTGGTTCAAACACCTGTCCCAAATGCAAAGTGGTGCAGGCCTGCCATGGGCTTTAAAAAAGCCCAATGTGTTAGACACAGACATTGAATTGCTTGACACCTGGAAAAATACCTGCTCTCATCTTGCTCCTACCAGCATGAAAAAAGAAATCTCTGACAGTCAGATCTTCTGACCGACCCAAACCACTTCCACAGCCAAAAAGCTGAGGATAAGAATGGGAAACTCGGTGTTTCGGTGTGTGACACTTCCCATAACCTGTCACCTCTGCCCAGTTCTGTTAATGATAAACTTATCGCATCTGTGAGCTGTGAGATGTCCCTTTAGGAACTGCCCAGGGCAGTCTGTAACCTGGTATGAGTGGGCAGAGGTGCTCCTGTTAAAGGGTTTTGGTTAAATTACTCCCATCTCCTTCTCTTTCTTGCCTTCATCTCTTCTTCACCTTTCTCCTGTCTCATGTCCCTCCTATGCCTCTCCATGCCCTCCATTCTTTCTTTCCTACTACTTTCCTATATGTTAGACAGGGGAGGAGGGAATCATCCAGAGCTGCTCTTTGATCGGCTGAGATCAAATCTGAAAAGTCAGTGAAACTCCCTGACATTTTTTATGGTCTAGGTCTGAAATTGAGGAAAGGGGGAAGAGAGGAGTTAGGAGAGACATGAACAGAAATCCTAAGTCTCAGTACAGGCCAGAGGGCACCACAGTGCCATCCCCATTGGACTCGGACAATGACATTGGAGGAACCCCACCAGCACCAGCTGCATCCAGCTCTCTTCGTTGGGTCCGTGTCACCCAGGGTTCATTGCCTGTCTTGAAATTAACTGATTCCTGGAAGCAGAGTGCCCAGAGTGCCCTAGGAGCGCGAGAAGCTTTGTCACTGCGAAGGGGAATTTTTTTCGTTAGTGTATCTGAACAGCACACTTTGTTACTGGCTGATTTTCATTAAAGGGCTAGGGCTCCCCAAGGACTCATTTGCTTCTCCCTGCAGCAGCAGGGGTGGAGAGCACGCTGGGGTGGAGTCATCGCTGCACAGTGAGCTGCAGTGGCTGCAGCAGTGCAGGGAAGGAAGCTGCCCACAGTTCTCAGCTGTTTCTTTGCTTTAAAGACACAGCAGTCGTGATGATGATGCCATATCTACAGCTATAATTAGTTCATGCTTTTGGGGCTAATCAATGGCTTGCACCAACTGCATATCAATATCGCAGGGTTTGATCCTACAAAGCTTTGTGATACGTGTAAGCCAGCTCCGTCCTGGTCTCTCGTCAGTTACAGCTGAGCAGCATTTGCATATTAAGGCCTGGGTTACCCACTTCCATGTCTTTCCTCTCCTTCAAGTAACATACAGAAATCAAGAGACACAAATTTAAGCAGTTCAACAACACAAGAACTCCCACCAGGAAGTGTGGGGGACAGAGGACCTCCTGCAGCGTGCAGCTCATGATCCCCATTAGCTATTGGCTTGGATTTAGAGCAGTGCAGCCTTTTAGGGACAGCACAAGAGGCAGTCGTCCTCCACCCTGCCGTGTCATGGATACAGGCAGGTATATTTTCCGGGAGTACAGCTCACAACATGATTACCACCATTTGTACAGCGGTTAGAGCACAGCCCTTTTTCCCTTCACACATGAGCTGCCAGGGTCTGAGGTATGGGTGTACCTGGTGATCTTCCTCCTGAGCCACCTGTACGGTTGCCAAATTCTTGTGAGGAGTCTATGAGAGAGCTACAGATCACCTGTTTCCCTGTCTCTATTCCCAAAGCAAAATGGGACCATTGGCACCTCCAGCCTGCTCAGACCTGCTTTCTCATATTTGGCTCTGGCAATGGCCAGCTTCTCCTTCACAGGAAGATGTAAAGCCAACCAGTGGCAGATGGATGATAATCTGAGCTCTTAGGAAGATCATCTCCCTGTCCCATAGTTAAACTTTACAAAACACAAGTTCTTCTATATTTCTAAAATCTTTGGTTAGCATCCAACATCATCAGGATACTCTTGTACCCCACGGGCAGTTTTCCTCAGCATTTTAGGTTTGTTGCACTCTCCAGCTGGGGAGCACTGTGACACATCTATGCCCTTTGGGTTGGACCTGAAGATGACAATCTGTCTAAGAGCAGCAGATAGCTTTGTTACATTTCCCAGTGTGTGTTCTTTTTTGGGGTACCTTCTCAACACAATGATGCATTTAATATTGTCATTCTCCAAATGAAAAAGACAAGGTTTCCTGCTCAAAACAAGTTGTGACTTCAACAAGTTCTCACCTAAAAATGGTACAAAAGTAACAGAAGTCCAGAGTGAAGTGTTTGATTGGCCTGATAGATTCTCTTATTTTCTTTCTAATGATCAGGCAACTCATTTTTGTGCAATTTCAGCTCCAGTTTCCAGCTAGCTTTGCCCAAGATCTCCAAAACTAGAAGCCTGTGTGGAATTGAAGAGCTAGGTCATCTTGATGTCTTCTGGTTCCTCTTTCCTTCTGGGTCAGGCACAGAGAAGCAAATCTCACACACATTCAGCAGCTGAACGTCACTTAAACTCAAAATAGATGCAGCAACATTTGTCTCCCAATACCTTGTGTTTTATTCTGCTCACACTGCCCATTCTCTGAGTATAGAGGGGATGTTGATCTGGGGTGACGCAGTCTAGGTGTTGTTGCACAGTACCTCATGCTGGAATTTGTCTTTGTCCCTAGTCCTGGTTATGAAGGAAGGCTGCCGTACAGCGCTCTGCTGTCCTCCAAACTGACTGCCTGGCTGCATACCACTTTGCTCCTGCTTTGGGAGTCCAAGTTCCAGAAGGAAACAGCTATAAAATGGGAGGAACTGCATTTTGTGTGTGGGCTGCAGGAGCACAGAAAAGCCGCACTATTGCACTGGGTAGAAAAAAAAGTCATGAAGACTAGTGACAGGACAAAATTACCATAAGTCATCTGAGAAATCTTTGTTTTCCTCCTAAAACATGCCATAACTCTAGTGAAAAACTTTCCCCAAACCAACTGGAGCTGAAATTACTTTCCCTTCTAAACCTTGTTCCCCTGTTTCACTACATACTCACTATAACTCACCTTTTTAAAAGATATTCAGCAAAAGAGGCCGGGCACAAGCATGCTGGTAGACTGCTTAATCATAAGAGATCATTGTGGGTCATTATCATCACCACTGTCAGAGTTGTGTCAGAATTGATGTTTTCATGAGGTTAACAGCCATAAAACTGTAAAAACAGCAAAACAAACAAACAAAAAACAAGGAAACAGCAAAACAAATGTATAGCTCAGACTGGGCAGTTTAATGTACCATTAGCAATTGTTATCAAATCTAGCTTTTTAATTAGTACGTGATCTCTTGCATTTTTGAATCTGTTCACAGTTTTCCTTTTGAGATTTTGCCACATTCTCCCCACTTCTCAATTCCCACCCTGGACAGCAAGTTAATTACATCAAAATCTTGTGCACACATCTCAAATGCTTTCAGATACTGAAAAAGGCCAAACTGCTATGTGCTGCAGGGTAAAATCAGAGACAATTTCCATACCAAGGGAAAACCAATAAACTAGGCTTTGACCTAAAGAGGGAAAACCAGTATAGGATGCATTTTGCTAGCAGGAAATTGGTGCCCAATACTGTCATTCTGAGACCTGAGACCCAACTGTGTTAAAAGACTTTACAAAGTTGTGTCTCGTCTCTATTTCTGGTTTGTCATCGTGATAGTCACGTAGGACCAAGCGCTTAGAGAGCATCTTATTTGCTCTCGAGCTCAGGTAGGACTCATTCATGCCATGCTCCAAGCTGGCAGAACCAGGCTGTGGAGCAGCCAGACCTCCCAGTCCAAAGCGCTCAGTGTCTCTGGGCAGATCCTGGTGCACCAGGAGGCAGGATCATCCCAGGCGCATCTGCCTGTGCACATTGTCCGGGAGCCAGCGGCTGGCTGCAAGTGGAGATAGTGGGTGAGTTGTGAAGCACCTCATATTCGTGGCTGTTTTCATCGCAGCTTCTAATCCTCTCTCATACAAACCTGGGAGCAGTTACCGCAGGCTCTCCTGGAGCATGTGGCTGTGCTTAATTAGCTCAGCAGGTGTGGTAGCTTTGACCTCTCTGTTGGATAAGAGATGGTGTTTGTGTGGGAACATACAGACCTGGGTATGTCTGGGCTTGTCTGCTTTACAACTCAGAAGTAGGATGACAACTCCTCTTACGGGGTCCAGCTGGTTGGGATAAGAGCAGCAGTGTGGCTGCTGCAGCATAAAGCATCTGAAGGCTCGTGGGAGGTGAGAGGGACCATTTATTGATAAATCAAAGGTGGTTTGGGGAGACAGGCCTCCCTTTTGCAGTAGGATGGGCTCTGAGTGACCCCCATCAGCTCCTCAATCAGACAAACGTTATCACTGACAGTCAGAGACAGTCTGACGGGACTGATATTTGTGAGGCAAGTTACTCGGGCAGGAATGTGTTTGCTGCACACTACAGAAGTGCTGATGTTCTGCTCAGGGGTCCTCACTCAGCAGGGAAGTCCTTTTTCTCTGCCACTGCCCTAAGGTGCTCATTAGCACGGGGACTCTCCTCAACCAGCTACTGCTAATGATCATTAAACAGGACAGGGACAGGATGCTCCATCATGGCAGAGCAGAGAATCATAGAATAGTTTGGGTTGGAAAGGACCTTTAAAGGTCATCTAAGATGTGGTCTCAAAGTGTTAAGTGTAGTCTCATGAGCTTCCTCGTCAGTGTCTCTGGAGCTGGTGTCTCCTGTGGCACTAGAGCAAAAGCTGGGAACAAAGCCAGCTTCTGCACTGCTTCCTCTGACCCTGTGCTGCTGAATTCCCAAGTGAGGATGCATTAAGTGTTTTCTAAGTAGAACAAGGCTCGTGTATTGGGTCTAGAAAGATCTTTCCTAGTATGTGGCAGGCTGCTAAGTACCAGTGCTTTAACAGGCTTGTTGAAGGCAAAATACTTCAACACATTTTCTTCCATTTCCAGTTATTTTAGGACTTACCTGGACGGTGATGTTAGGGTAAGAATGGACAGCCCAGAAGGTCCCCGCCAGGAGATCCCTGTGCATGCACCCCTTCCCGCATCCCTAATGTGCCTTCACAAGAGGATCCCACCAGTCTGGGAGCAGAGACACATTCTCTGTCACCTTCCTGCACACTGACTTCTGTTTACAGTCACTTGCTTCACCTGTCCCTGGATCAGCGCTGTGCCCCCGAAGGCTGCAGCCACAGGAAACTGTCCCCTGCTGATGGGGGTTATTACTTTGGTGTCTCTGGCTTTCTGGACACCTTGGCTCCCAGACCACCTCTGTCCCCGCTGTTTCAGAGCCTAGATCCATATAGGACCTGCTGGCACATGATACCTGAACGTCAATGCCATTCTAGTACCACAGAATGCAGAATGTCCCTGGAAAGGTCTGCACTTTGTGCTTTTTGCAGCCTGGTGGTTACTCATATTATCACTGAATACCTTCAGTTGTGTGACTCTAAGGAGTTTCCAGGAGTCTAACTGAATGGTTTCTTGTGATCAGGCATTCTTATTTGTCCCAGTTCCTCCTCTCCCCTCTCTTCTTCACTTTGCTATTTCTTTGCTTAGCCACCCTTTTATGCAATTCCACAATTTCTCTCTGAGTAAGAGTTATTCCTATGCTATGGAGCAGAGATGGCTGTGGGGACCAGACACTGGTGGAATTGTGCAACTTTGCAGAATTTCTCATGAAGTTTGACCTGAGAACCCCCACTCCTGAATCCACTTCACATTTAGCATCTTGGGTAACTTGGTTCTCCCACTGAGAACTGGGATGTGTGCTCCAGGGCCTCCCAGGCTCTGTGTTAAGCTAGCCCTGGCAGAGATCAGGAGCAAACCCCTTTGTCTTCGTCTCCTTGGCGCATCCTTCTCTTGCAGCCTGTTCTCCCCATGATGGGAGCGCACAGCTCCCCAGGGGATTAAAGAGCATCAGAATCGAGATCTGCCTGCACAAGGCCAAGGGTCCTGGTGCAGACCTAATTTCACTGGAATGGTATCTGGGAGAGATCTGAACAGTGCTAGTCATACACATCTGACCCTTGCAAAGGCATTCAGATATCGAAGAATGTTTATCTCTAACCTTAAAGTTCCTGCTGGAGACAATCACTCCTTAGTATTCTTCCTCCAGATGAGAAAAAGAAGCCTTTACCTTCCCTTCTGCTCATACCCTTGAAGCATGTGTGTGGTGTGATCAGCCCTCCCTTTGGCCTTAATCACTTTCTCCCAGCCTATATAATTAAATTCCATCAGGTATTGCATCTAATTTTTGAGGAGCTCCCCAAGAACAAAAGCCAGTTCAGTCGCAGGCGAACAGAACAAATTAATTAGAAGGGGAATATTAGGCTCTCTCTAAATTAGATCAGCAAATCTCCAGCAGAAGAAGCATGGCTTGACTGGCTGTGATGCTATTTGCTTCCTGAGCAGCTGCTCAGTTCCAGAGATCGCATGCAGCATTCAGAGAGACAGCATCGCTAGAAAGTGGATTAGGCTTGGAGCAACCTAGGCTGAAAGGCACTCCAGGGCACAATTTCAAAGCACAACGCCGGGAATTGGTGGCCGTGTGTCTGTCATTAAAAGCGGTACAAGTTGTGCCATTAGATTGCTTTGCTGTACTTTGGGAACATCTCCCTGTCATATTCCTGCATATCTAACCCCAATAAAGTGGATGTTACTTGAATGTAGAGCTCTGCATAGCGCTGTTTACCAACATTCCTCCTAGCTATGGAGATCTTTATGAGTAAGCACTGGAATTACCATATAAAACCAGATCAAATACCCAGAAGCCACTCTTTTAAGCATTTAAACAAGTAAACAGACGGCACCGGCACAACTTACAGCTACCTCTAGGAATCTGCAGCCTTGGGGAATTGTCAGCGCAGCCTCCCGTCAGGCAGTGAGATGAGCACACAGACTGTGCTGGGAGCTGTGGAAGGGCACTCCAGGCAGAGTGCTGTGCCTGTCCCGTGCTCCTGGTGCAGCGTGGAGAGCACCAGCACAGGCAGAACCTCCGATCTCAGTAACACGCTGTCGTCACTGTGTGGTGCAGGACCAAGTAGGGAGAACAAAAACCCAACAGAGATAAAGAAGACCTGGGGGTGGGGTGAGGGTGGATACAAACTGCTGAAACAATTCTTGTTAATTCAGTACAAATAAGAGGTTTTAAAACCCAAACCAGTCTCACGTACCCTGCCCTCACACATGGCAGAAACATCGGGTTGCTAATACACCTGCAACTCTACCAAACAGTTCTACCAAACTTGAACATAGGAAGTTCCATCTAAAACTGAGGAGGGACTTCTTTCCTGTGAGGGTGGCAGAGCACTGGCACAGGCTGCCCAGAGGGGTGGTGGAGTCTCCCACACTGGAGACATTCCAAACCTGCCTGGACACCGTCCTGTGCAACCTGTGGAGGTGACCCTGCTCTGGCTGGGGGTGGGACTGGATGATCTCCAGAGGTTCCTTCTGACCCCGACCATTCTGTGATTCCATGAAACATTCCCTTCTCCCCATTTTCCCCGCTGGAAGGCGCCTGCTGAGCGTATGAGCTTTCTCCATGCGTCTGCCCTGGGAAGCCCTAGATGTGCTGCCGAAGGCTCGAGATGTTTCCCAGTGGCCCCCTCCTGTGCAGCTGGCCGTAGCCATGGTCCTGCGATTTCAGTGCAACATTGCTGATGACAGGAGCACAGCAGGAGGGCTGAGAGCCAGCGATGGAGAGATTAATAAACAGGCAACTACTAATGAGTCCCATATTGAATCCTCTGGCTCACTCACCTTCTGTTATAAAGAATAGAAAGCAGCAACTGAAGAGTTTCATGACAGAGCTGTACTAGAGCAGGAGTGTATAGGAACTTTCTGTCCTCCTTGCATGTAATGTACCATATCATTTGCCATTCTCCTTTTACCCAGGCTGTTTTTCCTCTATAGCTTTAAAAGTGCGATTGAATTTGGAAAAGATCCAGGACAAAGAAAGAGCTGATCTCTCTCTATAGCTATACGTACCCTGCATGGACAGAAGCAGATTAAAGGTCCTTCTTACATTAGTGTGGACTGCTTAATACCAGTGAGAAAGTCACCTCTGGGGCCACACCTGAGAGGACAGGGTGGAGCTTAGAAAGCAGAGCATCTTTGAGGGGTAGTCTACACGCATGTTTATACCTGAGGCAGACATACTGCCTGGCACTTGAGAGCAGGAATGTTCACAGCCTGCTGTGAAGTCACAGGCTCAAGTGGAGAACGAGTGCCTGAAGCCATTTTCCTTTTCTTATGTACCTGGGAAAAGTGGAGTGCTTCATCACTGGTGCCACTTAGTCAACTGCTTTGTCTCCCCTCATAAATTCTCCTTGTTTCCATTTCCATTAAGGTTCCTTAGAAAGTTGTATGCTAGTGCATCTTTCAAATGAACTTTTTTCCCCATCTTAACAAAAAAAAAACCAACAAAGTTTAATAATGAATTCTCATTCTTGAATCACAAAGGTGTGTTTTTGCATCCTCTCCCCTTTCTGTTCCTGGTGATAAGACCAGGCCCATCAGAAGGTGACTAAGGCTGACATACATACTGTTATCTCCTCTCCTTTTATCCCGTCTCCCAGAGATTTCCTGAGATCATGTGCTTTAAGGATTCAGCTCTTCAGATTTAACTGAGACAGCAGCAGGTACATTCCCTTTTGCTGCCTTACTCAGAAGAAAAATTAGTGGTCATCATCCTTTTCCCCTGAAAGTCATTGCACAATGTGCAGGCTGCAGTGCTGATGTACATGTGGACCATGTATTTCTAAAAATTCTGTTTGTTGAGAAGTAACATCATAAACCAAATACATTTGGGGACTGTATCTGAAGTTTTGTAGTTTTTTTATTCAAGAATATTATTGTAAATGCAGACATTTTAAACATTTCTGAAATTAATATCTTCATATCAAATTAAAACTGCTGCTTTAAAGTCAGTTAAGCATGCAAGCATAAACCAGTTTCACTTAGTTATCTCAAGAGATGTTATTACTTGGAAATTAAGGGCTGAAGTTGCAGAAGTCCATGCAACACAAAATCCCAACACAAGACTAAAAAGTCTTGGAGTTTAATTCAAAGATCATGCTATCTCTCTTATCCTCTGGAGACTTTCAATTTTCAGTGTAATTTTGTAACAGCATATTCATCTCTTTTGCAGAAGTGGGTTTCTCTAGTGTATAGGTTCTTGACATAATTTTCTGAGCACCTGTTGTAACAGAGCAGTAACTCTTCCGTGCTGCTTCCACTTGCTCAACTCAATCAGATTACAGAGAATTGGAAAAGCACTCGACACCTCCCTCAGGTAACTTTTCCATGTAGGTGATTGGTCCTGTTCTCATAGGAAGGCTGTGGAAGTGTGGTTCAAGAAAGAGGGGCTGTAGGAAAAACAGCAAACAGGAGGGACCTTGACTGTGACTGGAAGAGGAGGTGCCCACTGTAATCTCCAAGCTAAAATGAGTAAAAACATCCATGTTGTCACAGAATCAGAGAATGGTTGGGGTCGGAAGGGATCTCTGGAGAGTCCAACCCCCCTTCTGGTTCACCTGGAGCAGGTTGGACAGGAACGCATCCAGGCGGATTTTGAATACCTCCAGAGAAATAGATTCCACAACCTCTCTGGGCAGCCTCTGCCAGTGCTCTGCCACCCCTAAAGTAATGAAGTTTTTCCTCATGTTTAGATAGAATTTCCCGTGTTCCATTTTGTGCCTGTTGCCCCTTGTCCTGTCACTGGGCACCACTGAAAAGAGTCTGGCTCCATCCTCTTGCCACTCACCTTTCAGATATTGATAAGCACTGATGAGATCCCCTCTCAGTCTTCTCTTCTCCAGGCTGGACAGCCCCAGGGCTCTCAGCCTTTCCTCATGATAGAGATGCTCCAGTCTCCTGTGCATCTTTGTACCCCTCTTCTGGACTCTCTCCAGTAGTTCCTTTTCTTTCTTGAACCTGGGAGCCCAGCACTGGGCACAGTACTGCAGATGTGGCCTCACCAGGGCAGAGTAGAGGGGGAGGATGACCCCTCCTCGACCTGCTGGCCACACTCTTTTTAATG
>VZSZ01005041.1:378323-418780 GCA_013398815.1 Ibidorhyncha struthersii | reverse complement strand
TCTTGCTGCTAACACTCCCAAACCTGTAGAAACACTTTATATCTGTTTTGAGAAGTTTACAGGGAGCACTTGACTGACCTTGACCAGAAAAAAAATATGTGAGGGAAGGGAGTGGGATGCTTTTTCTATTAGATAGGAATAAACATTTGTCAGAAGTCTAAGCATCTTCTGCCTGCCATATGTGAGTCTCCTCTGAGGATCTTCAACATGCTCATGTGGTGACAAAGTCTGTGCTAGGCTTTCCTGGTTGCTCATGTCCTCCCTGAATGGGGAGTGGGGTTTGGAGCCTGCTCAGATCCATTGCAGGGCAGAACGGTGGGACATTTGGGGGTAATTTAGACCTGG
The DNA here is from genome assembly GCA_013398815.1 of Ibidorhyncha struthersii. Lineage (NCBI taxonomy): Eukaryota > Metazoa > Chordata > Aves > Charadriiformes > Charadriidae > Ibidorhyncha > Ibidorhyncha struthersii. The sequence goes on along the minus strand of VZSZ01005041.1, from coordinate 418,435 downwards.
GAGGGGGTTGCTTACCCTCCGCCTGCTTGTATGTAAGGTGGACTCTGGTGACAGGAGTAATGGCCTGCAAAATCAGTAGTAGCTGCCCAGATGCTGGGGTGAGAATGACTGGCTAAAAAGGAAAGAGGAAAACTTTGCAGACCGATGAGATTTCAAAGTCTCTGTTCCTATTAGCTTTCACAGTGTTGCCAGAGATCCTGAAAGTGTATGAGAACAAGCGGCATTTGGTCTCAGTGTGTGAAAAATAGTGAAAGGCTGTAGCATCTGTCAGAGGCAACGTGAGCCAGCCAGAACATGGCCCCAGGCTGCATTTCCACCTGGATTCCTGATGCCCATTTGGCCATCCCCGTAGCTCCCTGACTCAGCTCTCCGCCCGAGTGCCGTGCGCTGGATATCTGCCCTGCTGGACTTCCAGCCACTGTGGCTCAGAAGACCAGCGAAGCATCACGGGCTTGTGCGGAAAGGCATGGAGAAGATGGAGATTTAACAGGGAGGGAGCTGCATTCCCGGCCCCTGAGGCTGCCTTACTTCCCTCCCCCCCACACCTATCTTATCTTCGCCTCTCTCTAGAATAAAAGGAATAGAAGAATTAACAACATGAAAAAGGGAGGAGATAATAAAGAGTATCTGAAAAATTATCTGTGTCCTCATTTCAGAGCTTTGCATGGTAACAGGGAGGCAGAAGGCCCTTTTCTTTATTAATATATTAAAATACTAAAAAGCTGGGTGTCTCCTGAACCTACTCTGTTGTCATGGAACGAGAAAGCTCCTCTGAAGTGTATTGCAGAAGACTATTGAGCTTGAGAAACTATCCAGGGATGCCATTCAAGGACGAGAGCAAATCAAAACTAAAAGACAAGGTTTGCTGTCATCCTGTTAACGGGCACTCGGGTCCAGCCTGGACAAGAGTGATACCCGCACCTTTGCTTTTGTGCTGAGACAAAAATCTCTACCAACGGGATGTGACTGCTGTCAGGGGCCTGGCTGGAAATGGGAGGAATCAGAGCCACATCTCTTCTCATTTCCTTTCGCTCCTTCATCTTGAAGCTTTGAGTGAGAGCAGTTCCTTGGGAGTGCTGCTCCTAGCGAGCCTGAATCTGAGCCAGTGATGATGAAATTTCCCGGAGATTGGGGTGTTCGGTTTAGCATGTTAGTGGTTCCCCTATCAGAATCTGTTCGTTCCTTGGCAGTTATGAAAATATGCAATTGTTCTTCTTTGTAATCTTTGCCAACAAAGCAATAAGACTTTGATGCTGCTATAGCTGTTATGCTGTTAATAGTGCTGCTTGCCATTAATAGTGTAACCATGTGGTTGGTACTCCTATAAGGGGGACAGTGGGGCTGTATATCATATATATGTGTATATACATATACACACACACACTGAATAAAGGTTTCTTTGTTTTCTTTTCCTTGGCAGGTCACTATGGAAAGGATATTTATCGAAGTGGAGGGCCAGATCTCCATAATTTCATCTCCTCCGGGTTTGTCACATTAGGAAGAGGACACACGAAGGGTACAGTGGAAACAATTTTTTGCTAAATAAAAAGATTGTTTTAAATAAAAAAGCTATAACTCAGAAGCTGGGTTCTAAGTGCTGTGAGATAACGGTATTGGACTGCAGTCAGTGGATTTAGTGTAGCAAATACTGCTGCAGGTAAAATACTGTGCTCCTGGCAGAACCTTTTAAATCCCAGCAAGGGAGACGGTGGGAGAGTGTAGAGTTGGACAGCCAGACTCCAGACTCCACTCTGACTTTGCGGTTCAACAATTTATACTGTTTTGTGTTTTCCTGGGTGCATGGTTGCAAACCACCATTGTGCTGCTGTACTTATAAAGGGAAGGGGAAGCAGTGTAATGCTGTCCAAGGGTAGGCAGTGAACACTTCAAGAGTGCATTTCTGGATTTCTTTTGTTTGACTTCTGGGCTTTTTTTGGGGGGCGGGGGGTATTATCAATATTTTATAAAATTATTTCTTTTTAGGTCCTAAAACATATATTTTATGTGTTCATATAATGTGATATAATGTACAAACATGAAAACACACAAATATACATATACTGCTCTGTGTACGTTCTGTGTATATGTACTGTATATAAAATATATGTTGAGAGACAGTTGTAGCTATATTAGATAAGTAACCATCTATCCCAGGAGTTGTGGTGACACAAAAGCTGTGAGATCTGACTCAAAGTAGCTGGTCACCAAAACCCCAGATGAATGTTTATTTTATGACGTTGTTGCATATTTGGTGAGTTTTTATAGTGTACAGTGAGACTATGTTTGGAGCATCTTTCTGTTCACACCCACACCCTGACCAAGTCACACTGGTGCACTGGCAGTGGGTTGCGACACTGGGAGTGCAAGCATGTGCCATGCCAGTACTTGTCTGGTTTTGTGTCCTGCTGACTTCTGAGACTGTTGTACATTTCTATAGACACAATGTATGTGGAGATACCTATATAGCCACAATGTACTGTATGTGGAGACGTGTCCATGTGCTCGCCTGGTTGAATGCACCTGTGTTGTTTCTGTGGATGACCATGACTCACAAATTATTAAAAGAACCTTTATTTTTTCGTACATTTCCTGCACTTTTTCAAATTCTCCACAAGTGTCATCCAAAGCAGTGTTGGTCCTGTAGAACTGTCAGAGAAGAAACAAATATATGTATACTGTCTGTGTATGTCTGTGTGTGCTTAAATAAAGTTTACTGAGGCTGAGGCAGCACCCGTGGGACTTGTAATACAATACCCTGCAATTCCAGCCTGGCGCTGCACCATTGAAGGAAAGCAGAGAAAACCACCATGGACCTTCAGGTGGGCTGGGAACTGAAATGGTTCAAGGAAGGACTCGTGGATGGCATTTCGCACAAGGTCTCCCTTTCTCCTCCCCATCCAAAAGCGGTTTTACGGTTATATCACGTCAGGCCTGACAGTATATTTAGGGTGAGATAGCAAGTGTGCCCCAGTAGAGGCGTGGGCTACAGAGTGGTGTGTCCTGATAGCCTTCATCAAGCACATGGATAACCCCAGGCAGGGCCGTAAAACCTGCCTGTTTGTCTCAGACATTTGAATTATCTTCAAGCATTTTTCTGTACAATACACTTTTCCCAGTTCCTTCCCAGATAAGAATAAAACCTGCTTTTCTTCTGTAACTGAAAAGTCTCGGGGGGCTCTGTTCTTCTGCAAATGGGCCAGTAATTTTCACACCTTTTCCACTGGCTTTGCTGGAAGCCCCACAGAGCACGTTTCCTGTCCCTGGGACGGTGGGAGAATGGGCAGTGGGAGTCCAGATTGTTCATATACCACCTCTTCCAACAGCCATCAGATAGGGTGGTGCTTTCCAAAGTGGATAAAAGGCTTTTATTATCTGAATAATTTAAACTATCTATCTTGGCTGTTTATGGGTATAAAAGAATGGATTGGCCTTTGAATTTACTTTTCAGCTACCTGTAAATTCAAAATTTATTTGAACAGTACCATTATGTTAACATCTAACTTCTTAATGGTAAATTCACACGCCCACTTGTGACTGGTGCAAGTGATTAACATCTCCACACATTCTGCAGGCAAACTGCCTTGTTTGCTTGTGCAAATGTGTAGATTTGTCTTTGTCCGTGATATGATTTGATTGCCTGTTTGTGCTGTGAAAGCAGGGACTTCAGATGTAACAAATGACATAGGGGCTCTTTCATTAGGATTGTGCTCTATATTGTTTGATTATTTCTGGAAATATTACACGATAGATTTCCTGTGTTCAGTTTGAACTGGCAACCAAGTGCTACATGTAGACAGGACAGATGAGTGCTCCAGCAAGGGCTGCAGTCCTGAGCTTTAGCTGACCAGCTTCATGCTCAGATTTTGTCCTATTTCAGTTCCAGTGCATGTGTTAAAATCTCCACCTCAACTGCCATTAGCCAAATAACCTTGCCCTGCCTTGTTGTTACACCATCGTGGAAGAGGGTTCTGCTTTTAGACTGAACAAAGCCAATGAAGTTTATCTCAATATTTCTTTGCACTGGGAGACACATTTTTGGTGTTTTCTCAACTGTCTTCTGTGCTGTGGCAGGACTCCAAGTGCTGAGTAATATTTAAGAGCTAATCTATTTTGGGCAGAAGACAAAGATGTGAGACATGCCAAACTACCATGGATACCAAATCAGCATATTCACATGTCTGACATCCACAGGCTCCTGCAAGATTGTGATTTATGATTCTTATATGACACTCCATTGGGCAATGCATCACTGCCTGGCATTTAAGTCTATAAAATCACTACATAGTCTGTTCTTCAAACCATGGTAAAAGACTTCACTGTCAGTCTGTCATGATGATGTAGGAATGAATCCAAAGTCTTCAGGCCATGGAAGTTCTCCATGGTGAGACACACTGCGGGGCTAATCTCATCTAATGTTAGCCAGAAGTCAGACGTTTTATTCTGAGGCAGTAGCCTTCAATTCCATGTAGAGATGCCTGGGAGACACCAGCACCTCTAAATGAGTCTTCACTGGATGGGCACTAGGAACCTCCTCCCGCAAGAGGGGATCCATGGGGGGCTAGGTCTTCTAGCCGTCAGAGGAAGGCAGATCCCGCCTGTGCTTGTTGGTATAGGAGCAGCTGCTGTTGCTCCAGTGGCTGTGGTAGTTGCTATGAGCGTTCCATGCCCCAGTGAAACAAGTAGGAGCACTGAAGAAAGGAGCTATCACATCCATCTGTGCACTAATCTAATTTAAAAACCAGCTTCTTCAACCTATTCTCTCTCCGAGAATCTTGCTACTCTCAGATGTCCCAGGTTGAGACTGCCTTAACACGGACTGTACTCGCTGTCCTGCCGGGGCTCTGCAGAGCTCTGCCCAGTCACGCAGGCTGCTGTAGGAACTTACACAACTGCAACACAGCATGGAGCAAGCACCCACTCACAGTGAGGGAACAAGTCTTGGAGAGCAGTGAATTCACTCCAGGTTAACTACTCCAGATCACAAGTGCTGAGTTTTCAGGTAAAAATGTAATTTTAATTTTATTTTTTTTACTACCAGCCTCAGCCCTTGAAAGTAGTTCCCAAATGGAATTGGGCTCCTTGTATTTCACCAGTCTGTGACAGCAGTAGATATTGTGTGGAGCAGACAAGAAGCTCACTTCATTACTAAACAGCTTCTTTGTTTGCCTGGTAACTTTGCAACAGTATTAAAAATAGTGATTTTTTTTTCTGGAAAAAATATAATTTCGGGGTTGAACTGAGCGCTAGGGGTCAGGGAAGAGTGAGGCAGGAGGAATATGGGATTTTAGACTATTGCAGGGACATCTCGTAGGGAAAATCAGGACTTTTCCTACAATCTGCTAGTTTCTTGTAAGTTTATGCCAGACCCTTGAGGAGGTGCAGAGGTAGGGCTGCAACTTGAAAAGCATGAGTGGAAAACTCAGGAAGAGCCAAGTGTCCTCACAAGCTGCCCAGTAACACTTTCAGAAATGGAACCTCTCACTTTCAGTTCAAGGCTGCAAATCTTTACTGTTCACGGATTCCCTAGGAGATGTGCTCTGAGTTAGGGCATCTGCAGGAGTCTCTTTTCTTCAAGTATCCCACTAAAATTTGCACCTAGGTTGTTCTCCAGCAGTGCCAGTAGGCAGGAAAAAAATAATGAGCCATGTATCCATGTTGGTGTGATGTGGCTGTTAGAGCCTGACTACATTGCTGCTGGCACCTCTGTGGAGCTGCACCAGCATCCTGCAGTGTGGGCAATGTGAAAGCAACGGTGGCGTAGAGAAGCCAGCCTGGTGACTGAGCAATAAAAGCTACCCACAGTCACATTTTGTCTTGTCATATTTGATGCAGAGATGGCAAGATTTACAGCCTGAATGTGGGATTTGCCTGCCTGGGCCCCTGTTCTCACTGTTCTGCAGTATGGTTGTACCTCATGCATCTGCAAAGTGGCTCAGGGCACTCTTTTGATGGTACAGCGCTTACAGCTGCCCAGCCTGAGCTGGTTTTGGTTGGGCACATGTGCCTGGTGTGTGGGAACACAGGACCTTACACCCAACTAGACATCATCCTCTTCAGATACAGCCTCTCCCTTTGCCATTTCCTAGTAAATATCCCAGTCCTGTAGCCTGAAATGATGCACAGCATCCACGTACAGGAAGAGGGGAAAGTGAGAGGTCAGCTGCTGTTTATTCTTGCTTTTTCACAGTTGACAATGTCTCCCTCAAATCACCTTTTTTTGGTGTGTATTCAAAAGGACCAAATTGTTCTTGATCTAGTCCCACCTTAGAAAATGATCACCTTTCTCTCCCAGGCCATGTGCATGCGCATGAGTTGTTTTGAGGAGAGACAGACCATACATCCCATGGTGGCAGAGCAGTGGAAGATGGCTACCCCATGGGCTCCAGGTTGGGTTTGTGAGAGTGAGAGGAGACAAGGCGATGTCGGGGTGGGAGGGAGCTGCCAGGCTTGAGGTAGCAGCTGAGTCTTACGGCTCCTCCCCACATGCTTGTCTGTTGGTGGGAGCTGCCTTGTCACTGACCTGGCACCTCATGTTGCCAGTCCATGGCCAGAGACCGTCACCTCGCTGGCAGTGTCCTGCAGCCTTCTGCAGATTCAGGCCACAGTCACCCCATGGGCCAGTGTCGGGAGATGGAGGAACTGATGTCAGTAGGGTCCCTCAGCCTCACTGCAAGACAAGGTTCAAGAGTAAAGCAACAGCTTCTTTACCTGACAGTTTAACATTTGTGTTTGTTTATAAGAGAACCTTGTACAAAGGCAAACATGAAAGAGCACAAATGCAGCTCTAGATTGTGCTTACCAACCAAGGTCTTCCTGAGCTGCTTCAGCGTCTCAGCCAGCTGAGGTGGCCAAGAGCTCCACTTCCTCATCTTTTTCTCCCCTGGGAGCTCCAGAGCTTTCCCAGCACCATGTCTCTGCTGCTCCTGCTGGAAGGTGATGCCTTCCCGCTGTATGGAGGGAGGAAGCACAGAGCAAATGACTCATGGCTAAGTCTGTGTTTGCCCAAGACAGCATTGCCAAGTTCGTGCTTGTGTGATGCTTAGAGGAGGTTGTCGATGATGACAGGGCTGTGGGACATCCTGTGTCAATATGAGGATAAGGGCATTTCCTTCCTGAAATGTCTTGATCTACCCATCCATTGCATTCCCTCATTTGCACATTCTTCACACCTTCATTCGTTCTTCTGCAGGCTGAAGAATACCTGTGACAGGCTCTGTATTTTATAAATGACATATCTGTATGCAAACTAACTTTTATGCAGACACCTCAGTGGATTTAGAATATTCAGCACGCTGCAAGCTTTGCATACAGACTAAACGTGATACCGCATGTGGTAAAACAGGACTGGGCACTCATACGGGCTGACAGCACTTCTCCACGCGTACAAACGTTGTACGCATTCCCCTTTTACACGCACCGTGGTTCCTTTTGGAGACCCCAAACTGAGCCCCTTTTATGAGCATCAGCTCAGGAACCAGCAGTTTTACTGGTCCATTGGCATGTAAATATGATTCAGAGATGAATGGGAGGAAAGAGATTTATTAATTTAATCATCATTAGCAGTTTGAGGATTCTGATTCCTCTCTCCAGCACCACCCTGGTTCCCTCCCGTCATGGCTGGTTCCCTGTCGCTTGGCTGGCAGCCTTGTATTCCACTTTCTTTCCCAAAGTGCTGGTTCATACCCTTAATTTGTTATTTTGGGGTCTTGGATTACATCTGATGCAACCAGCATTGGCCCAACGCAGCAACAAAACATGCAGTGAATCAGCTCCAAGGTGGGATTTACTGCCTCCCCCTGTCATTAGTAATCTGCACTTGTGGTAGACTCAATACAGAGAAAGAGAGAAGTTTCAGGGTCATTTTTTTCATACCTGCATCTGTAACATGCCTTGAATAGATTACGCAAAAATTGAGGGTTAGATATGTTGAGTCCTTTTTCTCATTAAACACTTGTTAGACATTTCACATCAATGAAGGGATGTCAAGCCAGAGCCCACTGCATCCCGATGAATCATTTTATGTTCATCCTGAATAATATCTAATGATTTTGATGGTGTCTTGCAGTGCGTGTGCTAAAGATCACTTGCATTCTGATTCGAGATTAATTTCAACTCTTGCATATTCTGACACTTAATTGTATTGACTTGAAAATAGGATCATTGGGATGTGGAAACTGCTTCACGGCTTTGCAGAAAGATTCCATTATGCAATAGGGCATTTCAATCCACTCTGAATTATTTAATCGACTTCAGGCGCGACCGGCCATTTCTCAACAGAGTCTGGACAGCTTTTTTTTTTTTTTTTAATAGCCCTCTGAATAGCTGGGTGGGAGGAGAGTGGGAGGTCACGGAAACCATACCAATGCCTACAACAGTTGTTCAATGTGCCACAGCTGTAGGAAAGAAATGGGGTGGACGGGAGCAAAACCACATCAATGCCGGGGGCCACCTTCTGCGAAGTACGTGGAAATCACTAAGTTGGTGGGTTCATGCCCTTCTGTCTTCGGACAAACTGGCCATGAACCTGGCTTAAAGCACAACCTGGAGAGACTGTTTTGGCTTTCCGAGCGAGCGTGTCCCACGCTATGACCAATGAGCACGAGGAGGATTGGCAGCTAATCTGATAGCCTTCCTTATTAAGGAAACAGCAGAAAAATGACCACAAGCAGGGCATGGAGAACATGTATGGCTGATAAGCTAGGAGATTCAGCTTCCTGTGCCAAGAAGCCCACAGTTGCTCCGTAGACAGCTATTAAATGGAGACTGCTTCCTGCGGCAAGAAAACAAGCTTCTCCCACGGGCAGACTCACTGGTGGGTGTGAAGAGACACTTGTTAATTGGAGATCATATTGTTCAGCACCTCAGCCAATCGATGGCATTTTTAACTTGACCTGATCAAACATGCTTCCTGGAGGACCCAGGACTGAGGTGAGAAGATGCCAGCCAGACTGGGTTGCCTCTTCTTTCTCACTGAGGGGCAGTTAAGACCAGAATCTTGTGTCTGAGCCAGGGGAAGACCACCCGGTGCCTTTCTGCATGCGCACATTCAGGCTGGGATTAGCAATGTGTTTTGGTGACTGGTAGTTAAACATGCAATATTGGAGATAAACTTGCACTTGGCACTTTGCAAAAGGTCACGGGGCATCTCTGGCTTTGGACTTCAGCATGTGATCCCCCATACAGACGCAGGTGTGTGCAGGAGCTTGGGACTAGCCTTCACCACTGCCACTGCTGAGGACCTTATGTTTCCATGTCAATGTAAATCACAGAAGTTATCACTCAATTTGTTCTCCATCTGTGGACAGTGAATTATTTTGCTGCCCACTTCCTTGTCCTACAAACTCCATTGCATCCGGCACTCTGCTGAGTTTCCATGGCTGGTTTTCAATAGTCTAGTGCTCTAGAATGGATTTCTCTTCTTTCTGCTGTGTGTTAACAGTATATCAAAATAAATTACAATAGCTGAGAGGAGAAGAAAAAAGCCCTGCCTGTTATCGGGTGCCCTTTCACAGAGAGTCTGTCAACGCTCCATGATGTTTTGGCAGATACCTTTGGAAACTGAGCTGAAGGCTGGTGAAAAGCTGGCAGTTACAGCCCAGCTATCTACGAAACAGTAAGCTTCAGCTGCATGCCACAAACTTCTCTTTGAAGAATGTCTTTTTCTATATTTGTTATCAAAAACTGATGTATAAAAAAACCTTATGATTTCCTGTTACATTGTCACTGAGCATCTCAGGCTGGTTATCTCCCTAAACAGGGATTTTAACTGAAATTAAGAATCACCCTTAGAGTTGGCATACTGTTTCTTTAGCAGGTCAGCATTCAGTCTTAATTGCGTTTGCAGATTGTAGATAAGAAATTCAGTTATTATGAAAAAATCGGAGATTCCTGTGGGCAGATAGGGGACTTTGCAGAGGGATCTGTAATTCTGAAGCATCCGTGATCTCACCAGAATAACTGAATTCCATGGTCAGAGTTGGAGAGCTTGGGTATGCCCAAAAATCTACTGCTATTGTGAAACCAGTATGTTATATAGAGTTTATCTTCTAAAGTTCTTTGGAAGGAACATTGGCTTATCATCAGAGAAGTGTCTTTGAAGACAGGTTTGCTTTCCAGATTTACTTTCTAGATATGCTACTCACTCATAGGGAAAATATTTGGTCTTAGGAGCTTCAGTTTATAACTGTGGACAATTGTAGGGGGTTCATACAACAAGTGCCACAAAAGTAATTGCAGACAGCCCTTGAGAGACAGATTTGAACTTACTGGCCTTCCAATACCTAAAGGGGCGTACAGAAAGCTGGGGAGGGACTTTTTAGAAGGGCATGCAGTGATAGGATGAGGGGTGATGGCTTCAAACTGGAAGAGAGGAGATTTAGATTAGATATTAGGAAGAAATTCTTTACTGCGAAGGTGATGAGCCCCTCGCCCAGGTTGCCCAGAGAAGCTGTGGCTGCCCCATCCCTGGAGGTGTTGAAGGCCAGGTTGGACGGGGCTTGGAGCAACCTGGGCTGGTGGAAGGTGTCCCTGGCCAGGGCAGGAGGTTTGGAACTAGATGAGCTTTAAGGTGCCTTCCAATTCTAACCACTCTATGATTGACTTTTTCAACTCTTTGAAACAGATTAATCTCCATCTCTTGACAGCATGCAGGGCCCTGGCTGTGACGAGTTTATATTGTGGTGGTGTCTAAAGGCCACAGGTTGAAGATAGGAACCACAATTCCTGGATGCGGACAAAGCAGAGGGAGACATGCCCCAGTTGTCTTATTCCTTCTTGTATTCGATTTACAGGTGTGCAACAGCTGGATATCTGTTAAAGTACGAATGTTAAGGTTCACAGTTTACAGCATCCCTTTGTTGTCCCAGTCCTGCTTTTACAGAGCTGTGGTTCTCTAGTCATTCCGCTACTGTTCTGTTCCTCAGCTGGAGGAATTCTTTGTGTTATTCCAAAGTCAGTTTTGTTTAATACTGCCATGACTTTGCTACAGGTCTGGTGTCTGTGATCCAGGACGTGCATGGTAAAACAGGTGAATGAGGGCTTTTCTACTGCAGTTGTTTTGCAGTCAAAAGGGTAATAAAATTCTGTTTGCCTGAGCACAAAATCTGTGACTTTTAGTGTGTTGGGCCCAGTCTGGCCTTAGCTGAAATAACAGAAGCTGAACTGTAATCTGCTGTTGTGTAAGGCCTGCTGCTGTTAGCATCTTGCTCTGCTGGTTCAGAGACTGCAAATGTAGATGTTTACATCCTTTTTTGTCCTATCGGCTGCAGTTGCAGCAAAGCAGGGCTGCTTTACACTTCCAGGACAGGGCAAATCCCGTCGGCTGAGAACCTCCTTCCATTTAGATTGTCTCATAGGGACTAATGCTGGTGACTTTTGTCAGTGAGCCATTAATCTTCCATTCGTGGGGCTGCAAGGACATTTTAGAGGTCTGTAGTGAAGCCAGATGATTCCTACCCTTTCTGGCTTAAAGTCAAGCGTGTACTTTCAGCTAGGTGCCAAACTCCTCCTCTACTTGGTGGAGAGAGCCTGCACATTTCATCAATCCTGATGCTTCAGGCTGAGGTCACCAGTAGGACCCGGACCCTGCTTCTGTTCTTCATCGTGTGCCAGGATGCCACGTGGACTGCTGGCAGCCTTGGGCTTGTGGGAGAGACGGTGCTCACAAGTGCAAGACCTCTGCTTTCGTAGATTGGCACAGCAGATGCTGGTGGAAGTGCTAAGAAGTTTGCACAGTTAAGCCCAGGTCTTAGAAACCTACTTTTTTGCTCCAGAGAAGGAGCAGTTTCTCTCTGGCACATATGCGAAAGGTCTTGCTTTAACTGGAAGATATTTCTAACTGTTGAGTTACTCTTTGTGCACCCAGGGAAAGACAGAGCTCAGCAATCTCCCCCCTGCCAGAGCAACATTGCTGTGATTGAGTTTAGGTTATGAAATCAGGTTGTAGCATACCTTTTTATATAGGTGAGGGAAGTCTGTGCAGTGCAAAATTTGCTACTGTTTCTGTGAACAAAAAGTGCAGAGTTCCCAAGGAGTAGGGAGGAGATGAGTGTAGCAACTGCACTACATTGTCCTCTGTAACTGCTTTGAGGCTGAAATGAATTTACAGTTCCCCATGGCAGAAATTGCTTCTGCTGCCACAGCAGCGGGTAGGCACTTGAGTCAAAGTGCCACAGTCCTCCCTGGACTTGAGGAGAAGGAATGGGCAGCCCTTGTCTGTCATTTTCCTGAAGATGGTGATGCCTTGCTACCTGGAGGTTCTCAGGAGGTGGTAGGGCCAGCCGCTTCTCCAAGAAAACCTACGAGAAGAGCAGATTATGTTGGCAAGTGAGGGAGGGCTATGGACGGAAGGATGAGTAGAGTATTTTCTCCTTGCTTGGACTTTCCAACACAAGCCCTGCACCCTTCCTCCTTCCTCACTTTTAGGGCACCAGCAAGTGCCCTAAATGTTGTCATCTGTTGGGAAGAATACACTCATAGTACTGATCAAAGACATTGGATAGGAGAGGAGGAGTTGCACTGAGTGACCCAGAAGCTGTGCCAGAGAGCACCCCTTTTAGAGGGCTGAGCCCCTTCCCACTGCTCGGCTCCTGACTACTGCTAGGACAGCTGCTTCCTTTCTGACAGCTTCTCCATTTCTCCTCAGAACTGGAGTAAACCCAATCTGTCAACCACACTCCTCAGGTAGTGGCTTTAAAACTCCCCAGGGTCATGAAATCCCTCATACAGTGGCCATCACACTCCTGAAAACAGACGCCCACGATCCTTATTGTAGCGATGTGCCCTTATTTCCTTGTATAAAGGCAGTCATGATGATTTCTCCAAAGGTTTTTACTGGATGAGGGTATCATTTCCATGCAGTGCCTCGAGGCTGCTGCTGGTGCTCTCATGGAGTAAAGCTGCCAGAACCCAGGTCTGTGGCAGTTTCTGAGACAGGTGGTTAGGCTGAACCTGTGATTTTTTGTCTGACAGGCGAAAAGCAAGAAGCCCCTCTTTTTCACTGACTGTTCTTCTAAATTAATAGCTGTAGAACAGAGCAGCATTTCAGCTGGAGGCAAGTGGTGAGTCAATGCCCACAGCAAGAAGATGCATGGAACAGGAAGCCTTCGAGCAGGAACAAATCTCTTCATGACAGTTTGTCTGACTCTTGGATAGTCCTAGCATCAAGTGAATGAATACAGAAATTGGGTTTTTGCCAGTAATTCATATAGCTGACATACAGTTCCTGGACGACAGCCTACTTCCTCAACTGAAGAGCTGATTCCAAGCCCACTTTCTGCCAATAAGTGGTATTTTTTAATTGATTTCAATGGCACTGGCTTGGATCTGCTGCAGAAAATGAACTTATGCATGCCAATGGAGACCATACCATACTGCTGTTGCACACCTGGCTCTTGAGAAAATGGTGGGTTTGCTTTCCCAATGTCCATTTCCCCCTCTGAACAAGGAATAAATTAAAGACACACTGCAGCCTTTGGTTTTTTGTTTTTTTTGTTTTGTAAATGTAGCTGATGTTCCTGGAATAAATGTGCTTATGATGTGATATAATGTGAACAAAAAGGAGTTTACTGGTCAGGCTGAAAACTGATCCCTGACTGTAGGAGTCAAACCGGATTTTGCTGGTGGGAGTTTGTTCAAATTCTGTGATCAATGCATGAGACAGATTGAGCTCAAGAGCTTGCCTTCCCGGCTACGATAAGGAAAATGTTAGTGCAGACAGCGAGATGCAGATCTGCTGAGTAAAAACCCTCATCCTACACAATCATATTTCTGAGCAGATCTGCTCTTTATGTGGGGCCATATCTGTGCACAAAACTCACAGATTTCTCTTTGGAAACATAGCCCTTCAAAATTTTATTAAGGTACTATACTCTTATCTATTCTTTTTATGTCATCACCCTGCCTCAATTGTTTAAAATGTAACACAAGTTTTATTCCAAAGTATATGTTACTGTTATTAATTTAAGATATGCTCAGATACCAAGAGCGTACAGTCTATAAAAGGCATGTCCTCATATTCATTTTAAACCAGGAAACTAAAAATAGAGCCAGTTCAAATATAGGTGATGAGAATAACCTGAGGTTTGTATTAGGAGGTATAATATGAATAGAGACTTTAAAAGTGCCTGGCAAAGTTTCTGTGCTTGGAGGAAGCTGCAGATAAAAGTTTGTAAAGTAGATTTGGGACAGAGAATGTAGTTTGGTGAGCACTACGCTTCCTGTCCGTATGGCAACTGAAATACATCGAATTAAAAAACTGCATTCAGAACAGAGAGCAAGAAATGCTTTTTGACTCGGCGTGGGGTATTAGCCTGTGGATCTCACTCTTACAAGGTGCTGTTGAGATCAAGAGTGTGCAGGACACAAAACACAGATCGTGATACTTTTGTGGTTAGTGAGACAGGCAAAGTTACTGTGAGTGTTTGAAGAGGAGTGAGGGAAGTCATAAGAACATTGGGAGTGAAGGAAACCCCCTTGAGGTCATGCTGTCCCATAAGTGTCCAGGGCACGGGTTCATCTTGTAAAACAGTTAATACTGTGTACCCACAGAGTATCAGAAATACCCTCAATTTGTTTCAGTTTGGTATGACCTGAGTGAAAAATAGGACACTCCAACTAAGGAGAGTGAGAACTGAAGAACGACTACATGGGAAGAGGCTGGGTCACAACCAAAAAGTCAACTCACTGTGGCACATTTGCAGATAGCGCAAGGTGGGGGCCACAGCGGACCCTCACTGCTTCATTGTGGCCTCTGGACTCTGGCGAGGGGACACAGCTGTGACGCTGTGCTTGGTGACACCTCAACCTTTCTTCTCGGGGTTCTTCGACCTGCTTGCAGCTCAGGGTCCTGGCTGAGGCTCACACAGCCTGGAGGGTGTCCAGCTTTGTTTTGTTCCCCAGATGAGGAAGGAGCTTTGGTGTCATGAGTGCTTCTGACTGCTGCATGGAAACCGAGAACAAGCAAAACACAGATCCTACGTGGTTATTGAGCTGATCCCTGTCTAAGCTCTGGGTGGGTTGTTAACAGCCCCAGTGGCATGGCAGGGAGGTGTTTCGCTTCCTGCAGGCTCCAAGTCGTGGAGAGTGGGCTTCACCAGCTGCTGCTGTGTCTAGGCAAGTACAGGGCTGGCACAACTCAGCAAGCAGATGAGTCTAAGCAGTGCAGGGGAAAGATGAGGAGAAGATAAATGTGTGACCCACCCTCCAGTGTCACGCAAGAGTGCAGCCCAAAGGGATGCTGGTGTTTGAACCCACAAAGCCACAGTGCTTTTTCTTGCATCACCCACGTTGTTTATCTCTCTCAAATGTTTAAGCCCTCTGATCCCTGCAAATGAAATATCTTCGTAGGGGCACAGTACCCACAGTGTGCCAGACTGGTCCCTTCCCATCCCCACCTCCAAAAGCAGAGCAGAGGGTGGTGAGACAGGTCCTGTCAGCAGCTTGGCAGTTTCCAGCCTCCTTCTGTGTTGCGTGGTTCATCCTGACACAGCCTCTGCCATGTAAACGCACATAGCCCCATGACTCCGTATCTCGCTGATGCTGGAGCATCCTCCCCTGGCTTGTCAGGGCAACACCCAGTGTCAAATATCATCAGTTCTGACTTGTTTTTTGGTGAGTGACAAGAAGAGATTGTGCAAAACGATCATGCCCCATGTCCTGGTGGCTTTTCCTGCCTCTGGTGAGGTCTCTGTGCTCCCCTGCAGCCCCTCTCACGTGCAGTGCAGACAGAAGTATGGTGACACTTTGTGTTGTCCAGGCGCAGAATTGCATGTTCAAGTGTACTGCATTAAGACCTTTCTTTCCTATTTCCCTGCCATTCCTTCAGTGATAAAACAATGCTTCTGGAAGATCTTGAGCTTCAGGCCTTCTTTCTCAAGATACCTTGAGTGGCTGGCAGTGCTTTGAAATTCTTCATGTGCAAGCAGCAGCGGCGCAGAGCCTGACTGGGCATGAGGGACGCGGACAGCCACAGCCACAGCCACAGCCACAGCCACAGCCAGCACACGGCAGAGAGCCATGGGGACAGCGTGCCCGTGGCCTCCATCACGCAGCACCCTCCAACCCACCACAGAAGAGAGCTCTTCCCCCTGTTGTCAAGGGTGTTGTACACTGTCATGATCACGCTCGTTACAGAACTTTCACCCCTTGGATGTGAATAAGGATTTGTATAGAGCAAGTGAAAACAAAATGGATAGCTGCTGCTGGATTTTCTAAACAAGCCTTTCAGAGCTGCTAGCTTGTTTTTCATATGCAGATAAGATGGAAGTACCTTGAAATATTTAGGCGGAACTGCACAAGAGACACTGAACTGGGGATGGCAATCATAACAGAGTGAATTTTTTGCCATTTTCAAAGCCTTTTCCTGCACCAATATTTCCCAAAAAAGCCATCCAAAAATTGGGATGAGTATCTTAATTTTGAAGCTGGGGAAGGAGATACAGGAAGAGGACTGGAATATGAATCAAACATGACACATAGACCAGAAAGGTAGTTTGATGGAAATAAGCTGGAGAAGGAGATAACAGTGACTATATCTACTTTGGACCATGGCACTAGTTGTGACCACTGTACACAGCTGAGGTGACTTTCAGAGCATACCAGAAAGGGGGTTCAGATCTGTGGCATCCTCAGGATGACCCAGGCAGCATGGATGAGACAGTCAGAAATGGGACCTGTTCAGTCTGTCCTTTGCACCAAAACAACAGGGTCAGGGTTATCCTCATGGCTTGATGGTGTCTGGGTTCTCCCTTGGTTGGTTGCTCACACAGAAAGGAATAAACATCTTTTCTTCAGGAGGAGGCTGTTGTACCCATACTAAGGTGTTGTTCAGGGTTTAGGACAGTCTCATCCAGAGAGCCTTCTGTTCCAGATCTCTGGGATTTGGGAACAGTACTGGTTAAGCTGAGATTTGGCAATGGTGACATTTTTTTCCATGGATCTTGAGCAGCATTTGAGATCAAGGGAGGGAGCATAAGCAGGGTTAACTTATCCTCCTCAGGCTCACTTAAGCAGGGTTAACTTATCCTCCTCAGGCTCGCTTTTATCATCCTGCATCGTGGGCACTGGGTGTAACTCGAGAGACAATTCCCAGCAGAAGCCCCATGTCTGCACAAATGCCAATTCAGATGTACTTAGCAGCAGAAATTTAGCAGTGTCAGTATCTTCTTCACAGTTTGCAACAAACCAGGGGCCTTGTGACAGAGCCTTGATTTATGGTCCCTTTTGGTCCATCACCTGGAGTGGCAATAGGACTACATGCCAGGTTGCACTGCTGCCTAGGAGAGAAGACCACATTTGTGGTTACATGTTTGCTCACACAGATTTCCCAGGCATATATAAGTTACAGTAGATACTCCTCTTTTCTATCTGCAACAGGCAGCAAAGACAAAACAGAGTCAGTATGGCATCTCCATCTGACTTTGCTACTCAGTCTCCATCGGTATGGCCTGGGGAGAGAAGCCTTTCTGCGGAGCAGCACATCCCAAATCACACGTCCAGAGCAGGCCAGAGGAGCTTCATCTTAACCATGCCTAATTTCTCCACCGGCTACCAGGGTGATTGACTTGAGAACAGACCTTTCTAATACATCCAGTGTGAGGATCCCCACCTTCTGATAAATGCGTAGTCCTTGCGTTGCTCAGATACCCTGGGACAGAAGCCTCCAGCCCTCAGGGCGGATATGGGCCATCCTCTAGGGAACAGAAAGAAGGCATAAAAAATGGTGCCTTTGAGCTATTATCTAATCCTCTTTAGATAAGAAATCACCCACAGGAGGTGCAGGAGTCACTGAGCGGCTTCTCTTTGTCTACTTGGTTCAAGGATGATTAATTCATACTGGAGCAGGCACAAAAATATGCTGCAAAGAGTTTTTTTTTTTTTCTAGGGAGGAGTTGTCCTGCTGGGCAAGATGAGACTAGAGTTTAGCTTGTTTAGCGCAGGAAGACTGGGAGATGTGGGATCGTCCTGCATCACAGCAGTGGCTTAATAGCTGGGAGGGAACATCATGTGTAAACTAAAGGACAGTACCAGCACAAAGACAAGAGGGTGAAGATTGGTCATGGATAGATTTAATGCAGGAGATTTAAAGGTCAGAGCTGTGAAGTTCTCCAAAAGTCACCCAGTTAGTGTATCAGTGTGCACTGGGACAAGCACACCAGCTCTGTAGCGTGGAGCTTGGTCAGTTCTCAGAGGAACACTGTCGCAGCATCCATGGTACAAGGCTTTGAGGATGGTTCCCTTTTTCTCATTTGGGAGCACTGTGAAGAAGTTTGGAGCCCAGCAGGACAATGTTTCTGTAACAACCCTGTGCCAGCAACCCAGAGTGCCTGATGGGGAGCAGAATAAAGGACAATTTCCCAGAGAAGGGCAGATTATTGGAGTCTTTATAGTTCTGTTCTGAAAGGACAAATAATATCTCTCAAGAAAGAACTGCTGTACCTCTGAGTACATCAGCTTCCAGCTGCTCAGACTTTCACGAGAGTTGTGTCCATTCACAGCCGCTTTCTGCAGGAATTGAATGCATTAACAGACCAGGCTATTGCATTCCTCTCCTGTATGCCCACTGCTCTTCTTGCAAAGATGGGTCCCATGCCTCAAATGTCAAGCCTCCAGACCTCTCCAAAGAGGGGAGCAAATTCAGTCCAGTGGGCAGGAGGGGGCAGCCCTCCAGCTCATACCTAGGACTACTCCCTGCCCCATGTTACACTGCAGTCCACCCTCCTTTCTCAGGTGTCACCATGCCTCACAAGGCATTTTTCCTTGTTTGTTCATTCTCTTCCTCTCAATGCATCTTCCTTTGCGCCACCACAAGCACTGGTGTGACCACACAGCGAGCCAGATCAGAGAATTCAAGTCAGATGAAACCAAACCCAGACTGCTTTGAGCCCAAATCAGTTTGCTGTGTGTCCTCATGGATGCTGTGCCAGCTTGAGGACAGGCATGGCAGGGACAAAGCTGCAAAGGGCAGGGGAGGAGTGATGTGACTGTTTCAGCAGCATTGCTACTCAAAACGAGCATGAAACTCCAGCATGAGTTGAAACCCGCTCTGTAGAGTCACAACACAGTGCCTCACGGTTAAAAAGCAAAAGCATGGCATTATAGAAAGACTACCCCAGATTTGTAGCTGGCATCAGATTTTGAGATTTGTGTTGTGAAGTACAAGAGCTCCAGCTAGCACAAGCTGTATTTATCTTGCTTGTATTGATCCTTGCTCTGCCACAGTAATTTCTTGTCTTTAAGGATTCTTGGGTGTTTTAATGTAAGTCTTCCCTGATAGAGAAGAAAAGACAGCAATATCATTGGTTGCTGTGTGCAAGCAGGAGAATTCGTGTTGGGGACCCAGAAGGCTACAGCCACCCAGAGAACGGTGCTTATGGTGGTGCTGATACCAGAGCACTCAGAGGCTGAGATTTCTTTATCTGCATGTGTCAACATGAGGCGCTCTCACAAAAGGGTGGTTTTCTCCAAATACACCCTCACTCTCTTTCTGGCTAAAAACACGGCAGTCCAGCAGTTTGTCCTACAAACAGCATGCACAAAGCCATACTCCCAGCAGGCTCCATGGCAGTGGAGGCTTTGGGGATGCCCAGTTAGCATCTTTTTTCTCTAGCATGCTTTTTCCTTAAGAAAGATGACTGCGTATGTGGCTGGAGGCAGATTTGTCTGAACTGTAAGGATTTTAACATGCCTTTACTTCTACACCCCCCCACACCTTAAGCCAGCTACTGATATCACGCTGAGGCTGCACGCAGATTTACAAACCGTATGCCACTAAATTAGTCTCACCACCCAGTGTGAGGAAAGTTCAGAAGAAACCCAGGCTTCTGCTTTGCATATCTGTAACACAGAGCTGAGCCCTTTGATGGGCTCCTCTGATGTCCAGGAGCTGTGAATATTCAAGAAGTCAACACCAAAAAAAGGTTGGAGAAAACAGCAGAAAATGTGTCCCATCATCAGCACTGAGCGTGGTGATTTTTCCCTGGCAAAAGTTAATGGGACAACAAAGCTTACCTATCACTTTCTAAATAGGATGAGGCCAGTACAGACATTTATCCTATGGTGAACAGCCCTGGCCAGGTAGTAAAAAGGGCAAACAGGCTCCAGCTTTGTAGATGAGGGGGAGGTCCATTTTACAGCCTTTTGCCACTGTTGTGCTGCTTTGAACCATGGGGGCGAAAGCAAGAGCAAATATCAGGACAAACTAGACAAGACTATAAGCTGCAGGCTTTGTCTTAGTTGGAAGTATTTTTCTTTTCTTTTTTTTTTTTTTTTGTCACCAGGGAAACAGAAGCAGAAATGACAAATGCTTTCAATTTGTCAACATTTTCCATAGATATTTTTGGTCTTTTGATGAAAAACAAAGCATACATATTTCTTGGTTTAAAACTATCCAATTCACTTTCTAAATTGAATGTGGAAATGCTGTGAGAGGGCTGTCGGCACACGTGGGGTTCCTTAGATGTCCCTTGTCACTTTGGACCACCGTCTTCCTTTGGCTCCTTGGCTGGCCTCTGTCCCATGAGGTATCATCGCCTCTCCTTGGGCAGAGCCACCAACGTGTGTCACACCAGCCTTTGCCTCCTCGAGGTGTCATCTCGCAGGGCACTGTGACCCAGAGAGGGAACATGACACACCTGAGCTGCAACTCAAATCTCCACTGAAGACAAACTGATTTAAAACAGTTTTGTTTCCAGTGCAATTTCATTTCACAATAAAGAGCCTTATTCCTGGCTAGGGAACAGGTGCCTTTCTGCGGAAAAAGGGTTTAGTGAAAGAATGTGTTTTTCTATTTATTTTTAAGAAGAGAAATACAGACTTTCCTTCCTCTAAAACTCTCTCGGTACAATCTTTTGATTTGTGAAGTTAATCTGGAAGAAATCGTAGGAAGTGAATTGAGGAGCTATGACCTGCTAGGACTTTCCTTAGCTAAGAGCCGTGTCTCTGGAGATTATGTTTAGCTGGACCGATAAATCCTGCTGAGATTTCTATGCAAGTGTCTTGTGGAGAGCAAAGCTTTTTGATTATCCTATTGCTATTTGTCAAATGCAAAGAACCATGTAAAAAATCATTTTCAGCCCTCAGAATTACTATACTTTCCCTCTGCTTTTGATGTCTGAGGAGAAAATAGCCCTGTGAAGCAACTTGATTTCTTCAGAGCTATTAACAAATCTTTCAGGGTCCCAGGGTGACATAACAGGTCTGGTCTGACTCATTCCATTTAAGAGTGTCTCCTTCCAGACAGAAATAGCTCTGTGTGCAGCCATAAAAAACGCAAATCAATTAAAGTCTTTTATTAACTAGAAATGCAGATAAATCCCCTCAATCAGGGGAACGCAAATTAGTAGCTCCCGTTCCTTCTCCCTCACCATTCTCTTTGTATCTGGCTGCTCCTTTAATAGATCTTTTTGGATGTTGACTCCAGGTTCACGTGGCTATTTTTGCAGCTGAGTCTCAGACATTCTGGCTTCCAGAAAGATATGTCAGGAAGATACTGGATCACGCTCTAGGAGATCATTAGCTTGCTGGGAGAATAAGGAGTTTAAAAATTATCTTGGCCAGGGAGCACCAAGTTAAATAGGAGCGTAGGCTGGACTGGGGGAATGAGGCAGAGGTAATGGCTTCACATTGAGTATGTGGGTGTATAGTAGGAACTCAATGAAAATGCATCCTATGCACACACGTTAGTGGTATTTATATGAAAGAACGCAGCACACTGCTCCTGGCTTAACTGTGACTACAGCCTCCTCCCTTGCCATGATCTGATCAGTTGGGTCCCAGCATGTATTTCCCTGGAATTGAAGGGTGAAAAGAGTTTCATTTTCTTCCCCTCTCTCTTCCCGCCGCATGTGACCCAGTTGTGACGAGCTGGCCCCAGCGCTGCTGTGCATCCCGCCTCAGCCGGCAGCCACCAGCCATTGCCCGGCTCCAGAGCTGCGTCCTTCCCCATGGGCTTCAGGTGAAGGCTCATGTCTTCTTGAATCTAGTGAGCTCAAGCTTGAGGATGTCTGGGAATGCACTGCTGCATTTTGGCTGTGTCTGTTTGGTGTAGTAGGCATCTTCTAGTACTTAAAGGCCTGAAAGTATCATAGTTAGGGTCCGTATTTCCATTCCAACCTCTTCTCCAATAGTCAAACATCATCAGCAAGCACTAGAAAGGGCGTTTTAGCATACATTCTTTTCCCTAAGCTGGGCACCAACAACTGGCCATACACACAGATAAGGCTTAGTCCAAAAACCTACTTGCTGCTATTTTTAAAGGGGAAAAAACATACCTTCTCTAAATAATCTCTACATGAAAGTCGGTACATGAGTCAGAATGCACATTGAGAAGCAGGCAGGAAAGGCTTTAAATAATAGGATTCAGTCAGCTAAAGCATCTAATCACCCCTGAAAGTGAAAGATTAGTTAAAACAAAAGAGTTATTATCTGGGAAAGTAAAAAGGGAATCTGAATTTGTTCGTTTCCTCACACAGTGAGTACACGGAGTCTGCATTTCATTATGTGCTGACCTGAAGGGCTTCAATAGCCCCCACGGTGAAAGCAGAACTACAACAATTTATGAATGCCTGCGAAAATATCTCCCTGCACCATTGCTTCATTTTACCTCTTTCCAGGAGAGTGGCTTGAGAGGGAACAGCAGAGGAAGCTCTATCCAGGCTTGTGTCTGGGAGCACCTGGAAAAAAATAATGCAATCCACAAAGAGTGGCTCAGTGTAAGGATTTTAGATGAAATGCAAACAGACTCCACTGCACTGTGCGCA
The DNA here is from genome assembly GCA_013398815.1 of Ibidorhyncha struthersii. Classification (NCBI taxonomy): domain Eukaryota; kingdom Metazoa; phylum Chordata; class Aves; order Charadriiformes; family Charadriidae; genus Ibidorhyncha; species Ibidorhyncha struthersii. Next base: position 395,678 of record VZSZ01005041.1, on the reverse strand, counting down.
CAGTGGGTTGAAATGGAAGTTCTAGGCATGAAAATATTTAGAAAAGTTCCCTTTACTCCTTAAAAAAAATAAAATCCAAACCTGCTGTGCAAAAAAAAAGAAATAGTCAAGGAAAATGATTTTAATTAAAATGAAAAACTCAAACCTCGTTATTGCTAACAATTTGCTCTGCTTTAATAGCTTGGATTTTTGCTCCAATCTTTTCCTTCAAACTTGAGATTTAGTCTGGTACGTTTTTAAATGATGAATATGAATTACTTGAACTTTCAGGCTTCATTTATTATCTGCCCATGCTAAAGATGTTACTGTAGCCTCTGATCTATGCTGACAATCAGTGGAAAAATCAGCTTTTTTAATTTTTATTTCATCATTCAGTTCACCAAATCCTAGAATCATTGAATCATAAAATGGTTTGGGTTGGAAGGAATTGTAAATATCATCCAGTTCTAACACCCCTGCCCTGGGCAGGTACACCTCCCACCAGCCCAGGTTGCTCCAAGCCCCGTCCAACCTGGCCTTGAACACCTCCAGAGATGGCACAGCCACAGCTTCTCTGGGCAACCTGGGACACTGCCTCACCACCCTCACAGGAACGAATTTCTTCCTAATATCGAATTCAAATCTACCCTCTTTTGTTTAAAACCATTACCCCTCCCAAGAGTCCCTCCCCAGCTCTCCTGTAGCCCCTTTAGGGACTGGAAGGGGCTCTAAGGTCTCCCCAGAGCCTTCTCTTCTCCAGGCTGAACACCACCAACTCTCTCAGCCTGTCCTCCCAGCAGAGGTGCTCCAGCCCTTGCAGCATCTCCGGGGCCTCCTCTGGCCCTGCTCCAACAGGTCCGTGTCCTTCTGATGTTGGTGGCCCCAGAGCTGGAGGCAGCACTGCAGGGACGGTCTCCCCAGAGTGCAGCAGAGGGGCAGAATCCCCTCCCTCGTCCTGCTGGCCATGCTGCTGGGGATGCAGCCCAGGACGTGGTTGGCCTTCTGGGCTGTGAGCTCACATTGCCAGCTCATGTTGAGCCACCAACACTCCGAAGTCCTTCTCCTCAGGGCTGCTCAATCCATTTTCCGCTGAGCCTGTATTTGTGCTTGGAATTGCCCCCACCCACGTGCAGGGCCTTGCACTTGGCCTTGTTGATCATGAGGTTTGCACGGGCCCATCTCTCAAGTCTGTCCAGGTCCCTCTGGATGGCATGCTTTCCCTCCAGCATGTCAACTGCTACACAGTCCTTGGTGTCATCAGCAAACTTGTGAGCAAAATCAAGAGTTCCAGCAAGCTGCATCCTTTTTTACTTATGAGCCTTAAGACTATATTCAAAGAAAGATATTATTCATTGTTGCTGTTGTTATTGTTGCTGTTATTATTATCATTTTTATCATCATCATGATTATTATCGTTATTATCAAAAATATAAGGAGCCCCTCTCTTCTGGTTAGGGCAGGTGGTGAGACATTAGTTGAGAAAATGGCATTTGGTTTGACAAGACTCTGTTCCGTGGGGAAAGAAACAATGAATAGTCATACTTGTATTTAGTCAGTAGATCTGGATTAAATCCACTTAATGTGTCAACAGAGTTAGCTAATAAGTATTCCACACCTCCGCCAACTCTATTGAAAAGCTATGGAGAACAGCAAGGTACAGGAAGCAGTCACATGTAGTACCAGTATTTGAGAAAGGGATGAACAGTTGTCCTGGCAGTGGTCATCTGGTAAGTCTGATTTAATCCTCAGTACATGCTTCATTATTACAAGCAGGAAGTATAAACAACAGTGGGCATGAAACCAGAATTTATGATAAAAATGGTGGAAATTTTGTTTGTAAAGAAGGTACAGAATATCCATAGAGGACAAAGAAAGATGTTCAAAAAACAAACTGCGGCCATCAGATTCAGATACATGTTCTGCTGATAAAATGCTAGACCTGTGGCACAGAGGTGTAGACACAGGCTTTTCCCTCCCTTGGGGTGGAGACACAAAAACCCATCAGTCCTTTGCAGGGACTGTGTGGAATTAGAATCAGACCTACTCTGTCTTCATTTCGGTTGAATGTTTCTGAATATTCCAGTCTTGTGAAACCCTTCACACAATTAATTCAAATTGTCTTGGAGACAAGCGCTGACTGGGCAAGAGCAAAAACTGGGCAAAAGACTGCAATCAACAGATAATGATACGCTGCAGCATTTCAGCTAACATAAGGAGCTGTAAAAGAGTGCTAAAAAAGGCCAGTATTTGCTCCCGTCTCTTCTCACTCTCCTATTAACCATGCCACGGAGAGCAGGCCACATGTTAATTATATCCACACCAAAAGCTGGGTGCAAAAAATTGGCTTTGGCCTCATGCCTGGGATAAAGACTCAACAGGTCTCTTTTCTCGTCATGCTTTGAAGGATCTTGTCAAATCTTGATTTATCTTTCCTTGAGGAGTTTTCTCTAGTGGGTGGATAAGGACCTTTGCCCAGGAAAGACAGAGTCAAGTCCTGCCACAGGTACTGCTGTGGGCACAGCTTAGCCTTGGAGCAATTGTCCTCAGAACTGTAGGGCTCTAAGGGTGCTTCAAACACTTGATTCAGATGCTAAAGCTGCTAAACTTCTGCCTTCTGCCCTCTAGTGAGGCATGAACTGGGCAACTCATTGCCAGTGGTGACACCAGAGTCAAATGGGAATTTAGTACTACTGGTACAGAGAAGGCTGCAACTTTGACACTTTGCCAAACGTCTTCAACTTAGTAAATGTACAAATTCCCAGGAGCCTGGGCAGAGTTCAGGAAACTGCTAGTTTTTGTGGTCTCCATGTACAGGCAGGGAACGAGCTTGTTGTGTGGGCAGGAGCTGGAAAACCAGATTGCAATAGTTGCTCTCTATCAGCAGGACCTCTGCAGATGCCACCAACAAAGCCATGCTTGTTCCTGTGCAGCAGGGGGAGACTTAGTGGAAATTGCACTCAAGACAAATCTACAAAGCCCTCATCTGATCCCAAGTGAGACAATCTAGGACATTCTCGGTGGCGGTATTGGAGAGATGGAGACCAGGAGTGGGCCACATGAGAAAACAACCCACACGTCTTGCCCTAAGAGAATGGTAGAAAACCACTGTTCAGCCATGCTGATAGGAATCAGGGACCCCTCTTCATCTTATATATTTTTGCAGGAGATCTCAAGAGCTCAAGTCGTACTCTGAAAAGCTGATGGGAATAACACAGCCTCCAGAATGCCTGGAGAAGTAATCGGTGCCACTGAAGGGCAAATAAAATGTCAAAAGGACTCAGGCCATCTGTCTTCCATCTGTTTGATCCCTGTTCAGAAGTACTCCCATTTTGTGGAGAAGGCATCCAGCTTTTTTGGTGACCACAGAACAGGCCCTATGGCTCACAGGGTGAAAAAAGGTTGAACAACACTGATATAATTACAGACCTGAAAGAACAGCAGCAGCTTACAAATTGTAGTTAGCCTCTCATTAGCACGGTTGACTGATGACTGTATATATGAGTAGGGCTTATTCAACAGTAAATGTCATATTTACATAACATATAGGATGATACTGGCAAATGTAACTAGGAAATATATTAAATTAGGAAAGAAAAATTTGGGTTGAAAACCAGGAAAATAAAGGATTGCTGGTGCATGCTGTAGGCAAAAGCAGTGTGGAAGCATTTAGAAAGATTTCTGTTATTTGGATCCTAGTGGTATCATTGGCAGTCAGGGTGTTTAAATCCCCTAGACACCACTGGAATTACTAACCTTTAAGCTAAATTGACACCAACTGTATTACTGGTGCTGCCCTGTTTTACTGGAGGGGGAAGGAATTGTACAGTACTAATGTTGTAACTTTGGGATTTGCTTTCAAGAATAAATACTATGTGAGTGCAAAATCCCTTTTATGAAGTATCGCTTGTCCAAGGAGAACAAAGATGATCCATCCTGGATGCTGCAATGGACTGTTGTCCCAATACTCTTGTCAACGTCTTGAATTTATTGTCCCAGATCAACAAACCTTCTGTATATATAAATGATGTGAGGTCATCCATTAAGCAAACCACTTAGAAGGGCTCCCAACAAAATTACCAGAGGTCAAGCAGCTATTCCAGCTGATAAAGCCTATTGGAGTGGCTACATAGTTACAGCGTGTTCCAACAGCAGCTTCACCTCATTATGGAGTTGAGTTATTACCAGCTTCAGCAGACCAAAGGGACTAAATAAGCACGGTCTGGATGGGATTGCCAGAGTACCTCTGTGACTCGCCGGATGAGTGATGAGCCTGAGCTGAGGACCTGTAGCAGCAACCACACATGACGCACCAGCTCCAGCTGGAATTGTATATCGAGTCCTCCTCCACGGGGCTTTGGCTAATTGGCATGAATGAGAGCTAAAGATGACATTAACACTTCCGCGAGATGGATAACAAAGACATTCCACTTTATAGATTTCTCAGCTCGATGTTACTTAGCTATGTGACTACCTACAAAGCTGTATGGATGAAAATCAAACCTGAGCCATACAGGAGTTGTAATACTCTGCATTAGGCTCACAACAGAACATGCGTTACCTGTCAGTAGCCGTGTGTTTGGTGAAACCTGTGAGCAAACTCAGTGTTTACGTGTGGTTAGGTGTGCAGGCGGTAGCAGGACCTTGTGGCCAGGCAACGCTGTGGGGCAGCTGTGCTCAGAGCTCTCCTTTGGGCGAGATGGCCATCCAAAGGTCTTCCACCCATTTCTGCCAGCAGTGCCACAAGGCAAGAAAACCTGCTCCCATGCACCCTGTATGAAAAAATGAAAGAGCAAAAGAAAACCCTCACCCGTACCCACTTGGCTGTCAGTGTATGCTCTGGTGTCTGAGCGGATGAGTCCAGCAGCAGTGCTCAGCAGTTCAGCTCAACTGAGACAGCTTTGGAAGATGTAGGTGTGAAAGTCCACGCATCTGCCTCTTTGGTACACCCTGCATGAAACCCACTAATGGCACACACTGCATCGATGGCCTTCAGTTTGGATTGACAGATGCAACACAACCTAGGGTACACGCAGAAAAGAATCACAGCACTGTTAAAGTAATCAGTATGTCCCTGGAGATGGTCGTGGCCTCACAGGTGGTGTAGGAGAGTCTTCTTCCTTATCGTTATTTCTTCAGAAATGTCAAATACGTGGGTTTAAAGGCAATAATATAGTTGGTTTGAAGCACTCAAATTTTTAAGACATTAGGTAGCTGAAAGTGCAAAGAGGCTGCATTTTCAGAGCACTATTGAAAATTTCACTAGGTGCTTTTCAGTTACTCAGGAGCTGTCAAAGTTTGACTTTAATTGCATTTGATGTCTAAATTAACATTATTTCTGCTAATATCATCATTCAAAATAAGCAAATAAGATGACAGCGGGGGTAGTCTGAAAGCTAGGATGCTTGGAGGGCACTGCTGGGTCAGGGTAAGGAGACCCGGACACATAATTTCCCTTCTACATGGAGAAAATGGTCTGGTCTCATCCTGCACACAAGACAGATGCTATTTCCGATTGGCTACCTGCTCAGTATTTCATTAATATCTCCATGTACTTGCCGTGCCAGGCATGCTTTACTGTATGCCGTCTGAGGTCTGCACTGTACGCAGAAATATCAGTTTCCTTGTGGTCTTTTCTGTGATGCTGAGAGTATATTAATTTTCTCATAATATTTTTTTACTTTCTTTCACACCATTTTTAGGAGAAGGGGTGCTATTTTTGTTACAACCAGGTCGCTATGCTCAGATTATAGCCAAAGTTGTCAGTGTAGCCCATTTACTAATGCTGAATTACAGACTTTCATTCTTAATATTCTCATGTCGCTTTTATCAGCTAAGTTCTCCAGACCAACTCCTTTCTTTATGCTGTCAAATATTCCAGTTCATGCACAAAATTCTGCTTGTAGCATTCTATGGCACTTCTTGTGTTCAGAGGCACATCCTCATTTCATTCAGCTGTAGGTATGGGCGCAGAAAGTTGTTGTTGCTCTGCTCCTGGAATTTCAGATCTGCTTGGAGTCTATACTGCTCTTCACTGAATAAGATGGAGGATCATTCTCAAAATTTGTATGGTGTTTGCAAGAGAAGGCTGTGGCAGGGAGCAAATGCAGAAGAGGAGTAGCTTGGTTTTGCAGAGGCCTAATTTTGGCATCTTGACCTGACAGCTTGATTGCAACTTTACTGAAGTTTTTTGATTTGGATTCATAGTGCAATTTGAAGACGATAAACAAACTGAAAAATACGTACTCCTTCCTGTAGGATATTATTGGTCCTGCTATGGCAGTTATGGGACCTTTAGTTTCACAGAATATCTCTTAAGAATTAGGCTTAAGAGTACTTGTTTCCACCACGCACTGTCATCACCTGTAGGGACCTGGCACTACAAGCAGACAGAGCCACACAGCTCCTATGTTCAGCAAGCAGCTATATTAAAATTTGGGAATATGAAGTTTAGTTCTGGATTTCCACATTGCTCTGTGGCGATCTGAACCTCTTTATGTTACGTTGCCTCTTTATGTCAATCTCTGTTTTCCTCCTGGTATGTCTCCTGTTGCTGTCCCCACTGCTCCTCTACTTAGCCACCTTTGGCTTTGCTTAAATCTGCTGTTTCCCAATCCTCCTTCTGTTGTCCTTTTTTTGTTTTGGTTCCCAGGTACTTCTCATAATCCCACCCCCCAAATGAATAGGAACGTTGCAACATCCCAATGAGTTCTATCCTTCTTATCTTCCCATCTTAAATGTTTTTCTTGCCTCTTTCTGCCTCTGCTTTATTTTTGCTACCCTGTCTCTTGTGCTGTTAACCTCCAACTCCTGCTCTCAGCCCTTCTTTTCCACCCCTTCATATCCTTTTACTCTTACCCTTGCTTCTGTCCTTTTAATTTATGTCTGACCCATCCTAGATACCTTTTCTCTCTTCTTTTGTGCCTAACTTCAATTTTTCAATCTTTGTGTATCAGTGGCAAGAAAGGCCGTTAGTGGACATGGAGAGCCCAGGACAGGCAGGCCCTCTGCTTGCGGATCTGGTGCCTGGTGACAAACTTGGGAGCCAATATCCTTCTCAGTGTCTGCATCCCTGTAACAGAGCAAGCTCAGGCCATATGAAGGATGCTGCAAGTGACAGCCTGCTCAGCGTGTAGGAGCCTGAGGGAGAGCAAGCATACTTAGGACAGATCACAGCCTTAGGGAATCTAGCTGATACATTTTAAGGAATTTTATTGAGAAAGTCTGAACTGCAACTTTTGAATATTCATAACTTTTGCAGTTTGGGATAAGACTAAAAAGTGCCAGTAAATGGGACACCTTGCTACCCTGAGTGCTCTATCAGACCTCAAAACCCTGCTTCAAAACAAATAAGTAAAGTTATAAAAACACAGGCAAATCCTTTCTTTGCTATTTCTTACTTGGAAAAGGATATGACCTTTTTTGATTTCTGAAAATTAAAAAAGACAAAGCAAGAAAAAAGCAACCTTGAGAGATACATCTAGCTTGGAAGAGTTCAGCCCAATTAATTCAATTTTTCAAGTCATTATCACCTAGAAACATGTTTTCACAATAGAAGATGCTAGACAAATTTATATTTAGTCCTTGGTATTTTAACTGACCATAATGATTACTGAAATCTTCTCTTCAAGAATTTCCACCCAGCACATGGGGAAGCACGGGGCTATATGCAATGTTTTCTCACAAGGATTTTGTGGCATGGCTTGAATTCTGCACTGCAGTGTTGCTCAATCCATTACACTATTCACTGTAAATGTCACTGGAATTCTGTTTTTCCAGATCTAGCTAACATATACGTAAACACTTACTAGTTGCATGGATTTCTTGCGAATAGCAGGGATTTGTGCAGCACCTTGCAGATGAAACTTGGCAGTACCTGTGAACTTTACAAACTTTATCTAGGTCTGGGTGGTTCATTCTCTTGGGGTTACAATTGTCCAAAACCAGTTAAAACCATGACTTGAAATCCACAGCTTGAAAACTGAAAAAAAAACATGTATGTGAACACCAGCCAAATGTGGGCTGGAAGGAGAACCTGAAAATTATCGGTGACCCTCAGACACTGTTTGGGACCCAAGACCAGAGCAGGGTTGTAGGAGACAAGGATGTGAAGCCCGAAAAACAAAATATGACCTGTGGTAAAGCGTGGCTAAGTTATCAGAAGTGGTAAATACAGTGTGGCCGTGGCAACGTTCTGTGTTGCAGGTCAAGCAAGCATCTCCCTGGTGGGTGCATGCTTGCGCGATGAAGCACTGGGGGGAAGGAAGGGAGGAGTGACTGGGTAAATCTAGTGGCAGATCCATGGCTCGGCTGCATCTGACAGCAGCATTTGTTTTTGTGTGGTCACTGTTGTCTATGGCTTGAGTAGTGCACCTGGGTATGGCTGTCTTTGTCCCTCATTTGTGATCTTATTTGACAATTTTCTTTCAGTTGGCAGAGACAAGCTAATTAAACCTGAATTCTTCTCTAACCTATGCCTCAAAATGCTGTCCTTGGAGCCAGTTGTACTCCCTCAGGGTTTGCGTACTTGAGATACTGCTCAAGTAGTCTGAATCATGATCTCATCGGAGACAATAAGATGCTGAAGACCATTCTTAAGTGCTCAGTTTAAGCTCCTGTCAGGGAATCTGTCCACTGACATAACTGATACATTCTCCATTTCTAGAGACATCATTTAATTTAGTCCCAAAGTTACCTTTGCTCCATACTAATTTGGGGTCAACCAAGTTTAGCATTGAGGAAAAACATATTTATGCCAAAATTATAGGATTGCAAAGGAGGTTGACAGTAATGAACAATCCCACTTAGAAAATATCTATTATTCACACATACACATGTGCACGCGCACATATACAGAAAACAAATGCAACTTTCTGAATAAAAATACAAAGCCAGAAAACACGGGGAAGTAAACCACTGAAATAGGAACAAGTTCAGAATAAAAAAATCCTATTTTTCATTGAAAACCTAATTTGCATAAAAAATGTGTGGCTTTCATCTAAGTCTCAGTTTTCTGTTGGAGGAAAAAATGCCTATCCATAGTATTTCCTGTACCGTAAATGATTTGATTTCCCAGGCTACCAGTGAGGCCCACCTTACAGAGCCCCATCATAAGCTGTTAGTTTACCCTGATTCCTCTCTCCTTGTGCAGCCAGGGACAAAAGGGGGTATCAGAAATACCGGCATAGCTCCAGTAAGTTTAACTGGTAATGGTCTTCAGAGAAATGCTATGAATCTTTGAAGCGTTGATCTAAAGTCAGTGGAGTTCACTTGAGGCAGGAACAGAAAGGGAAAAGGTCTGAGGGAAGTCTCTACTGTGCACCCATGTGTGCATCTACACCACAGTAAGTACTGGGTGATGGGCTACTTAATGGAGGAGTCAGGCGTAAATGAAGACTCACACCTGCTTTGTGGAGGACAAATGTGTTATTGCCAGCAAGGGGTACAGTCCAGTTGATTTTACGTCGCAGTCCCTGCTCAGATAGCAGTTACACTGACCCTGTGAGAGTTTCTCTGGGTAAAAATGATTGAAAACTTGGCCCGTAAACCCAACCCTTTTAGAGAAATCTACAGGTCATGACTGCGCTAGCTTTGTCCTTGATGTCTGGTAAGGTTTGTACAGGGAAAGCTGATAAATACTCCTCAGCCACGTCTGAGAGGGCTCCATCCAAGTGCAACATCTTTGATGCCGCTCCACCAGTCGCATCCCTCCAGTGACCGCACTTGGCAGTGGAGCACCTTCAGGGTCTTGGTGAGGAGACTGTTTATTCCACCTTCATCCACACCCATTTTGCCCAGTAAAGTGCAAGTGCTAAAGCAAGATTTTGCAGGGTCCGGTCTGAAGAAGTGAGTGCCATGTACCGACCCTCATGCAGTTAACAGCATGCACCCCACTGACTTTGCTTGCAAGGAGAGTGAGGCATGCCAAGTCAGCTTGAGAGAGCTGTGAGTCACTAGGTAGAGTCTTCTGGAGCACTCTGATGGTCTCCAGTCTTACAAAAGAATCCCTTTTCAGCTAAAAATCCTAAACAAAATTAACAGGAGTAAAGCTGTGGCTGGCTGTCACTTGTGCAGGAGGATATTCTTACCTGGCACTTCTTTGTTTCCAGTAGTTCAGCATAGTTCAGCAGCTCACAGCCCCTTCAGAAGAGGCAACATCGAGGAGACTTCCCATCGCTGTTCCCTGTGTTGGTGACATCGTAACATGCCAAAACAGGAGCAGAAAAGTGATTGCCATCACTACAGGTTGCACAGGAGGCATTTTAGAAAGCTGCTCTTAATTCCAAACATACCAGCTATGCCAGGTTTACTGCCTGTATGCGTAGTGGAGCACGGTATCAACTGACTTCTGCACTGATTGGTATAAATTGCAGCTGAGGGCTCACAGATTGGTAGCAGAGTATGTTATCTGCCACCATCCTAAAGCTTGGGAGACATTATTCAACAGAAACCAGAGAGCAGGATTACTCAGTGCTTACCTAAGGAAGACTTCATTTGTAATTATTGTTATTGTTGACTAATGCTACTTCAATAGGATCTACAGAATCCAAGTAAGATCAGGACTTTATTGTATTATTGTTGTATGGCTGCAGGAAAAGAAAGAGTTGCTCCCTAAAGTGCTGACAATTTCAGTGGAGATGACAAAGAAAGTGTTATTACACCCAATTTAAAAATGGCAGTGTGAATCCCTGAGACTATAAATTGCCACAAAGCTAAGCATGTAGTCTAAGTTCAGGCACGCCTCTCAGGATGGGATGAATTGGCCTTGAAAGTGCCCATCTCTCTTCATTACAACCAAAGAATCTGAAATTACTACTTTAGATGGGCCTCCTCATTGTCAGAGAGGTAACTTGGGCAGAGAAATTCTCCCCAGCTGGCATGTTTCAGTCACCCACTCCTCTATTCCAGACACCTGTATCTGACCCCATCTCCAGGTTGCTGTCTTCCCATCCAGAACTCTAACACAAAAACATCCAACTGCCTACTGAGACATTCAGAGACAAACTGCACTGAGGAGGAACCTCCACAGCCACCAGCTCCTCTCCGGGGCTCCTTTCACATGGGTGATGTGACCTGTTACGTTTGGGCACGTTCCCCTTCTGAACTCGGCCCTCTGATCAGGTCTGGTGAACACCGTCAGATAATTATAGCTAATACCATGTCTATAATTATTGTTATTAGCACATTACTATTATTACTTCTTGTTCCATCATATCTTTTTCATCTTATTATTATGCTATTTATGTTTTGGTCATTATTCAGATAATAAAGCCAGATGCTCTTACTTGCTTCAGAGCTTCATTGTGCTGAATGCCGTAGTGTCCCCTGTGAAAAGTCAGTCCTCACCCTGAAGCACTTAAAAATCTAATTAGAGAAGACATACCAGCATTATCTTTGTCTATCAGAAGCTTCAACAGCAAAGCCCCACTCTTCAGGATATTCAAGGTCACTTTACTTACTGAAGAATTTGTGGACTCCCAATGTTCTTAATGCCTGTGCCAACACCAGCTCCTACACAGCTCTGGAAGCCACCTTATTTCATCCTTGCTTTCCTAATTCCTCCCGAACCACACACACCACCCCATGCAGATGCTTACCCTGACTCACTTATTCCTTTACACCCTACACATTAACCCCCTGAGGAAAAGAAAGAGTTGCTCCCTAAAATGCTGACAATTTCAATGGAAATGACAAAGAAACCTACACATTATCTCCCTAAGAGAAGTAATCTTTCACATAAAAACAATTTTAAAAAATCTCAAGCTGTAAATAAATGGCTTAAACTACTGCTGAAGAAGGAAGTCTGTTACTGTGGGTACCATTTCTGGGGTATCGCTCAGGTAACGCAGTGCCACAGTGATGTACGCCCAGGGGTACACCGCCGCACCCCAGGGGAGCAGCCCCGGCCGGCTGTGGGCATCCCTTCCCAGCAGGGACCCCGGTGTATGTGGGGTGCAGCCCCCCTGCTGGCTGGGCTCCCCCGCATTGGGCAGAGGAGCAGCAGCAAGGACGGCCATGCTGCTGCCTCCTGCCACCCCTGGATGCTTTCACCTTCCCAGCATGGCCATCCTCATCAAGAAGGGCTCTAAAACTTGTCAGCAATTGGCTATTTTGCCCAGATGCAGCTTGGGCTCTCTGATTTCTCTGCATGTTCATTTAATAACTCGAATGTGGTTAAAACACCAGAATCAGAGCCTCCATTTATTTTGCCGTTTCCCATCTTATCCAAAAGGTGAATGTTTAAAATGATGTATGAGCCGTGAGCTACAGTGCTCATTTATGGCTCTTGCAAAGCTTTCCCCGTGACTGGAAAACAGTGGACATTCGCAATCAATAAGACTCCTCCGAACAGCCCTGTCCCCAGTTTCATTAGGAGGTTGTCACAAAGTTATTTCAAAACCTTGCTCAAGTAAATTGGCTGCGAGCAGCGACTGCTCAGTCTGCCTGACACTCAGCTCCGAGGAGTGAAGTTCCAGAAAGGATTTGTTTCACCTCAATATTAAATTCTGACATGCAATAAGACTGTTAAAACACTGGCTAGGAAAGATCTGTAATTATCTCCTGAGCGTATCACATGTAAATAGCCACTGCATGGCTTCGCAATGTCAATACCTGATGGAGAGCTGCAAAAAGGGTGTCTTTCAGATGTGATGTCACTTACAGCTTACCTTTTAGGACAAAAGATTCTGATCTGGTAATGCTGATGTTCCAGCACATCCCTCTGGTGTGAGATCCTGTTAATACTAGTCCTAATTTTTTCCCGCTGAAGTCAGCAATACAGTTGCTACTGGCTTTGGTGAGAGCAGAATTAGGCTGAATTTTTAAAAGATACCATCTAATTCTCAATCTAAACCCTTCTGGAGGAGATCCAGCATATGCAGTGGCAGTTTGCATTCTAATAAAACATAGAAGGAATTATTGTTCCCTGAAATCCATATATATTCTCAAAATCTGCCACTTCCTATTAGAATGCTGCAGAAGCCCTGGGAGAATGATGACATTTTTGTCAAAAATGTTAAGTAAAAACTACTGAATGGAAAATATTAGCTTTGATAAAACCAAAACAGAAATGTTTGAGTTTTTAAAAAATCCAGATATTTAAGGCTTTCTGAAGGAAACTGAAATATTTTGTGAAATACCTTTGTTATGTAAACACTGAAATACACTTTTTAAATTTCAAGCAAAGTAATCTTTTCAAAAGATTCTACAAGCATTTAAAAAATCTAATTCCACTGTGACTGCAACACGCTCCTCCAAAATCAAAATTTGAAAAAGCTTTGTTGGGCTGTAGTTCCAAAGGCCAACAGCAATTCGCCAAGAGCAGCTGCCAGGTTTGCTCTCAGGGTTGTGCATTTATAGATACCATTGGTAAAACCCAGGGAGGATGCTGACCATGTCCCTTCAGTCCGGTTTCCTTTCCTTCTCAGAGCATGATGCTCCTGCTGCGGGTGTAGATGGGCAATCATAACTAGCTTCCAAGAGATGTTTCTCCATAAGTTCACACAAATGACCTGTGGGAGGTCATTTCCCTTCCAAGCAGTTGCTGGGGTGACAGTGAATATCCGTCATCTGGGTTTTCATAGATAATCACATCTTTCTCTTTTCAAAGCTGCTTCTTGCAAAGAGGGCATTTCATGTAATCTCATCGACAGCTCTTCAAAATTAATTTTCCTGTATTTCAAGGAAAAAAAACAACAGTTTGGGGGGGCTTGATAAGATGGCAGGAGACAGGCTGCCACTTGTTTTTGCTTTGCAGTCAGAGGCAGAAGGTTCATTCCTCCTGCCACAGGACCATTATTTCAACAATTCAGATTTTAACTAATGAAAATTGAAATGACTCTTCTATGTGAAAGCTCCAATTTTTCTTTTATAGGGAAAACATATATCCAAATTGCAGAGGTGGTACCAAGAAATCTGTAGCTTACTCTGGGGAATGTAGGGATTTTTCACATGCCACACAAGTGCTGCAGGTCAGTTGGGTCATAATTCCCACAGATTTTCTTTTACTTTCTCCATTGAGCATCCTTTCCAGAGATCATTTAATTTGGTCCTTCCATTAGATGCAGGTCTGGCAACAGGCTACTGCCCTCACATTATGCCTGTATTGTCTGTCTTATGGGGAAGCAAAGAGATTCTTGGAAACAAGGAGACTGTGGAGCTTGTTGGTGGGTGGTGCTGTTCAATCTCTTTCCCAGTATGTCTGCAAGTGCCTCCTCACCAAGGCCTGGAAAGAGGGAGTAGCCAAGACGATGATAGTTGCCTGTTTTACAGCTTCTCAAAAGCCTTAGTTTTACTGAAGTTTGAGAATTGTTTTGGGGTGGCACACATGCAAATGTGAGGGATCAAGTTACCAAGAGCAAAATCTTCTTCCTCTAAAATTAGGGGGAAATTTGCCTTTAACTCCAGCTGTACTCTAAGTCTCCCAAGTAGTCTGCCAGATTCTTCTGGAGAGGCTTTAGAGAATGTGGACCACATGGTGAAGTGGTTTTAGTAAGAGAAGTCAATGCATGCCCAAGAAATACTTGCTGTTTGACGTTTCCCCTTATTTCTCCATTCACTTTAGCACTTGAGGGAGGAAGGTCATCTCACTTAACCTCAGCCATCCAGTAGTCACCTAGACTCCTCACTAGTCACTGGGAAAAAGCCACCAAAATGCCCAGAATGAACTATGAGAGATTCCTCTCTCCTCCAAAGAAAGGAGTCCAGGCAACTAGGTGAGTGCAGACATCTAATTTGTGTGTGGTTTAAATTAGAGGGATGAAATAATCCCAGTGGTAGCAACCAGCAGAGGCTGCACATGTTGCGATTACCTTCTCATTTCATCCCTGGCTAGTCAGGATTCTTGCTCCTGTTTGCAGGAATCTCAGGGCATAAATGTGGCAGCAGCCATGCAATAAATGCCTCTTCGTGTCCCAGAGTCACCGACCTGCTGTAAAACTTGAAGGAGGGATGGTAAGTTTGGCTGAGCTGCAGCATTTCCTCACTGCATTGTGGGAAGTCTGTCAGGCTGGAGCATCAGAACCCAATCTTGAGGGCAACAAATGGTTCCAGAAATACACCTGGTGCCCATGGAGGTGCTTTACTGCCCGAGCACTACCTATCACCATGAGGTCTGACAGAGGTGCCCTGTGAAACTGGCACAGAGGGAAATGCTGATGCAGCAGAGTACTCAATGTTCTTATTTTGAAGTCGCCGTTCTGTTTAATTGCTTCAGAGACCTGCCCTAAGCTTATGAAAAAGAACCGCCATTTGATCCATCTCTACCCCTCCATGTGGCCTTACAGGACGAGTTACAAAGGACAGCTCTGAGTGACATGATCCCTCATGATAGCCTGGTGTGCCCTTCCAGAAGAAAACACTTGCTGGCCCTAGTCAGAATCAAATGTCCTTGAATGCTCTGTCCTCAGATACCTGTCATCCAGCAGGTACACAGGGTACGTCCAGATACAGCTGCTCAGAGCTGGAGGGCAGCAACCAGTTGCTACTGGTTGCACTATTCCCTACTTATTATAGGCAAGTGTTTGTTGTAGCACCCCAGAAAAAGTCTGCTTGTGCCAGACGTACCAGTGAATGGAAGAAGAACACTGTGCTGATCTCATCACAGACCCGTGCATTGCCCATTTGACAAGTTGGGTGAAGGAATGAGTCTCTCTGGTTGGGAAAGCAGTCCCTGATAGGAAGAGGCTATCAAGATGGTGGATGGATTTGTACAGCAGCAGAACCTAGCTAACAAAATAGTGTTTGCCAGGATAACTGGAGGGAAGGAAGGATGTCACCAGCACCCTTCTCCCTGCAACTTCCATGTATCTGCCATGCTTGCTGGTGGGAACACAGAGCACAGCAAACATCCGTCCTCCAGACCTAGAAAAGGAGCTGATGTACTCAGGTCCTACTGATTTCACAGGAGAGGGCACCTCAAATGCTTTATTGATCAAGGTATGGCTCTGACCTTTACACCATACATTCTCACAGAACCTGCACTTTGTGGCAGGTTTTGCTCCAGGAGAGAGTAGATGCAATGCAATGACATGTGGGTCACAAGCCCTACAGTAAGCAGAAGCTCCTTCAGCAGGTCCACAAGAGGACACAGCTGAGATGTGCTTTGTCCACCAGCACAGCCAAGAGCAGCTGTTTTCTGCATTGCACAGGGTTACAGGGAGTATTCAGTAATACATCGACAACACTGCATCTGTCCACACCTTCCCTTTGAGTTTCTTGTCTTTCACTTAGGGTGAATGCCTCAGTGAAAGTGCCCCAGATCCAACAGAGTCATGTGGCTCAGGCTTTATTTGCTGTTATTGCTGCTTTCAAGTGGAAAATTGATATAATAGCAGTCCTTTCTCAACACACAGTAGTCTGCACATTTGTACAATGTTCTTTGAGGACGATCAGCATCCACTGGCATAGAAAAGTGACAGATGCTGTCTGCAAATAATGAGCTGAAGCAGTTTCCTTTGGAAGGGAACTTAAGCAAAGTCCCTTTGAGTTTGAAAAGCCAATGAGGTTCCCATGTGGCCTCGGAAGCTGCTCACAAGCCTCTGCCGGAACAGACATATTCTATTAGCTCATATGGCATAATTATTTTTTAACTGTTTCACTTATACAGACTTCTCAGAGAATCACAGGACCACAGAATCACAGAATGGTCAGGGTTAGAAGGGACCTCTGGAAATCCTCTAGTCCAACCCCCCTGCCAAAGCAGGTTCATCTAGAGCAGATTGGACAGGATTGCGTCCAGGTGAGTTTTGAATACCTCCAGAGAAATAGACTCCACAACCTCTCTGGGCAGCCTGTGCCAGTGCCCTGCCACCCTCAAAGGAAAGAAGGTTTTCCTCATGTTTAGATGGAATTTCCCATGTTCCAGTTTGTGCCTGTTGCCCCTTGTCCTGTCACTGGGCACCACTGAAAAGAGTCTGGCCTCATCCTCTTTCCACCTGCCCTTGAGATACTGATAAGCACTGATGAGATCCCCTCTCAGTCTTCTCTTCTCCAGGCTAAACAGCCTCAGGTCTCTCAGCCTTTCCTCATGACAGAGATGCTCCAGTCCCCTGATCATCTTTGTAGCCCTCCACTGGACTCTCCCCAGTAGTTCCCTGTCCTTCTTGAACTGGGCAGCTCAGAACTGGACACAGTACTGCAGATGTGGCCTCACCAAGGCAGAGTAGAGGGGGAGGATGACCTCCCTTGACCTGTTGGCCACAATCTTTTTAATGGACCCCAGGAGACCATTGGCCTTGCTGGCCACAAGGGCACATTGGTAGCTCATGGTCATCCTGTTGTCCACCAGGACTCCCAGGTCCCTTTCCACAGAGCTGCTTTCCAGCAGGTCAGCCCCTAACCTTTACTGGTGCATGGGGTTATTCCTCCACAGGTGCAGGA
>VZSZ01005041.1:307383-373901 GCA_013398815.1 Ibidorhyncha struthersii | reverse complement strand
GGCGGTGGTGGGGTGTGTGTGTGTGTGTGTGTGCTGGGAGGGAGCGCGGGAACGTGCAAACCCGAAGGAGTTTGGGTTGAGACAGGGAGTGGCATGAAGAAGTCGACAAAACAGTTAAATTGCCTGCCATCCCCCACTGTCCTTAAAGCATCCCTGCCCACATCAGCATGTCCGCTTCCCCTGCCTGCAGCAGTCTGTCCTGAGCGTGCAGAGGCCTCCGCTTTCTCTGGCGCAGAAGCCACCTCCTCCTGCCTAATTGCACCGACAAGAATTAATGTGAAATGTTGTCTTACCTTGCATGCCACATGCTTTGTGAGTCGTGGAGCAGAGCCCGTGTACGTTTGGGCCCTTCAGCCAGGGCGGCTCTGGAGTCCTGATGCTTCCTGCAGCACCGGCACGGCTGCACTGCCTCGGTGTCGGTGCAGCAGGTTGCAGACACACGGCAGTACGTCTGCTGGACAGGGTCCACCATTTAGGAAACACAGGCACGGGGAGCAACATCAGACCAGCGTAGGTGACGCTGGGACAAGCACGGTTTCTCCCTAGGAATAAAACCCACCCGATCCAGGCTCCTCTGTTCCCTCCTCATTATCTTGTGTCTGACTGCAGCAAAGCCCTTGTGAGACTGCTGCCAGAACAGCTGGCTGCCAGCGACGTATGGAGTGATCGATATGTTTGGCTTTTCATGTTCATCCATCGTGTGAATCTGCTTTCATGCTTTCATTATCTGAATGAGGTTTGAAGGCAGCTCTGAACTTTGCTCTCATGTCATTTACAGTCTCTGGCCTGAATCCAGAGCCTGTGCAGCTCCCTGCTGCTCACCTGGCACTCTAGAAAGCCGGGTTAATCACAACCCCTCCTCATCGACGCCCCCCCCCCAAAGAAAAAAAAAAAAGCAGTTTTAGAATCAAAAAAATCTGCCCAGTGCAGCCAGGCATTCTCCTCCACAGCCAGACAAGGCTCTGGAGTGAAAGCCAGAGGAAAAACAGAGCTCCCAGTTTGTTTACTACCTCTTGGCACACATCCATACCCGGCTTTTTATATACCACTTCCCAGACTTCACATCCTTGTGAACAAGATTCAGTTTTGCCCTAGCTATCAACACACCGATGGTTACCAGCAGTACTCCGTGCTGCTCCAGCAGCAGCGCTCAGGACCCTGCTGTGCTGAGATTTGTATGCGCGTGTATGCAGCTCGTGCCTGTAAAGAAATAATCTGTAAATACAAGAGTGTGTGTGTGTGATGGTGGGGGGGATAAGGGATTTCAATCCGAGCTGCACTGTAAAAAGCTCTTTTATGGGTTTCTGAGCTATCACGGGGAGGAAAGCTGATGTCAGAGGAATATTTCTGAGCAGGGAAATTTGTGGAGGTTTCTGGGTTGCGGAAGGAAAGAAAGGCTAATCCAGAGGCACTGATGGACAGGACCAGTTCTTCTAGATGTAGCCCAAGGCTGACAGCAAGTGATGCTTTGGAAATGACCTTCATTCCCTGGATTAAGGGAGCGGCCAATTAAAAGTATTTTTTTCTGTAACCCTTTTGTAACTGTGGCAGTAGGGAAAATGTGACCGTAATACTTTTTAAAACTAGAATGTAATTCTAAAATAAGTAACAATAAAAAGAAAAAAAAAACCCAAACCACTCATTAATTTAAAACCAGTTTC
The DNA here is from genome assembly GCA_013398815.1 of Ibidorhyncha struthersii. NCBI lineage: Eukaryota > Metazoa > Chordata > Aves > Charadriiformes > Charadriidae > Ibidorhyncha > Ibidorhyncha struthersii. Next base: position 372,240 of record VZSZ01005041.1, on the reverse strand, counting down.
ACCAAGGACCTGACTTCAGCCCTTTTCTAGGGTCAGCAGTTGTGGGGACTGACACTGCCAGCACTGTGCCCTCCATCCAGCTGCTGGCCAAGGTCTCCATGCTTGCCACCATGTCCCTTTCAGGGTTTCAGGTGTCCCATGTCCCCCAGGGTTTCTCCATTGAAGCAGAAACCTGTTTTCCCTTTGGAAGCGCTACAGGCATGATGGGACCACTCATCCACCGCTCCTCTCCATCTTTCTCTCCTTTGGTCTTCAGGGCTCCCCAGGTATCCACGCTGCCTGTGCTGGGTGCGAAAAGGGTCAGTGCCATTAGTAGGTGACAGTCCCAAAATGGCATGTGGTTCCGGCTTCTGTGCCATGTTCCCCAGACAGGCATGATGAGTGGGAGTGGTAGTTATTTTTCTACCACTCGCATTAATTATTTCAAGTCAAGATGGCAAAAACATGATATTTTATGGTGGACTTTTTAATTGGGTTAAGATCGAGGTTAACGACTTAACATCCAAATCAGTTACCATAATAAATGGAGTAAAGAGTCAGGGGGCTGGAAGGAAACAAAGCTAATTAAAATAACCAGCTTGACTTTGATGAGAACTGGCCTGGATCCTGCAGCACTCGTTGAGGCTCGATGCTGTAAGCACCATCCACAGCCTGGTCGTGGGTGTGTGTTGCATTAGCAGGAACAGTGACAGAGACACTGCGCAGGAAGGCGCATTCACGTGTCAGCTTGTTTCTTGCAATATTTTCATTTTCTTGCCTTTCTTTCTTTTCCAGGAACAAGGGAAAAAATATCCTTGAAGCCCTTTTTAAAGAGTCTCAGGCAGCATCCAAGTGATGTGTCTGCTATATTGTCAGAGCAGCCGCGAGGACAAGTTTAGAGGTCAAGTACGGCCAAGGACCATCCACCCTGTTGCCCTCTGGAGCATCTCTGGGATGACTCAGAGGGTGACCCAGAGGGAAATCGCACATGGAGTGGTGGGGGTGCCCAGTGGTTGGCATAGATGCCCCCGTCCATCCTGCCTGTCCTTGAAATGATAAAATTTGGCAGCTATCAGACAAATAGCAAATCTCAAGGTTGTTCTTAAACATGCCCCAGTGGTGGTTACTGTAAGATCGGGTGTATGTGAGTCACCCTAAAGATGTGCCACTAGGTCCTTGGTTTTAGAAGGTGCCTCACAGAGACTGGATTCAGGCTTTTAGTTGGCTCACAATAGTGTCCTGCACAACCGTTGGTGTAACATCTATTAAGGGTTTCTTAATGTTGCTCACCCTGACAGCCATTATAAGGGCGATATAAGGCATTCTCAAGAATTAGTCTTAAACATTGACATATTTATAAGTAATGCCCTAATTTGAAGGGATACTGAGTTCTCTTAGATGTAAGTAGTTATTAATTACAATGCAACAGGAAAATTCATTAGGGAATAGAATCAAACTTTCAATTAATGTCATTTTTATCCGGGAACATTAGATGAGCTTTTTTCTTTTTTTGCCTTTAACAAGGATCTGGAAACATTTGCTAATTTCCGACTATTATAGTTACTTCTATGAAATAATGTGATCTCTCATTTGCATATAAGAAAACATTTTCTGTATTCACTCTGACTCTGAGCTGCCCTATTTGTATCAGTAAATTGAGCTGAAGACTGTCTGCGCATTTAAAGAGGAGGCTTTTCTTATGCAGAATAGCAACACATTTTACCAGTCCCATGGTGAACATCTAGCATTATTTCTGGGGTTTATTTAACCTAGTCTCTAATATTGGGCTCTGCATGAGTCTTAGCAGTGTGGCTGAGCAAAAAGCCAAGTATTGTCTCTTGCTGACTCTTACACAAACATTTCCTTCAGTCTTTTTTGAAATGCTCTCCGCTCTTCTTGTTTCAAACATTTTACTTTCAATTTCATTTTCAGTCTCAAAGCAAAACCTGCTTGAAATAACAGAGAGTCTTTGGGTGCCAGGCATGAATTCTGTATCATTTAAAATTGAACAAATCAGCCACCTCCAGACTCATTTGGTAGTGAGCTTAGATTTCTTTCTCATCTCTGAACATTTTGTTCAGGTTTGGAGTTTGGTTTTTCTCCACTGCTTATATATCGAAGAGGGCCATTCCACCACATTCCTAATCTGCAACTCCCTGGAAACCTGATCTTCAGCTGCAGAGAACTGGCCCAGTGATATTCCATGTCTATCTAAGCTGTGAATGGATGGTTTTGGTTATATCTGTGTTCTTCTGATGAATTCTAAACAGCAACATTTAAATAAATTTTTTTAAAAAAGCTTGCAAAAACTCCCTTTGCACTCTACTTGAGAGGATCTCCTACAAATCTTCTGTCTCCTGGATCTGAATGTTTATTGTTGTTGCAAACATCAGATAAGATCGGCTGTATTAAAAAAAAAACCACAAACCCACAAAACCACAACAAACCCAAAATACCAGTAATCATCATTTCATTACTGATCTTGGCCAGGGAGCACAAAAAAGGAGAGCAAGCCAGATAGCCACCTGGCTTATGCAGGGAGTCAAGAAATCTCTGAAGCTAGGTTTACCAACAGTGGGAAACTAGCTGTCCTAACTCAGAAGTCCTGGTGTCAACCAGGACTATAGTCTCCTTCAAGTCCTGCTTCATTCAACACCTCTGCAGGGCCCATGGCTGCATTCCTCTGCCTGTCACCCCAAACAAATTCCCCAGGTAGATCAGCTTGATCTCACGTCTTGGATGGTAGCTCCTGGCTCTTCTGATGTGCTTCTCAATAGCTACCTCTGAGAGCTTTGACAGGGGTGGCAGGGAGGGTGCCCACTTGCCACTTGCTCTCCCCAGAGGCGTGGAGTCAATATTTAAACCTTGCAGAAAAGGAAAATGAACCAAGGATCATTCTCTGCTCATGATTCTCCTCAAGAATGGACGACCTGTCTTGAAATTGTCCGAAATTATTTTGAAGAGCTGGGAAAACTGCTTTGTGCAAACCTGTTTTAATGGAGAAAAATGGCACTGGCCAGGCAAAACAGTCTGGTAGACTGGAGCAGGAGGGAGGGAAGTGTTAAGAAAAATAGTTCAAAATGTTTCATTTTCCAGATTTGAATGCAAGTATTTCAATTTTTCTATTTGAAATGTGTTTCCATTTGAAATGCTTCAATCCCAAGTTAATTTCAATTTTTAAAACAGAAAATCCATAAATGTTTCATTTGACCCTAGACATTTTTGTAGGGTGCTTTGTTTGTTCTTGATTAAAAAAAAAAAAAGTTTCAGGTCATTGCAAAATAACTTTATTGTTACTTTTTCCCTGAACTTTCTCCAGTGGAAAAAAAAATAAAAATCCACAATTTAAAAATCCCTCTTCGCTAGTCCCATTGTGTTCGTGAGGAGAGGTGCCCCAGGCCATGGGATAAACAAGAACAGAAAGGAACTGAGCCAGCACCCCTGCAGGTAAGGCTCACACTATAAACCAGGGACCTGGGTTTCTCTGAGAAACCTCTTTTTTGATGAAACCTCTTGATTTCTAAGCCCGGAGTTCAGCTGTCAGATTCATCACCGTTTCACACTGGTGTCATTAAAATGAGCTCAAGAAGGCAGCAACCACAGTTGCTGTGACCTTGACAAAGTGTTCTTTGACCCAGTGGTTAAAGAAAATGAAATGTCAAGGAGGGAATGTCACGTCAGTCTTTGAGGGAGGTGATTCAGGAGGGATGGACAGGATCTCGTGGGCACGTCACTCCAAGTCCACATCCATCTCCCCCAGTGTTGAGGTCCCCTGGGACCAGGGTGGTACCACTGCATCACCAAAAAGTCTCAGACCCTCAGGACATAGTTGCTTTGCAAGAGTAGGGCCACAGACTCACTGTGTGACCTGGGAAGCTGCTTTCTCTCTCCATGCCTTTGTCTTGCCCTTCAACTTAAATCCAGTTACTTCTCTTCCTCCTGCTGCTCTTTGTGCAAGCCTGTTCCAGGATTTTGTTCCTTTGATGGCTGAAAACTTCCTTCAATTTTCCAGTCTGAATTTATTCATGGCTAGTGTATACTTTTTGTTCTTGTGCCAAGTTTGTCTGTTAGATCTTCTCCCTCCCCAGCATTTTCCCTGCCCATATTTATTTATAGTAAGCCATCTTTTTTTTCTTTTCTTTTCTTTTTTTTTTCTACAAACCTTTTAAGTTCCTACTTACTTTTCCAAAACCTGCCTTTTGGACAGTTGTCCAGCCTTCATCTCTAGCCATCTTTTAGAGTTGTGGACCTCATCTCTCCTTGGACTTCTGAGGTTCATTTGTACAACCCTGGGTCAAGCAGGAGTATGTCACAAGCTTGTTTTTCTTGGTGAGACTTAAAAGTGCCTTTCAGCTGTCTCTGAGCCCTGTGTTTTTCTTGTCAGTTTAATATGCTTAGTAATAACACCTACCACTTTTATATGTCACACTCTGCACTCCTTAGTCAACTACGCATTGACTGGCAAAGCAACACAAAGAAATTGGATTTAACCAGAAAGGAAAAATGTCTCTTTCTTAAATAACCTTTGCCTCCTCCAGGTACTTTTGCAGGTCGCGGGACTGGAGTGCCTTGGTGACTCACAGCTCTCCTGCCTGGCAATTATTAGTGTGTGGAGCTCAAAGCAATTACTAAAGCCTTAAACAAACCTTTTCTGGGTGCTGGAACCTCAGTGACACTATTAGCATCTTGCCAGTGAGTGCAAACCTGCTGGAGTCACTGCTGGGGAATGTGCAGTAGGACTGGTAAAAATATAATTTGCTTGAATTTAGAAAAGTATAAATAGATATTTTAATATAACTCAAGAATACATATCTTCACTGATATTTTACAGACGAAGATGGATAATATATTGTAATAACAGTTCCTGGGAAAAGTGTATTTTTAGATGAAAAGTGAGAAAAAACCTGTTTTGAGAATTGAAAAATGTTTCAAGTTTTCAAAACACAAAACCTACCAGGAGGACATTTCAAAAGGAACTCAATTGTTCAAAGGAAATGTTTGTTCCTTTTGAAAAGATTTCCCTTCAAAAATTTTTTTGGTCAACCCTGTTCAGATGGTTGTGTCTGAAACAGAAACCAAAGGAGACTCAGAAAGGGGAACTGTGGCTGATCCTGAGTACGGGGCAATCTATAGGAATGTCTCTGTTTTAAGCAAGCTGTGGATATGTTCCCATTGGTGTTTAATGTTAAAACTGCGTCAGCTGGGTATATTTTTTATTTTTGTGATACAGCTGTATCTCTGGTGCATCTCTGGCTGTGTGCCTTACGCTCTATCCTTGGCACTCCTGGGACATGGACCAAGTTCTCCTGGATTTGGGAAGCACAAGGGTCTTGCCAGTTTGGGGATTTTGCTAGAAATGCAGGGTTAGGGAGAGTTTGGGAGCCAAACGGAACTTGAGGTGCGAACATGGGAAGTGCCAGCACTGGAGCAAGGAGTGTGGTGAAGAAGAGTTCCGTGTTTTCCCGAGTGTCACCCAGGGAGTTGCAGGAAGGGCTGAGAACACATCGCAGCTCTCTCCTCCCCTTTAACCCCACCAACACAGGCTTGTGTTAAAGGGGGTTACGTTCTTCAGCATGACTGCTTCAGCATGAAACGTGCAACAGAGGTCCCAGGCTGCACATAAAAAGCAAAATGAGGGAAGGCGCCCACTGCAAGTCCCTTAAATGTCTTTTTGCAGCAAAGCTTGTACAGCCAGTGAAGAGGTTTTCCATGACATTATGATGGGCCAACCATGTAGGATGCAAATTGGCATACAGATAAGCAACCCTAATTACTACTTACCTTGTAAATGTCATATTTTGTCAAACAGGAGGTAAAATGTATCATCCTAGCTAAGCTGGAGGAATACTGTAAGGTGTTAACACAGAGATTTAATGCTCAACTAATTAAAAAAAAGTCATCTCTCACGCTGCCGAGGGATTTGATTACTTTTTTTTATGAAGGCTGGAGGTATCACATCATTTTCAGATGATGTAATTAACCTGACCTATTTGGTGGCTCCATATTAATGTTTCTTTGTGATAGATTTACAATAAAGCTTCATTATTAAAGACTTCAGAACAAGATTTATTATGATCTTGTTTCTTTCCATTCATTATTTCGTTCTTCTCATTTGGAAGTGAGTCAGGACCCCTGGGCGCTTTTCTTGTGCCTCCGAGTAATCTGCGCACTGCTCTGGAGAAGACTTATGGGTTTGACCTCTCTGTTTTGCAATTTACTGCGTTGCAAAGTGGGTGCAGAGATAAACCACTTAAGAGTTTCACAAGGCTTACGTAATTCATCTAAGAGCACAAAGAACCAGAGATGAGGCAGGCTAGCAAAAGGCTGTGAGTTTTTCTGCTGCTACATATTGTTATTCATGGTCATCTTTCTTCTTGCAGTTCCAATCCCAAATCCGCTGTGTTTAGTGGAACAACTCCCACTGACTGCAGTCGGCCTTAGTTCATTTGAAAAATTTCAAAGGCACCACATACGGCTGGGCACCCAGCCGCCGTGGAGGGCAGGGAGAGGTTATTCATTAATCCCCATTTGTATCTTGAAGAAAAACCTATAAAATCCCTGAGCTGAGCATTTCTTTCAGCAGTAAGGGGTTTTTTTTGGTCTACAATAGGTTTAGAGAGAATTCTGTATTAGAATCAGAACACAACATTCAAACTTTTTTTTCCTAGAACAAACTGTTACAGAGGAAACTGCAGACAGATTTCTATACCTGTCTTAACTTCAAAGGTTAGAAATCAGCCCAAACTTCACTGCATACTTTGTTTCATTGATTGCCAAGGGCAGAACATTCTTAATGTATCAGTATTGAATAAACAGATGTAAAACTAACCAGAGATTTTAATTTCTGTTGAGATAATGATGAAAGTTTCTTGACCCATGGGTGATACTGATGGAGTTACTATTACACATCAATAGCTGTGGCCAGGCCTTTTGTAGGACGCTGAGAAACGTACTCAATATTTTGATGCCTCAGTTGGAGCTGAGCTTTCCTAAAGACCTGCTAACAGCAAATATGCTTTCTTTGGTCCACTGGGAGCCTGTCTTTAGATACAGGATTACCCACTGCTTTCCACCAGCACAGAGTCCAGCCATCAGGACAAAGCTGTGAATATTTCAGATGGTGCCAAGTACCAAGCTCCATTCTCTCCATAGCCTGAGCGCACGGAGGAGGGATGCTAGACAAGGCTAACAGTGCAACATGCAACACAAATTTAATGAGCAGAAAGTGTTCTCCGCAATGTCTGGCTAGGTCATTCCTGGCATCAGAGTACCTCTCCTAGAGTAGGCAAAGCTATTTTCCCAGTGCAGAGCTGTCCCTCTGTGTTATGCCTGTGGAATAAGAACTCTCTCTGTCACTGGACACAGATGATTTATTTAGGAGATGAGGTGGCCCTGAAACACCATCCCTGCAGTAATTAATTGGCTACTGCTGTAAAGCACAGTAGCAACATTTTGAGAGACATTATCTGCTGTCCTGCTTGAATTAAGAATTCATAAGGGCACAAATCATCCCACAGGCTTTGTTTTGCTTTAAGTTATACTGTATACAAATTATCTGAGAAGAGAAGCTGATTAATGACATAGAAAGAGAGAGCCCAGAAGACAATACATCTCTTCTCTATCTAATCTCTTCTAGCTTCCAGTCTGCCCGCCTGCCTGCAGGACAGCGCAGTGGAGAGCAAACCAAACACTCCAACTCCTGCCCCAGGCCCCTTTTCTGTTTCTCTGTGTCTCGCTGGGGTTATGATAAATACATACTTCTGTAAAAAGCTTTCAGTTCTGAGGCCAGAGGAAAGCAACTGTCATCCTCAGCATCATCTCTTTTGTGTTCAGTACTTGCATCATGGCAGGAGGCTGCTTTACCACATCTTAATCACCTTCCATTTGCACCAGGTATTCACTGGATTTTCAAGTAGCAAGACACATATGATTAGTTTGTCTTTATCCTGCAATCCATTAGATAACTAGAGTTTTACTTCCTCCCCTGCCCCCTTTAAGATTTCAGATTCTATCTCAGCTTTCCAAGCGTGGTGATAGTGGTTGGCATGAGCTGAAGCAATGGATGGGACAGAAGTGGCATGAGTCAGACATGCACTTGCCACATGTGCTAGATTCTTCACTTAAACATTTACAAGGTCAAGCATGTCTTCCCAGGCTGGTTAGACTGGGACGTGTTTTGCATCTCCCAGACAGGTCAAGCACAGCTTAATACAAATATCAACTGCACCTTTCCAAATCCCTCGTGCCTCCTTTTGTCATGTCCCTAGAGGGAGGTAATGTGAATGGTTGTGCCCAGGGGCATGCACAAGCATAGAATCATAGAATCATTTTGGTTGGAAGAGGCCTTTAAGGTCATCATCAAGTCCAACCATCAACCCAGCACTGCCAAGTTACCACTAGACCATGTCCCTCAGCACCACATCTACCCGTCTTTTAAATACCTCCAGGGATGGTGACGCCACCACTGCCCTGGGCAGCCTGTTCCAATGCTTGACAACTCTTTCTATGAAGAAATTTCTCCTAATATCCAATCTAATCCTCCCCTGGTGCAACTTGTGTCCCTTTCCTCTTTTCCTATCACCTCTTACTTGGGAGAAGAGACTGACCTCCCCTCGCTACACCCTCCTTTCAGGTAGCTGTAGAGAGCGAGAAGGTCTCTCCTCAGCCTCCTTTTCTCCAGGTTGAACACCCCCAGTTCTCTCAGCTGCTCCTTATCAGACTTGTGCTCCAGACCCCTCACCCCCTCACCAGCTCCATTGCCCTTCTCTGGACACAATGTCCCTCCTGTAGTGAGGGGCCCAAAACTGAACACAGCACTCGAGGTGGGGCCTCACCAGTGCCCAGTGCAGGGGGACAATCACTGCCCCAGTCCTGCTGGCCACACTGTTCCTGATACAGGCCAGGATGCTGTTGGCCTTTCTTGGCCACCTGGGCGTGCTGCTGCATATGCTCAAAATGCAGCCTCAGGACATTTTTGATGGATATCCGTGCCTTCAAAAAAAGTACCTATAGAGGTTGTGTCACTTGGAGCTGCTTGGCTGCAGCTATGAGTGGCTGTCACCTGTACCAGCACATTCACACCCTGGGCCAACTGCAGACCCTCTTCAAGCTGGTAGTGTGGCTCTCAGGCCAGCTGGTAATCCCAAGGCGTAACAGTGGGTGAGGGCTGTTACAAAATCTGTTTCTGTGGGCACTCTTGCCCTGTGCTGTTGGTACAGTGTCTACCAAGTGCCAGTGAAGCTGTTGGGGCTATGCCTCTCCTGGACAAGCCCTGAACCACCATAAAGTTGCTAAGCCGGTGACCTCCTTTGCTAGCTGCCAGGAAGCAGTGCTGGTTGTGGGTGTATAAATAAAATGCAGGGTGAGAGGAAAGTGTGCCTGGTGGAGTCGCTGAAGCTCCCCCTGCCCTAGGCATAGCCTGAAGGCTCAGACCAGCAAAGCAGTAACTGTTTTAAATAAAGGGGTGTCCCACAGCATCCCTAGAGTGGGCTACAGCCTGTGGGTGTTGGAAAGGAGCCCCTGCCCGAGTGTCAGAGCCATCCTGGAATGATCACAGAGTCACAGAATGGTCGGGGTTGGAAGGGAACTCTGGAGGTCCTCTAGTCTAACCCCCCTGCCAAAGCAGGTTCACCTAGAGCAGGTTGGACAGGATCATGTCCAGGTGGGTTTTGACTGTCTCCAGAGAAGGAGACTCCACACCCTCTCTGGGCATCCTGTGCCAGTGCTCTGGCACCCTCAAAGTAAAGGAGTTTTTCCTCATCTTGAGATGGAACTTCCCATGTTGCAGTTTGTGGCCTCACCACTGCAGAGTAGAGGGGGCAGATAACCTCCAAGGACCTGCTGGCCACGCTCTTTTTAATGCACCCCAGGAGACCATTGACCTTCTTGACCACCAGGGCACATTGGTGGCTCATGGGAAACCTGTTGTCCATGAGGACTACCAGGTGCCTCTCCACAGAGCTGCTAATGATCTCAGAGGCCTTTGACATGGCCAGTGCAAACATAAAGTTATAACCTGTCTGTTATAACCTGTTCCACAGCATCCTCCAGCTTTGCAGGGAAGGTGGGCAATGCACCTGGAATAGGGATAACTTCTGCTGAGTAGGGCTTGGACTCTGCCCATGGGCTGAGGAAGAGAGACATGTAATGTCACTGCTAGTGGGGGCTCTGGATAGAGCACTGGGGTGGAAATGGCTGGACAGTTTCATGGTGACTAACATAATTCTGTCAAAGTTGGGGGGTTCCCCCCCGGCCAGGAATTAATTTCAATAAAGGTCTTTTCATTTGTTTGATGGTTTACTAAAGAAGCTTTTCAAACATAGGAATAAAAAGTTTTGACTGATGAGTTTTTTGCAAGTTTTTATTAGTTTTAATTTTAAGCTAACACAAATACATGTTTTTACTGCCCAAAACCAGAACATTTTTGAGTGGAAAAAAAGATGTGAGGAAAATTTCAAAAATTTTTTTTTTCTTTTTGATTCCAAAATGGAATTAAATTAAATTTCAGAATGGTGGAATAACCTTTTAAATGGTAATCGCAGAGCTCTCCCATTCTCTCAATAGCTGTCACCCTTCATTTAGCACAGGCAGCAGGGGAAATAAATACGTCCACAAGCAATCAAGCCCACAGTTTAACAGGTTCCTCAGCCTTCTGAGGTGTTTAAATCCAGGCTAAACAGATGTGTCAGGATTGACACAGGGAGGGTCAGTACCTCTTAGCAGGGGGGTGAACTAGATGACCTTCTGAGAGCCACTCGATTTTTCTATGAGGCATCACCAATGACCTAAACTGTTGCAGCACAGGCCACTGAGTTAAGATCACCCATTACTGTAACATCGGCTTCCTGATGGTCTTGCTTGCCATGACCCAACCTGGCTTGGTTTATCTGGTGGGGATCAGCCAGATCATAAAGCACAATGTGCTCTGGCTGCAGAATGATCTATGGAGCATCAACTTAAGTTAAATTAAGCTCACAAAATGAGCTTTTCAGTGGGAATAGAGCAGAGCTGTGGGGACTGGAATGAGACCAGACCCAAAGTGTCAAGGGAAGAGGCAGGCTGAACCAGAGCTTATTTGCAGAACTTAAAATGAAATCACAACATACCTCTTTCCTGTGCTGCCACAGGGATCTGAGCTGAAGCCTCTGACCCACAAAGTACAAATGCAATTTACCACCATTCTGGAAACCTGGAGAGACCAGAATTGGGGATATCAGTATGCAGTAAGAAATCAAAGCAATAAATCTGCTAACAAATGAGAATTGCAAGAATAATTGATTCTGAAAGAGGAATCACAGCAAACAAAGCTCTGCAAATTTATTTCTACAGAACATCCTTACTTCCAAAAAAGACCATTTGGAGGCTCATGAAAAAAAAAGAGGGGGGAAGAGGAAGGTGACCCTTAACCAAGACTCCAGTTTCATATCTGTAGAAGAGCTAGCAAAAGGTCCATGAGATTTGGGACAGAATCTGGACCTATATGTAGAGAGGCCTGGTTTCTGAGAGATTAAGATGGGAAAAAAGAGCAAGAAGAGGAAAAGAAGGAGGTGGAGGGAGCACCCAGGACCTCCAATATGGAGAAGTGCCAAGCTGCAATACAGCCAGCACAAGAAACTCGAGGAAGGTGGGAAAATTATCGGGGAAAAGAAAAAGTAGCAGATGGTGCCAGAAAACAGAGACAGTGTGTTAGGTGACCTTTATTCCAGAGTCTATGCTGGTATAGTTGGAAATACTGTGATAGCAGGGGAGAACAAGTCAGTGGCTATGTAAAGATCTCAAAACCTCAGAAACTTACCAACTGGAAAGCAGAGGCTCTGCACAGTCTGCCGGCTCTCAGACCTTGCAGGACTCTGCCTACCCTCAGACTTTGCAGAGACCACAGAAATACACATTATTCTTTAGGCTTTCTTTGTATGAATATAATTAAAAATAAGAAAACTGCATCGTCTCCAATCTAATGGGGAAAGGGCAGCTGATATTCTTCATGCGGGGTAGCTGAATTAACTACAGAAAAGAATAATCAAAAGTGAACTTTGCAGCTCAGAGGTAGTAACTGAAAGACCACAAGGGAAGCCAAAGTCAGATATTAGCTCTCTGATTTAAAATTAAAACAATTGATCAATTGTCCTTGCTGGAATTAATAGCAAAACAAATAAGCCTGCAATATAAAACTGAAATTCATTGTCTAGATCTGGCCAAATCCAAATGTATGGGGTCTCTCAGGACTCTTGTGGATATTTATTATGGTTGAATGAATTGCATTTTTTAGTACATAAAATACAGATATTGGGCAATTGAAAAGTAAAAGTCATTCTAAAAAGAAGCTGTTTGGTTTTTTTTTCTCCAATGTGTGAATTAGGAGTTTCCAGAGCTGGTCAAACTATATGCAGCAGACTGCATACTTGGAAATGGGCAGCAGGGTCTGTAAAGAAGGAGGTGAAACTTCAGTCAGCTTTTTATGTCACAACTGAAATTAAAGAAACTGCATCTTGTCTGATCTAGGTGGAGAAAGCAGCTGCTCTCAGTGTTCTGCGTGATCAGCCACTCATTAGCTTCTGCTTAAGCCTTGGTGGCAGAAATGTTGTGATTGCATTCCTCTCCCCCAGTTCCTATAAGAGTACGTGCTTATTAGTAACCTCAGGCATGTTACCATGAGCAGAGCTCACACCAGTGTGTGTTTCCCAGCCGGACCTGAGAACTGCTACATTCACACAGCAAATGGGGATATGGTCGAAAACTTTGCTCAGCTTTTGCAAAGGGGCAGAGAGAGGGATAAGGGCACTGGTGCCTTCACAGCTTGCTAGAAAGTGTGTGGTTAATTTGCACTTGAAAGTCCCACTCTTGATAAGGATCCCTGTTGGAGCTGGTGGGAATCACTGCAGCTCCAACATCAGTATTGCTCTTGGCTCCCGAATCCCGCCTAGGACAGCTTATGATGGTGGTCAATGTTCGCCCTTCCAAGTATCATAGAATTATAGAATCATAGAATGGTTTGGGTTGGAAGGGACCTTAAAGGTCATCCAGTTCCACCCCCCCTGCCCTGGGCAGGGATACCTCCCACCAGCCCAGGTTGCTCCAAACCTCGTCCAACCTGGCCTTGATCACCTCCAGGGATGGGGCAGCCACAGCTTCTCTGGGTAACCTGCGCCAGTGCCTCACCACCCTCAGAGTGAAAATTTTCTTCTTAATATCTAATCTAAATCTCCCTTCTTTCAGTTTGAAGCCATTCCCCCTCATCCTATCACTACATGCCCTCTCCAGCCTTCTTGTAGGCCCCCTTCAGTTACTGGAAAGCTGCTATAAGGTCTCCCCAGAGTCTTCTCTTCTCCAGACTGAACAGTCCCAGTTCTCTCAGCCTGTCTTCATAGGAGAGGTGCTCCAGCCCTCTGATCATCTTTGTGGCCCTCCTCTGGACCCCCTCCAACAGGTCCATGTCTTTCCTGTGTTGGGGGGTCCAGAGCTGGACACAATACTCCAGGTGGGGTCTCATGAGAGTGGGGTAGAGGGGCAGAATCACCATCCTCAATGAAGTATGATGAGATAGACTACCCAGACTTTCAGTACCTGATATCTCTTGTTCTTTTACCTCCTGAAATGCAACAGGCTCTTTAAAATGGAATAATGTAGAATTCCTGCTTCCTGCTTTATAGTTTAATTCCTCAGGGTGAAATAGTCCAGCTTGGTGCTACCAGGCTGTTTGTATAGTTCCTGGACGTGGGATCCTGCCTGTGTTTGTCTGTCTTGCAGGCTGAAACATTTGGGCATGGCCCTTTGCAGACCCCCCTGCCTCAGTATGGGGCTCGGCATGGGAATATAGCTGACACCATGTGTTGTTCTCATAAAACATATATAATGTACAATGAATCCCACCAAATAAGAAGCTCACTGGGGATAAGGCACCAAAATGCCTTTTTAAGTGAACAGCAAAAGGGAACCTCAGGGTAAGGTTTGGGTTCAGTAAAATAAAGGGCAGCAGAGTGTATCTGCAGAGCATTTGAATGAAGCCAGGTAACAAGGAATTAATGACCCAGAACTCAGGCTTATTACGATGTCCTGCCTTTGTTATTGCTATGTGCAATTTCCTTGTTGTATTTAATCTCTTCTTGGGTACTGATGCATCCTTAAAGTCTGCATGTTTAAACAGGGTGTGGTGTGCATTGTGGTTCTTCCTGAGGCTGGCAGGACTGCAGGTGCTGCCTCTGAATCGGCATTTCCCTGGATGTGGTTGCAGAATAGGACTTCTGCACAACGGGAGCGGTGTGCTGGGGTGGGCTTCCTGCTCACTGGCAAGCAATCAGCTACTCACTTTCAGTTGGAAGTGTACTGTTTTGTGTTTAACAATGTGTTTCCTTTCAAACTCAAGATTTTTCTTTAAATGACAATTGAAAGATGTTTCATAATGAGCTAGCTCAGAATGAAAATATAAATGATTTCCCTTGAAAGACGTCAAAATGAAACATTTCATCTGGAGTGGAGGGAATTGCTTGTTTGCTTTTCTTTTCCTTAAACAGATAGTTCAGCAAAACTAAGATGAGTTAATAAAATAATTCTGATTCTGCCATTTTTTGCAAAAATAATAAAGAACTTGCAAAACGCTGCAAATATCCATTACCCTGCCAGCTCCACGGCGTTTAACAAAGATACTTCCTGGGACTTTTTAAATCCCAAACACATTTCCTCCCTTATGCTCCTCAACTTCATAACTCCAGTTCCTTGTTGCCTCTCAGAGTTCCTTTTTGGTGACTTGGTGACCCAACTTGCATGGGTGCACACACAGGACAAGAGTGCCCTTTCATTTTGAGCTGTAACCACGCGTTAGTTCATCAGAGAATTATGAAATACAGCAGATGCAGGAGGCATGGTCGGTGGTTCCCCTGACTGACTGCATTTCCCTGGCAGGGGGAAGGGGATCATTCTTGTAGTAGTACAAATCAGGAATATCTCATTAGCAGTTGATGATTTTACTCCTTAAAGTCAGTGAGACTAGAAACAAATGCAGAGAGTGATTTTTGAAAAGCTATTTCTCCTTTTTATTGTTTGATCACCTGCAAGAGGGAGGAAATTAAGTGCAAGGGCAGTTATAAAATGATGCCGAAGAATCAAGTATGTTAAGGGAATTCTGCTCATGCAGTATCTCACCTTGCCTGTGTTATGAAGTGGTAGGCAGCTGCCAGCTCCATCAGTCTGGGAACAGGCACCAGCACGGTACCAAGATGCTCAATCCATCCATCCAGGTGCTTGCTTGACAGCCAGGTGAAGCACCTCACCCTGCTCCCACACTGCTCCTCCTGACCACAGAAACAGGCTTGACTGTCATGGTATAGCTGCAATAAGGAGAGGTGGAGTATTGCTGTGCTCCAGCTGTGGAGATCAAGTGCAGGATTACCCAACAGGTACCCCCTGGGCAGCTTCAAGCACAACAATTGCATACATTACTATCTTTTTTCTCAGTTCCCGATTCCCCTTTTTGGCACCCTTGTACCTCTGTACCTCCATCCCAGACTCCTCTCAAATAAAAAGACTTGCCCCAGTTACTATTTCCCCATTCGTACCAGTTCTGCTACATATGCGCTGAATTCTGGTGTTTCTGATACTGGTACATAGGTAGTCTTGGCCTTACATACTGTTGCCCATATGGTTATGCAGATGCTGTTGGCCTTGCATAGCTGTGCAAAGCTCCCCAAGACTTTCCCCATGTTACCTGTGAAGTCTGGCCATTTCTCAATCATTCCCCCTTGACCATCTATGAAATCCAACCATCCTTCACAGGGCTATCTGTAAATTTTGTCACGTCTCACACAGTAATCCATCATGTCCAGCTACTTCTCATGCGATGTCCAGCTGTTTTCTAAATCTTGTTCGGTTAGTGTAACTGCAGGCCCAGTCAAAACCCCAGGCTTCTGCCTGCAGCCCTAGCAGCTCCTCCTTGAAATGGTGTAATGAAGGGACAACCATCTAGGCAACCACACAGGAGGCAAAAGCTTCCTGGCAGACACTCATAGGTAGAGTATGAAGAAAAACTCTCTGGTAGTAGCAGACAGCAGTTTAGCATCCTCCTGTGTTGGCGATCATACTTAGACTACAGTGTTTAATAGCTGCTTATAGACCAGGGGAAACCTCCTTCAAAAAAAGGACACATTGCAATACCTTATGAGATATGTTGTAATCTGGGACCTTTGGGACCCCTGGGTCTTGGGGCAAGGCAATAGGATGCAGTCATCTTGGGATGGAGGACTAACTGCCTGTATATATCACAGTAGCCCAAGTGAAGGGAAGTCAGTGAGGCTACCTTGCACTGAAACCTCTGATAGAGGAAAGCCAGGAACAATGATTGCTCTTTAGTTTGAAGTTTGCACCCAGTGCCTCAGGGAAGTAAATAAAATATTAAATCAAATACTTCAAAGCTCCCTGTGCTCCTTCTAGAAACCTCAACAACACGATGCTGTCAGGCTGTCCTCGAGCAACCAGGGCTGTGTGAACTGTACTGGGAACTGACTCTTCCTGACCCTCTTTGCCTTCAGCTGGAGCTGTGCTTAGTCAGCATTTCCAAGCACAGCCTGCCAGAAGGCCAGAGGGACCACACTAACCATTGAGTCTCAAATCTTGCATTCAAACCAGAGAAACCTCTCCTTATAATGTCTGCAGCAATGCTGTAGCTTTGCTGGAGTCAGGGCAGCCATTCTGTAAGAATATCTGGGTTTGATTTAAAAGCTTCATGTGATGGAGACTCAACAACATGCCCAGATGATTTATTCCATCAGTAAGTCTCCTTCACTTATGTATATTTGGACGATACTTGTAGAAATACGTCTGGTTTCAGGTTCCAGTTGATGGCTTCTGTGCAACCTTTTTCTACTTGACAAAGGCATGTCCCCACTACGAAGCTCTCCTCCCTGTCTAGTTTTCTGCAGACTATCTTTGACTCTCAGTAATTCTTCTGCTTTGATAAATTCAGTAACTTAGCTCACATTTCTCACTAGAAGTGTGTCCTCCAAACCATGGTATGCTATCAGAGCAGGTGGCACCACTGTGCGCACTGGCCCAGTCTCATACAGTGCCCTGCACACCAAGAGACTGGTGTGCATTGGGGTGTGCTGCCAAGGACCCTTTGCCAAGGAAGGAACAGAGCAGCTTGATTGCTAAGCAGGGTATTACTGTTTTTTTTCCAACTCATTGCATCTAGATCTTATTGGTATTTCAAGAAGTCTTTCTGTTGCTGTCCCGTGAGTCTTCTGCCATCAATGAAACTCACAGGATACTCGGACAGTTTGCGTAATTTCTGGTATGTAAGTTCAATTTATGAGGAGAATCATAGAATCATAGAATTATAGAATTGTCTAGGTTGGAAGGGACCTTTAAGATCATCAAGTCCAACCATCAACCTAACACTGCCAAAACCACCACTAACCCACGTCCCTCAGCACCACGTCTACCCGTCTTTTAAATACCTCCAGGCATGGGGACCCCACCACTGCCCTGAGCAGCCTGTTCCAATGTTTGATAACCCTTTCTGTGAAGAAATTTTTCCCAATATCCATCCTAAACGTCCCCTGGCACACCCTGAGGCCATTTCCTCTTGTCCTATTGCCTGTTACTTGGGAGAAGAGACTGACCCTCCCTCGCTACACCCTCCTTTCAGGGAGCTGTAGAGAGCGAGAAGGTCTCCCTCAGCCTCCTTTTCTCCAGGCTGAACATTAGCGATTCCCTCAGCTGCTCCTCACAGGACTTGTGCTCCAGACTCCTCACCAGCTCCATTGCCCTTCTCTGGATACACTCCAGCACCTCCATGTCTTTCTTTTAGTGAGGGGCCCAAAACTGAACACCGTATTCAAGGTGCAAATAACTGGCGCAAATAACTAGAATAAACTGGTATGGGATATAATGTGGCAAGAGAATAGGCTTTTTTCCTTAAAACTGTCTAGTTTCACTATAATTTGCCTAAATGGAAAGAAAGGAGGTGTTATACAACACCTTTTAAACACCTAGGACTTGTGAAAGAGATGAGTTCATATTTGGTTGACTGTTGAGACCAAATGCCCTCTCCCCAGCATGAGCTCATGAAGGAAGACTCTAAGAAGTGTGGAAGCAGAAAGCTTGCTTCCATATTTCTTGTAGAGACACTTAGTCTCTACTATGCTATATAGAGTACACATATCTCACACTTTGTGCTCAGGTATCTACCTCCTGCCTACTTAAAATCCCAGTTCACCCTATGTGCACAGAGAGAAGCAGGCAGCGTGAGAAGAGCTCAGCAGGCCATGGGAGGACACACAGAGTGTGTCATGGCTGGTTATGCCATGTGTCACTGCTTCCATAAGCCAGTGAATTCTCAGAGCAGACACGGGAGAGTTATTGACTTCCTTGCAAATTTTTCTGTCTTCTGCTTTGGGACTTCTGTAAGCAAAATGCTATTCCAAGGTGTAGGGAGTGGAATTTAAATACATAAACCACCAATTGCCTGGATCTGTAGACTGAAAGTGTTTACACAGGATAACTAAAAACCCTGCAGGGGTTATAGGATGACAGAGCTGAACTTAAGTAAACTCCTACATTCCCAAACCTTCAGGCAACATCTTTCAGAACAACTTGTGTTGATGGGCTTTAGGCAACTCTATGCTAAGGCCTGTCCTGTGAATGCACCCCGCTATGTGTCACCAAAGGCCATCGGAGAAATTGCCACACACACCTACACACATCTGTGGAGTCTGAAATCACAGACAGAGCAATATCACACTCAGACATCATTATGGGCAAAAGGAGCTTGCTATATATATGTGGAGCACAGAAATCATTGTTTCAATTGGTGTTTTAACAGTGTAATTGTCCAAAAAGTCTAAATAGTAGGGAAAAGCCTAATTAAGAAAACAGTTAAGACTGTTATACAAAATCTCCCTGGTACGTACCTCTGTCCTCTAGGGTTGTGCTCAGCCTTACCATGTCCTTTTGGGTCCTAAAATCAACAGTTCCCGCTGTCTCCAAGAAAGGGAGGAAGGGAGTTTACAAGAAGTCATTAGCATCCTTATTTCTTCTCCTGGAGGAGTTTGGTGTTGATGGTGGCAGTTTCTTCCTCTTTATTTTGGGTCTGCTTCTAGCTATTTTTATACATTTTTCTTAGGGCAACCTACTTCGTCCTCATCAGCTCCCAGATGAAGTCTGACAGCTGCCCAGGAGCCTCCTGGCCCCCATGACACAAAGGGCTGTTGTTTGTCACTAGGGGCTGCCTGGCTTCGTCAAGCTGGAACCAGTTATCACAGACTGGTCCCTGAGCAGAGCTAACCCAGTGTAAGTTTACTAAGTCATAGTTACTGCACTGTTATAACAGCTAGAATAAGCCAAAACCAGCTCAGGCAAAGGCAAATCCAGACCAGTCCCAAGACTCCATGCTGTAAGATCAAAATAAAACCTGGGGACTTCTGATAACGGGGAAAAATTCTATTTACTGGTCTGCCAGTTAGGAACTGACAGAAATAACTCTACCACATAATAAACTCCTTGCCTTACTTAATATTACTTGTAGGTGGGCTCCAAACCTATGTAGCTGCCTTTCTGCAGAGCTTTGTCTGATGATGCACATTCTACCAAACACTGCTAGGACTGAACACACCCAGCACCACATTTTTGGGCAGAGTAGAAAGCCACTGCAGGTGAGTGGGGTAGAATGAAGTCAGGGAACTGGGATTATACATACTGGGAAGGTGAAGGCGCTGCAATTTGAGAAGGGATTGTAATGGAAAAAACAACTGAGAGGTCTAGGCAAAACAATAAATAAGCTGGCTGTTTCGCACAATGGACCAACCCTGTCTGTCTATAGCATGACCTA
Organism: Ibidorhyncha struthersii; assembly: GCA_013398815.1. Lineage (NCBI taxonomy): Eukaryota > Metazoa > Chordata > Aves > Charadriiformes > Charadriidae > Ibidorhyncha > Ibidorhyncha struthersii. Next base: position 352,442 of record VZSZ01005041.1, on the reverse strand, counting down.
AGTGCTCCTGTCCCGTGGGCACCACAAGTTCATTTGCTACTCANGTGAGGAAGCAAAAAGCACTGAAGCTTTCCAGACCAGGTTTATTTGTAGTAGAATAGGGTCTTTCCTGAGTCATATTGTTTTAAGGAGAGCTTTGCCTATATCAGTGGGTTCCTGTGAGAAAATATTTCATAGTGCTGAACTGCCATCACTCCAGGAATAAAGTCTTGCAAAAAATCTGAACATTGCCCTATTGTTTGTTAATCATTTGATTGGGTTGTTCTACATGCCTCTTGCACTGCAATATCAGACTGAAACACCAAGCGACTAGTTGGAGGCAGGGAAAGCTTCTCTTGTGAGGACTACAATAGATGAAGGAGATTTAAATAAGGCTTATATGCCTAAAGTGCAATTTACAGATGAGCTGGTGTCTGCCTGTGGAGACCAACTGTAAAGTCTAGGTGACCTCCTGATGTCAGAGAGAACAATCCATCTAGCAAGGTTAAAGGACTGGATTTAGATTAATTCAAGAGCTTGTCCAATAAGATAAAGCAGGATAGTGAAGGTAAATATTTGCAGCTTTATTTGCTGTGAGATTAATGTAATTGGTTTGGATTCCTTCACATCCTCCAGCCTCTTCATAAACACTGCACACTGTTAAATGCTGCAATAATGAAGGCATTTTGTCTTCATCATACTGGAGGGCAAGAAGCAGGGGAGAGCTATTCTTGCAAAATATTAGCCCAGTTTTGCAGAACCCAGAGGATCTATTAATTTAGGTTAGAGTCTCTGCATCTAAGCAAAGGCTGAGCTTGGTAAGCATGTGAATATTTCCATAGCCCCACCTCCATCTCCTTCTGTTTTTTTTTTTTCCCCTTTCTTTCTTTCTTTTCTTTCCTTTTTTCATATACCCAGGACAGAACCTGGGCACAGATCAACCCAGAGCATGGGGAGTTTGTCTGGATTGCCTCCCCAGGGGCTGCCAAGTAGGGCTTTAGACTGCTAGGAAAATTCCACAGCTCTGTGATCTGGCATCACTGCTATGAGGTATTGCACTCAGAAATCCTGAATCTCAGCTGTCAGATGATAAATGGAGTAACGGATCTTAAGGAAGTGGGAGATAAGAGGGAATGGGGAAGGGAGAGTTTGATCCTCATCCAGCCCCAGTGACCAATGCAAGCATCTCTCTGCTACATGTAATGGGAGACAACACATTGCTTCTATGGCAGAAACTCAAGATAAACTCAGCATCACCCCAGGATAATTATTATTTGTTAACAGCTATCTTCCTCCTGCCAGCCACAGCATCACTGGGACTAGAGGCACCTCTGGAGACCACCTAATCTCACCCCATTGCTCAGTGCAGGTTCAGCTAGTACAGATTGTCCAGGACCCTGTCCAGCTGGGTTTGGGACATGACAAGAAGAAAACCTTTTCTTGTGTTTAAATGAAATTTAAATGGAATTCCAGTTTTATATTTATTTTCTCTTGTCCTTTCACTGAGCACTGACAAGATGAGCCTGATTCCATCTCCTATACTCACTGCTGAGCTGCTACAACCATGGGGATTTGCTCCCTCCCTCTCTCTGGCCAGGTCAGCCCCCTGCCAGTCTCCTCTAATGCAGGTGGAAGTGGAAATAGAGTTCAGCTCTGTTATTCAAGAAGTTTGGCTTTCCACCCATTCCCCATGTTCCCAACACCAGCCATCAGAAACACAGATGGACAATGACAAATCGAACAGAAAGCATCTCTCTTGCACTGTGCAAGCTGCTGGCAGCAGTTTGGTGTTTGGGTAAATGAAGTCCAGCCTCAAAGTATAACTGGCTTCTCAGCACTCAGCCAAACTACCGTCTGTGCTGGTATTGATAGGCAGAGTCCCAAACCGTCCGCTATTGGAAGCATCTCAGTGAAGTGAATTTTCTCATTCAGAAAAGTGAATCTGTACCAATATGTGCAAAATCAATTAAAATCTGCATGTCTCCAATGGAGGACATGCCAGCCACTGGAATCTGCTCTTGTTTCTCCAGCCCATCATGACAGCCCCTAATTACTTGCTTTATGTTTTTTTTATAACCATCCATTCAATGGCTGTTTCAGTGCTCAGAGATTGTTAAGTACTTTTGGGACTATTTTAGATATCCACTTGTCTGTCTCTCTGTTCTGTGATTTACTTTCCAACCTGGAGACATTCATTAGCGGGGGGCTTCACTGGAATTCATACATATTCTATGATTATTGTTATCAAAATGACACTGTACACGTTGGCTTATACAACAATAATGACACATGGCTTGATGAGCTATTAAGCAAGTCCCAGCCGGAGATATTGATTAGGTGGTTTTGGCTTAGCTATTGAAAAACAGCAAAAATTGTTTATTGCAAATATCCTCTGCAGTAACAGGGATAATTCATATCATACAGCAAAGTGTCATGTAAAAAAACAGAGTTATCTCTGTAATATTCCTCTATGCTGAGTGTGTGGAAGTGAAGTGGGGGGGACGTGGGGAACTGGTGGGGCTGGAGGGCAGGTTGCCACATGACAGGGCCTTCAGGGGGGGTGTGGATGAACATCGTAAGCCAAGGCTGGAGGAAGTGCTTGTATAGCAAAGGAGCACCACTGTTCTGTGGCCATATCAACCATTTGCACATTACAGTTTCTGGAATAATACAAGGCTTTCCTCTACTACAGTTGAGTGGATTTTGTCTTTCCGAATTCCTAGCTGGTTAGGAGACCTGGCCACCCAGAAGGACTCTATTGTTTCACTGGTGATTGTGTGAGATGATTTAGTGACCAAAATGAAGCAACAGTCAGATAGCGTTGTCCACCTGGTTGTGCTGCCATCCCTGCTGGTGCCAATGAGGATTGATGAGGGAGGCACTGCTCTTGTAGGGCTGCTGCCCCTCAGCAGCATCTCCAGTCCCCCATGTGCTCCTCACGGCCCCTGCTCATACCAGCTTCTTTTAGCTCTAGAAGTCTCCACTTCAACCCATAAGTGGATGTCAAGACACAATCATCACATTACTATTTCTACAACCTTACTGTAGGTGACTGTCTTCTGACTGTAATGTGGATCATATATATGCCAGAATGTGAGCATAAGGTAATTTCAGGTCTGTGATTTCTATATAGAAATTATCATCAAATTTAGATCTGTTGCTGTCAGCACAAACCACCCACCCAGAGACCTGAGTTTTCCTGAGGTATTACGGAAAGCATTTCCCTTTCTGTAAACTCACCGTATGCCCTGCTTCCTAGTAGCACAGGAGTGGTTCTTCTTGGTCAGAAATCTATTACAGACCTATCCAGCCCCATCCAACCCCATATCTCCTTTTTGATGGGAGGGGCTAAGAAAAAAAGTGTAAGACTCATGAAAACACAGAGTTATCGTTCCCCTGTCTCACACGCCTCCTACCACTCCCAATAATGAGGCATTTAGAGATTTCTACACCTGACATTGTACCTGGCCTATCATGTGGTTATTTGCCTGTCTCATCTGCTTTTGAATTTCCTGCGCTTTTTTGCCTTTTTTTTTTCCTTTGCGTGGCAATGAGTTCCACAGCTTGATTAGGCACTGCATGAAAAAATGCTTCCTTCTGTTTTCTCTAAACTTGCTGAAATTATCATTGCCTTGGGTAACCTCTCATGCCTGCGTTTTGACAAAGTGTGAATAATCTGTCTTCACTTCCTCCTTTGTCATTCACAATTTTCGAGGCCCTGCATTCCTGCTTCCTCAGGGTGAGCCCATGTGGAGAACTTCTTGCAATGTAGCTTCCCAATCAAACCCATAAATCAGCATTGACATAACATTGGAGCTGAAGAACATCTGTTATCTGCCACTGCCAACAGAGAGTCAGAAAATAGAGCTATGTGGATGATAGAGAGAAAGGAGCTGTGCCTTCAAATAATGGGGAACTGAAACATAGCTGAAACATTTGATAGTAACCCGGCCTAGTGCCATGCTCCAGCTCTAAGTTTGTGAAGCGCTCTCTGTTGAAGATAGATGATGTGTCCTGGTAATTGAACAAACTAGAACTGATGACCAGCTTCCCATCTGAGCATCCTCAGTGATTTAACACAAGCCCTGCTTACTATAATGGTACATAATCAGGACTAGTCCTGCTGAACTGTGGGTCTGATCAGCACTGAGTGGATTACACTCACCAAACCCTTCCTGATACCTCTTGGGAGTGAGTGCCAGGACCTGCTCTCAGGATGCAAGCTTAGCATTTCTAACAGGTGTATCTGCACAGAAGAGGCTCCAGGCAGCCATCAGTGATGAACAGCATCTTTAATTAGGACTCTAAATAGTTCTGCCCTGCCCACACTGATGACCCCTTGTCTGCCAGTGGAAGTCTTTGAGGCATGCCGCAAACCCTAGGAGCTGTCAGCCCTGCTGGTATAAAGAAGAGGTAGCCTTGGCTAAGGTAACAGTTCCAGGTCCTCTTGCAGTCAAAAGGAGGGAGGGTGCTGGATCACTCCCAGCTGTGGAGGATGCCGGAAAGAAGATTGTAGGATAGGAAGGTGGGAGATGAGGTTTAACACCACACATCACAGGATACTTCCTGAGATACTTCTGAAATTTCAGGGTCAACATCATTCCTGTCCCAACTGCATCCTGAGTGTGGCCAGCGGAGGGTTCATCAGGTTCATCCTGGGCTGCCAAGCAGCCTGGGCACTAATGCCAGTGACAAATGAGTGTTCAGCAGGGAGGAGGTTTGAGGAACAGTGTAAAGTCTTTGTTTCTCTGTCTCATCCTCAGGACCCTTTCCATTATGTCAGTAGGGAACACTGCTTGAAGAAGTCAGGTGGACAGTTAGCAGTGTCCAGCTGCTGTCTCTGCAAACACCACATTTCTGGCCAGTTTGGGGAAAACCTCGTTTCCCTCCTCTTCACAATTTCCTCCTTCCTCTGTGTCTAGCACAGGGGTGGGTACCTTAGCAGATTGCCTGGCAAAGCAGCAGCCCAAGTGGTTCCACTAGCTCTAGGGAACAGGGTCTGCATTCACAAGAGAAACATTTGAAAATTTCCAAAAGCTAAGGCAAGGAAAATGTTTCTGCCACAGGGAGAAGGAGGCACTGCGTATGTGTCCTGATACCCACAGCACTGCCATACAGTCATTTCTCAATGGCAGTCTTCCTGCCTTAGTGGGCTGAGCCACTCCAATCCATAAAAGAAAGCAATGGAGAGCCTAAATGGCACGTCCACTGAGCTTTCTCTCAGCAAGACCTGCACAGCACAGTGCTGCAAGAAATCCCAACGTTCACCCACAGAGGTAGCAGCTGCCCAAATCTGTGATGACAGCCAGAGGGAAAAAGCAAGGAAGATGCCTGAATTAACTCACCTGGTCCTGAATCCTTAAAGCTAAAAGGAGAAGACTTTTGTATTCATGTCAGGAAAGGGTTCCTCTTCAAAGCAAGGAAAAGCAGTAGCACAGTCAGGATTTTCTGGGGAAACCTTGGTCATCTGAAGGTCACTAGCGATGGTAGAGGGAGCTGGGTTGTCTCTGGGAGAAAGGTGAAAGCAGCCCTGGCTGCAGTTTCCAGCCTGCAATGGAGATGACCAGAGCACCCAGTTTAGCATGCAACCAGCATACCCACTGCAGGCGCTGGCTGCAGCAGCCACTGGAGGTCACAGCCAAAGCTGATGCCAGGCAGCAGGTCCTGGAGGCCCTCTCAGGGGGACAAAGCTGAGGAAATACATTTTGGATCTTGTACCAAACAGCACCGTCAGACTTGAAGTTCTAGCATCAACCAAAGAGCATCATGAGGTCCCAAAGAGAAGAGGATGCATCCCAGCTCCTTGTCCCCTCCGGTCCCTTCTAACAGTTAGCGCTATTGCCGTGTGCTGTGTGTGGACACAAGGCCACTGCAGTGCTTATTTCTGGCCATGCCAACAGGTATTGTTAGCAGCCTAACACTCTCCCATTGTCTGAACTGAGGGGCTTTCCTTCTCTGGGTTTTGCCTTCCCGAGCCAAACCAGTTTTTAAATTGCTCCATCCCTTGGGGGCTGCTACTGGAAATCAGGAGGGTCCCAAATTCTTGCTTTCGTATTGAAACTGCCTGCCTTCACCTTGACTGCTTTGTCACTTCAGGGGCTCTGCCTGCTCCAGACACGTGTCTGACAGCACAGCCCTGGGCTGAGCGTGCTTGCTCTCGTCTTGTGTAATACTCACACTCCACACTTTCCTGAGGTTGAAATGCTGGGGATTTAATAAAAGATTCGGGAAATTTAATGTGAGTAGCTTACAAAACATTTAATTCGCTCTCTGAGATATTGTAGCTGAAGTCCCTTGAATCACAGAGTGATAACGTTTTCCTCTCTAAAGGGAAGCCATCATATGATCTACTTAGTAATGTCTTTATCATTCTTTAATTGCTGCTTTTGTTTTTAAACAAAAAAATAAGCATGCAAAGAAGCCAAGAAAAGTATATATTTACATAAAAGTAATTCAGATACATGAATGAAAGGAAATGAACCAATTTAACAAGCAGGAAAGGTTAAAGATGATTACATGTCTTATAAACTATGCAATCTCTTTGCAACGCTGCTCATTCTAGACCATGGTTACTGTAACATAAATAGTCCTGTATTTTAGACCATTCCTTTTAAATCACTGAAAAAAGTATTTTTAATGCATTAGGCAGAGAATGATGCTGTTTAAGGAAATGGATTGGTGCCGAGGACCAGCACACACCTGTTTTTTTTGCATGCTGTGTCGAAATGTGCCCCACATGTTTCTGAGAGCTGGAGAGCAGCAGGCTGAAATGTCAGCCCCTGCTAACAAAGGTGTTGTGTTCCTCCTCATATTGTTTTGGCCTCAGAAAAAGCAAACCCGCTATGAAACTGGAATGCCTCATTAAACAATCACAGATCAGAAGACATCCCATGTAGGTCCCCTCCAAACGTGCTCAGCTGCCTGAGCCCAGAGGAGATGTGTGCAGGGGAATTACTACAGTCTAATGACTAACACTGAGGGGCCCCTCCTGGGACTGGGCTGGGCACTGACAAGACATACCCTGGCCTGCAGGACAGAGAGTCTGAACACACAGCTTGTGGGGAGAAACACAGGAAGAGCTGGTTAGACCTCTCCAAGCTCTCCAGTGGCAGAAATAAGACTTTGGTCACTGGAATCTTCGGCCCTGGCATCTCACAATTTTTCTGTATAGCAGCTCCTTCCCCCCTCTCATTTTTACCTCCTCATGAAAGCTTTCCCCCATTTCCCTCCTCAGTTTTATTTCTGTCCCCCATTCAAGTCTTCAGTGCTCTGCCATGTGGTTTGGGGTTCAAGAGCAGGAGGCTTTTCCATCTTTCTTCTTGTCTTCAAATACCCATTTAAGGTCTTAGTCCTCAGAAACCCTTATGCCAACCTGATCCTCTACTGTCCTGCAGAGTCGGGGGGAACCTCTTGGACGTGAGGGATCAGAGTCCATGTAAATGAGCCAGCACAAGGCTTGCACAGTGGCTGTGATGTGACCATCTGCTGGAGTCCTTGGTGCTCTCTGGAAGCATGCTCTTTTGATCTCATGGTTGTCTTCAAAGCAATACCGCCCAGAGCCTGCCTCTTTGCCAGGCTTGCAGTCCCTGCCCTGTCCCATTTGCTGTGGCACCCCAAGGAATGAAGATATACCCATTCGTATTTTCTTCCTCTGTTCATGGCAGATTAATAAATTCGTGCCCACTCCTCTTAGGGGAAGGCATAACTGTTGCAAGACAGTTCAGAGCTCATCACCACAATTTCATGCACACAGCTTAATTCTGTGGTATTTCCCCTGTTTTGTGAATGCCTTAGGTGTTCTCCTTACTACTTCACCTCAAAACAGGACAAATGGAAATGGTCCTCAGAAATTCAGGCTTTCCTTTCAGTGGAAAGCAGTTCACACATTTCAGATATGAAGTTTCAGAACTGCACATGTTTCAGTAGTACATAGAAAAATATGAATGAAAAGCAACACATTGGAGCTTCAAAATAGCCTGGGGTGAGATTTTTCTGATGAGAAGGAGGGGTAGTGGAAAAAAAAAGAAAGATAATTTTATGCACAACCCAAGATGGATCTGGGTGCCTTTTTATGTCAGGAACTGATCATGCTATTTTTGAAACAGTGCCTCTTTTTTGTCTACATGAAGCAGTCCCAGCAAGGGAGGACTGTAGCTGAAGTGTGCTTTTTTACATTTTTCTCACAAATCTGTGCTATGTGCATGCAGGTGCCAGTGTAGTCAACAGGGAAAGAAATCGAGACTTTGATGCCGAAAGAACAAGTCAGTGCTACTAAGAAGAAATGCCCTTAGGCCCCAGGAAGCAAGAGTCCTTCTGTCTTTGTCGAAGTCAATCAATGGCAAGAGGCAAATGTCATAGCCCCGGCTGGAAGGCTTCAAGGACGTTTGTGATGTGCTGGGAACACACAGACTTATATTTTCAGTCAGTTCCAGGACCGGACAAACTCCACTCTAATTCCTACGAAATATCCTTTTTAACTCGTCTCCACAGCTTAGCTGTGCAGGTGGGACCCCTGTGTCTTCCTCAGACCCTCCCTGGTTGCCCCAGCTCCTGGCTGCACTTTGTCCTGCTGCCCTACCATTTTCTCTAGGTGGCTTTGCAAAGCCCCGAAGTTCTGTTGCTCACAGGGAGGGAAAAATTTCTGTCTTTCTAAAGAGTATTCATCCTGACTTTGTGTGCAACAGAAGGAAATTATTAACGGGCAGACTTCCGTCCAGCATGCTTAATAACATGGCACACAGCGCTGGGAAATCTGCAAGCAGAGAGGTCTCACACTGGTACCTGCCAAGGTGCCAAGAAGGACAGTGATAAGACAGAGAAAACTGTAAAAGTAGGATAAGACAAGGAGATACAATTTTGTATTTGCCTCCAAAGATGATCCCCTCCCTTGAAAGCTGTATTCAGGACTCTTCCAGGATGCAGGGTGATCAGTTCACCTGACTCTAGGGGCTGCATAACGGATAGGTACAGCCGGGAATTGCCACATGTGTACCTTGGAGCTCCATGGAGGAGAAGCTCTGGGAATAGTTCACAGCTGAGCTATGACCAGGGCTTCCATTGCAGGACAGACCACCACACGGTGTGGCGCAAGGCTGACAGGTGAGACTGATTTCTGTACACCCTGCTGGCTTCCTTCCCTCCCGTGGCTTCTCACAACACCCAGCAGCTCCAGCATCAGAACAACCTTGCTGCTGACCACAGGACATAACACCAGCCTGGAGCTACACATGAATTCCTGAAGAGCTGGAAACACAGGCTGGTCATTCCTGTGTAGAGGCATGCAGGTCATTAACAGGTTATCCAGACCCATCAGCTGGACAACAAGGCAGCAAACTGTTGAAAAGATAGTTAAAAATATTAATAATTGATGCCACAAAGCTCAGGCAGTGCATTAAGCTACAGGTGACCTGGACTGCAGAAAATCATTTAACCAGGCAGAAAGCAGACAGCAGTAGCACAGAACACTCCAAGCGGTTAAATTACAGAGCAAGTTGAAGAGTTGGCATGATTGATTAATCTCTACCAGAGCATCAAGAAACTATGAAACAAACAGACACTCTGGTGGGGTTTATCTCCCAAGCGACCAGCAGAAGTGTCAGGTTTGGCTGCTGTTTATCAGGAGGGTGGTTTGTATGCAGCCAGAGTAGTGGCACAGTTAGCAATCCATGCAAAACGCTTTCCAAGGGGTATGGATGATACTGCAGATCAGCGATGGATATGCAGTCTCAGGCCCAGGGGATGGAGCTCTTCCATGACTTTGTGCTGCTCGGGCAGTGCCAGAGCCACTGCATCTTAGCGTGATGGCTGCAGATCGGAATTTCCAAAGCACCAGATGTTTCAATGGGAAGCAAAGGGGAAACTGCAGTTCCTCCAAGGCAGCTCTTTGTTAGAATCCTGGTACCTGCTGTCATTGGTGACACATTAAATAGCTTAGTAGAAAGATACTTTTTGGTACTTAGAGGAACAGCTAATCTCATGGATAGAAAGTGAAATTCCCACATGCAGCCTGCTCCTTGTGCTGCACTGCCGCTCCCTGCTTCAGCTGTGCAAGCAGAGCTGCCAGGACCTTTTCTCAAGCTATTTTCCTTCTGTTGCCTGTAAGCATGCATAGTCTTCTGCTGTTGGAGGGCTCACCAATGGAGAAAACCTGGGTTCAGCTTGAATCCTAGCTGCCTGCAAGTCCCTAAAGTCCTTGAGCCATGCAGAGTCAGGGTCCTCCTAAGCAGGATGGACCATGGATCTCTGTGTTGACTGGGTGCTGGGCCACGTGAAAGGGTGGTATGGGCAGATGAAACAGGGGAGTGTAGCCAGGCTGAGGAGAGAGCTCTGAGGCTGTCCATGGACCAGAGAGGGGAGCACCTCCAGGGCACACTGAAGTCTGAAGCATGTGCTGGAGATTTCTTGAGTAGTCCAGTGGGTTGCACTGGAGCTTGTCCTGTAGACCTGCTCCAGCCTTAAGGCTACTTGTTCATGACAGTGGCACAGCAGTATCACAGCTCTTGATACTTACCACACCAGCCTAGTGAGAAAAGAGTTCCTGGGAGCAGAACTCAGATTGACGCAGGACAAAGATTTGGGGGAATTTTCTGGATCTGCATGCTAAGCACAGAGCAACAATGGCAGAACAAAGGGTTTGTGACCCCCTGGGTTGTGAGGAAGGCATCACCATTCTGTACAGCCCAGCCTCTAGTTATTAAGTATTCTGCCTGGGTTATTCTACCTGTGGACTGTCACTGTTTCCAGCCAGTCCCAGAGGGTGACAAGGGATGCTCCTCTACCGAGTTGACAGGAGGAGCTGCAATGATCCAGGATAGCTCCAGGGACTGTGCAAAGGACAGTGACTCCTATAGTCCACCCTGCTGTAGGGCAGAGAGCAGGGAGGCACAGTGACAGAGGCTTGAGATACTGGCTTTGGCTTTGAGAGGAGTCTTGCTGTAAGGACCTCACCAGGTAATTTGTCCCGGCAGAACAGGCTCTGTTGGCAAGCTAATGCTGACTTACAGTGGAATCTCACTCTAAATACTTGTCTCATCTAGGCAATCACCTGGTGAGATTGATCACAATAATGTAAATCATGTTCAATAAGAAGCTACTGACGTGAAGGCACAAACCTGTGCAATATTGCACTGTTGTAAGTGCTGTGTCTCTTCGTCCTGATGAGGCAGAACAGAGGGAGAAAGCCCAGTAAACTCCCTGCTTCTTCGAAGCCATGGGGATGTCGTCACAACTTACGTTTGTATTGTCAGCACGTGGTCAAGGTGGGATGCTCCACTCCTCCCAGTCTCAGCTTTCGTTTTACTAGGAGGCACAAAAATATTCTTTCCTTTCTTAACACCTTATTTTATTTTTCCTGTGGAGGCAAGATCTCTGTACTTTCATTTCTTTGTATGTTCTTAGCCTTGTTCCAGTTTTCCAGACCTTTACCTATTTGGCTCTGGCTCCAAGTACCAGGAGTAAAACATATATTTATGGAATAAGTAATTTTAAAATTTGATCTTGCTAATTATTACCTTCATTATGGCTCAGTCCCGAGGGAGCGCTTGAGGTTTTGAGAGCTTTCTAATCAAATTGTTCTAAAGCTCATTTTGAGGTTCATTAAAACATGCAAGGATCTTTCATCTTTATATATCTTTTGAAATTGCTAATGCTCTTAAATAAAATAGGAGTCTCGTGAAAAATGCAGCATGGCACCAAATATACTAGGTAGGACTTCGAAGAAAGGAGCAAAGAGGGTTGTAATTTAAAAGAAGAAAGTTTTCCAGATTAGTTAAAGAAAATGAAGTGGGAAAAGTTTTTTGGGTTCAGCAAAGAGCAAAATTAGCTCCTGGACTAAGGTGAAGCGTGAACCTGTTGGAAATTATCTCAAAAGGCTGGCATAAAACCCTAAGGGAAGTTCTACAAAATTACAACTTTTCAACACTGAGTGGCCAGTATTGTATCCAGCTGGAGGAGGATCAGTAGTCCATGCGATAGCTGGTGAAGGAAAACATACCAGAAAGGAAGAAGGTCAGCTGTATTTCAAGTCGCTTTCATTCATAAAATGCTGCTTTACCTGCTCGGGGTGGGATGCTGGGAACTAACTTTGTTTCTTTCCAAATACATTCTGCACATCACCAGTTATTTAATAACATGCATGTCTGTAGCCATCAGGGAATCATGACCATATTTTTCCTTTTCATTTACAAGATTGTTTGCACACTGGGATGCCAGATGGCCTGAACTTTAAGTTAGGAGATAATGAAGTCAAATACCAGTCTCCCATCCTGAGAGGAGGAAAGAAAATCCCTCTGAATAGACAGCTTCTTGCTGAGTGCTCACAAACATCTCCGTGAAGGGCTTAAAGCCTCTGCGGGGGCAGCAGTCACACCAGCAGGTTAAAACATCACCTCAATCCTTCCTTAACAGTGACTTCAGGCTATTTTGGAGAATAGCAGCTGCAGATCCTCCCTGCCTGCTATGGGACGTGAAGTCCGTTAGACATCCAGTTATGGATTCCCAAATCTTACTTCCAGTCAATACCTCTCTCTGTCCCTGCACAGTCTTCTCCCGCAAGGTGCACAGCCCTCTGTGGCCCAACTGACCCTGCTCCCTGTGACCTTGCTGCAAGGCTGGAGCAGTTGAGGCAAAAGGTCCCACAGACTTCTTCCTGGAAGTGTGAATTTCACCATCATGGGCATCTGTTCAAAATGAGACATTGAAATCTAGATATTGCATCAAGCTAGTTGTGGACAACAGAAGATGCAAAGAACATCACTCATAGGGCATATTAGCCTCTTCAGAGAAGTGTTTGCTTCTACCTACTCAGGAGAAGCCTAGGTGGGTAGGTCAGATCATGGCATAATCATTGAGTGTGAGAAGTAGCCTTCTCTCACTGTCACTGTAAACCACAGGTTTTCACACACCTGAAATGCTATTTGTGTGATTGGTGATAAAGAGGTCACTGGCTTCAAAAAGGTAGAGAACATGTCTGTCCCACTGAGGCAGGCTAGTGCCATTTCCCATGATACAGGTGCCCCTCCAACCAGGGAGGGAAGCCTAATGCAGATGGATGGTCCAGGCCAAGCCATGGTATGGGCAGCCTAGACACCTCCACCAGTGAGGAAATGAAGTTTGGTCTTCTGAAGCCAAATTGCTGGATTACTTCCCAAAAAACTCTTTATTGCTAGACTTCATGCTGCAAATCTTTTCACTGCCTTCAATGGAGCCTAGTTAAGTGACTATCACTGCAAAACAGAGGGTAGCTGTCTTCAGACTTGTCCTGTGTTTCTCTCCTTTTCTTTCTATATTGCTGCAGTTATGATTCAGTTTTCAGCAGTATTCAGTGCTCTCTATGGGGAAACGATTGGCACTAATTGATAAAATGCTTTCATTTACTTGGTGACAGAATTATTAGAGGCTGATAATTGATGGAATGATATCACACAGCTTTTTTCCAATGATCACATTAATTATATATCCCTCCTGCTTTCTTGTCTACAGCACTGTTGCTTCCATTCATGTTCATTTAACTAGATCATGCATTTCATTAGAAAACAATAAAGCATGATTGTATGTAGGAAGAATCCCAGCCATAAATAGCGGCCTGAGCGTCACAGTTTAACATTAGGAAGGCAATCATTTTTTAGAGTGTATTTTGGAGAAGTATTTGCTTCATTTCTTCAGTAAGAGACTGGTCCAGAGTCCATTGAACCCAGGAAGCCATCCCGTCAGTTCCATGTGATGTGGATCTGCATGTTAATGAGTTCACCACAGTGAAAGGAGTATCCACAGGTGTTTCACAGCTTTCCAGCTCTTTTTAGTAAAGATTAAGTAAAAGTTCAGACTTGGGAAGATGCACTGTGGAACATGGAGGATTTATTTTAGGGGCCATGACTTTGGAAAAGGGGGTTGTGGGAGGGTTGTGAGAGCACCTTGGTCTCTTATTCGAGTTCTGTGGAGGCACAGGATGGTCCTGCTCTGAATTGCTGCATGTCCAGCAGCTGCCACTCAGTCCATGGATTTCTGCCCCACTGGTCCCTTGGGATAACACATCCCATCACTCACTCATTTTGTTAGGCACGAAAAACAAGACATGTTCCTATAGAGTAGGGCATTCTTGGGGATTTTGGTGCCTTCAGGTACATCCAGCTGCCTAGAACAACAAGAAAGCTTTTAACATACATATGGAGATTGTATACAAACCCAAGAGCAAAGCCACTGGAGATGGAGGAGGCTGCAGTAAGAAAGTCAGGCTTGGTGTTTCTACTTCTGTACTTTCTGTTATTTCCTGCACCACATTTTTAGCCAGTTAATTCATCTAAGAAACAGAACAGACAACAAGGTATATGAAGCTCTGGTCATTGCAAAGACTACAGTGCTCCTGCAAAGCCACCCTGAACCTTTCTTTGTACTCATTCTGGGCTTGTGAGTGTACATCCACTTTCATTACTCATGGAACTCCCATTTTAGGAAGGAACTCCAGCCTGGCAGAATTCAAGCAAATGCTTAATAAATTGGGTCATTTGTGAAGAAAAAGACGGGTGTGTCATCCTCCACAAGGCAAACATCCTTGTATTGGATTTATGGAGTCACTGTATGGTTACAGTGTGTAACAAACTGCACGTCTGCTATGAATGTCTCTTAAAGCTTTCTCAGGCTGAGACTTAAGGACAGTGCTCTTACCTCCCAGTAATTTTGGTGGGAGCAAAGCTCCTTCGTGCACAAACGCACATGGTGCTCCCACCCAGCACACAGCTCACAGAAAGGAGAAAATGCAGCTGCAGACTGCAGTGAAGGAAAGCACTGAAAATACTCCAGATCCATTCTGTCCTGCTATCTGCCCTCTGCTTTCTCTGCTTTCTTGGGATGAGATTGAGAGGTTCACAACATCTGGTGTGCTTTTACTCACAGTTCTTAGAAGGCAATGATTATAGGTTTTGTCTCTGATCTTGTCTTTCAGTTAAAAAGAGCTAAAAAGTTAATTTCTAGATTTCCTGGTTAGAAAAAATTGAGCCATAGAAGTGTGGAAAGACTTCCTGAATGACCATGAGAAAGTCAGTCTGGGATAAAACCAAGAGCATGGTCTGAGGTTACTCCCCAAGGGTCCTAGAGAGAATTTTTCACGCTCAAGTGGTGCTCGAAAATAAGCCATGAATTGAGCCTGCCCCCAGCCCTTTTCCATTGCCTCCCATACAGGTATGAAAAGGAAAGAAACACTCAAACCATCTCTAAGCTAGAGGACAGCCATGGAAAGCCCTGCAAAGGCCAGGATGACTGGGAGTAACTTTAAGGCACAGTACAGTGGCTGTAGCTGCTCGTGGTCCCACCAGTCTGCAGAGGCAGGAAATACAGCTATGTGGTTTCAGTTCACTGGTCAAACTGGAAAGTAACATAAAATTGTTGACAGACAAAATCATTTGCCTTAGCTGCAGAGATTTCTTTTTTTTCATTTTCATTACACCAAAACAACCAAATTAAGCAAATGCTAAAAATCAAAGCACTTATTTCTGAAGATATCAAGGGAAAATGCTCCTATTGTTCTGAAATTAAAAAAAAAAA
Organism: Ibidorhyncha struthersii; assembly: GCA_013398815.1. Taxonomy (NCBI): domain Eukaryota; kingdom Metazoa; phylum Chordata; class Aves; order Charadriiformes; family Charadriidae; genus Ibidorhyncha; species Ibidorhyncha struthersii. Next base: position 336,926 of record VZSZ01005041.1, on the reverse strand, counting down.
AACACACTTTTTTTTTTTATCCCAGATGGAATAAACTTAATAAATTCACTGTGAAGATAGATGTAGTCAGCCTGAACTTGCCTTGTTGGCAAAAAAAAGACTTTGTTTCCTTTTCTTTTGTCCCCACTCACCTCAGTTCTATCTTAAAACCCTCTCTATCCTGCCTGCACTTCTTACAGTCCCCAGACCCTCCTGACTCTCGCACTGAGCTCTGCTGTACACACTTCCCTCACCCACAACAAACTCTCCAAGACCCTGTCATCTCAGCCCCTGACTCCTCAGGGATAAGGGAACTCCTTTCATGCCCTCGGGATGACTGATTAAGCTGTTCCTAAAGGTACCACACATCATAGGGCATAATCCCGCTCCTGCTGATCAGGAGAAAAAAAATCTTCCAACTCAGAAAAAGCTCTCAGTGGATGCACTATTAAATCTCAGGTTTCTTGGAGGGGCAGAAACACCTGCCTTTAAGCTGGGAGGTGGGGGCAGGCTCATTTGGCAGCATGCAAGCTGCGGATGTTCCCTCCTAAGCTAAATGAAGAGCTGGGCTGGGTTGTGCTGTACCATAGGGACTGCTTTCCTGCAGCACTCTCACCATCACATTCCCAAGGTCTCCAAACCTTTGTAGCACAATGTGGAATAGCCCCATCTATCTAATTCTCCAAATGCTTGGCAATTTGCTGAGTTTGATAGGCGTGTTCACAAACGATTGTAGCATCACTAATTCATTTACTACTCGCTGCTGTGCCAAGACTAACGCTTCATTAGAGACAAGGAACAAAACACGCTTCCTTATATGCCGTCACTGCAAGCCTCCCTGATTTTGCATGCTCTATCGTATTATGCATGCCATCCTGCTAACTCAATTTAGCATGAATAAAAAAATTGTATAAAGCAGAAGTGAAACCCAAATCCTACTATACAAATCTTCCCTTCTATCTGTAGGGTCTGTTCCTCTTTCAAAAATGCTCTATCATGCGCTCCTGCCATGACTTTTACTAGTTTTAACCACATTTGCTTGCCTGGAACTGGTTCACTCAGCGTCAGTTATGAATATTCAGCTAATATTTTCCTTCTAACTGTGGTTACAAACCAAAAAACTTGTTCAGCAGCAGTGGCAGGGCAATTTGCTAGTGCTATGCCTTTAAATTATATATCCATAATCTCTTAAATCTATGCCATTCGAACCAGGTTGTGATGATGTGCGTCAAGGAGAGCTTCTGGGAGTGGCAAAGGTTTCCACATGTGGATTGGTGATGGGGATCAGGGGAAAGATAAAAGAAATAAGATTGAGAAAGGTGAACAATGTGGTGTGTGGTACTGCACATGCATCCCAAGTAGGACAGAACTGCAGGTGCGATACTGAACTGGATGCAGGAGTGGGTGCGATGCTGCACAGAGGGAGCGAAGCCATCACGGCAGGAGTGGGGCTCACCCTGCTCGCGACGGCATTGAGGAGCCTCTTCACTTCGGTTAGTCAAACGCTGAGTCTTACCCCTGCAGGGCCGCCCTGTATTTAACATACAACTCAGTTTGCTGCTCTCTAAATGGTGATCTGCCATTCCCCCACACTCTGCCTTTGCCCCCTTCAATCTGCACGTTCTTTAAGACCAGACTGACACAAAGCTCGAGTGCAAAGGATTATCTGGGGGTTCACAAGACTAAAGGAATTAAATGCATTTATTACTTCTATCGGCAGCATTTTGCTGCTGTTCTGGCTTGGGAGCCAAACATATGGCCTTCCTTGCGATGGGAACAAGGACTCCCCTGACAGTTATCACTGACATATGAGGCAGGACAAACTCTAATTTGCTGTCCCCTGGCAGCAGGAGGCATCTGTAATGTTGGGAGCACTGGGACAGGGCAGGAAAACCGCAGAGTAAAGGGCATTGTAGAGAGGGGAAGGGAAAAATTGTTAATTGAGATTGAAAACAATCCTTTGGCTCAAACTGAACTGAAGTAAGGAAGGCTCTAGTGTCAGGCAGAACTACGGAGGTATTGCTAAAAATACAGAAAACTACCTAAAAGACAGTGCCTGGAAGAAACCTCCATCTGAGGGATGATGTGGGTGTGTGCCTCTTGGACTCTAAAGGTGGCCATTGGTTGAGATGCAAAAACACCAGTTTGAGAAAATGGCACCAAAATGCCCTGCATGGGTGAGCTAGGGAGTGGTGACCAGAGGGGTCAGTGTCTGTGCAGGGAGGAGAGGGTACTGAAAAATCCAGTGTCTTCACAGTGAAGTCTTACTCTGGATCTTTTTTACTGAAGCCCTGGAAAAATATCAGCGTGTACACCCCTGCCAAGGAAGCAAACAGGACAGGGAGAAAGAAAATCAAGGTGAACTGAGCTCCTCACAAAGATACAAACAGTCCCAGATGAGCCCCTGCTGATGGAGGTCTGTGCTTGAGTGGCCTCCTGCAACTCTGCATCCAGCAAAGGAGAGCAATCAGATTTATTCAAGGAAGGTCCAAGTGGCAGAGTTCATATCAGGATTAACTCTGGCCTCAGCCAGTGCTCTATTTTATAAAGTATGTTCAGAAACCTGGTGGGCCTTTGGACCAATAGTGTTTCATGTTTCAGCAGAACAGGCCACTGGATGTTCCTTGAAGACTTAGTTTTAATCTGCATTTCAGCATACAACCCTTCCTTTTCATCTCCTTCTATGTTTCTGTCAATGGCACAAAGGTCGGGATTTTGTCAAAGGCTATAGAAACATCCACAAAAATGGATCTGGACCGTGTAATGTTAAAACCCAGTCATCTGTGATGCATTTGGCTTCTTTACCTGGAAGCAAACCCCCTCCTGGACTGTGAGTGAAAAAAAAGTGTCAAGTTGATGGAATCAGCAATGGCTTTATTCAAATTATTTATATAGCATATTTAAGACATGATGCCTCAGAAGAGGTTTCTAGATCTGGGAACAAATAGTTGGTGTCCCAGAGCCAATGTGTCCAGCAATGAAACAAAGCCAAATCTTCACGGAGGAAGAAGCAAGTCACAGAGCTAAGGCACGATGGAGGAGAGATTCGTATCAAGAAAATACAGTAGCACTGCTCTGAGGAGCCCTTATAAATAACTTTCCTCCCAGGAATGGCACACATCAGTCACACCGACACTGAGTTTATAGATTGTGTACTGCTCTGTCTGTATGTACTAAATTAAACAGTCTGAAGCTGAATAGTCACACTAAGCATCAGGGAGGCAGATTCTGATGTTATTTATTGCCTGTATTGCACTGGGTGCTGGTACCCGTGGAGATGCAACGGGGTGCTGAGACAGCAGTGGTAGGAACAAGCATCCTCAGGGCTATGCATGGGGCAAAGGGATCTTCCTGTGAGCAGCTTACATGCCAAGCATAAGGCAAGTGACAGCAGGTGGATTCAGAGCAATATGTGTGAATTATACAGAGCTATTTTGCTGCAGGTACAAACCATGTCTACTGCACAGATTCTGATGTGGATTTTGGTGGAATGAGAGGAGTCTAAAGTGTACATCTGCAGTCATGCTGTCCCCAAAGGGCTTACAGATAACAGAATGAAACCCTCAAAGTCTGTAGAAGAAAATGAGCCACCCCATGTTCTGACCACCATGTGTTCACTGTCTGATTCACATTTCATCTCCATCACTTTGGACTGAAGAAAGCTTTAATTGCAATCTGTCCCTCTGGGGTTGGGATGGTTTAAATGTTGTCACAGTGTAATTATGACTTGCTCCAGCAGCACATAGAATGTTATTGGCTGGACATAATCCTGGCTGGCCTAAGTTTCCATTGCCCAGTGAGGTGTCTTGAGTGGTATGGGAAAAGTCACATCACTTCTGTCCCTTCTTTCCTAACACATGTAATGGCAAGCTTGATTCTGGACTTTGCATTAGACTGCTCTGAGGGATGTTGTCATAGAATCGTAGAATCATAGAACGGTTTGAGTTAGAACAGACCTTAAAGACCATCCCATTCAACCCACTCTGCCCTGGGCAGGGACACCTCCCACCAGCCCAGGGTGCTCCAAGCCCCGTCCAACCTGGCCTTGAACACCTCCAGGGATGGGGCAGCCACAGCTTCTCAGGGCAACCTGTGCCAGGGGCTCACCACCCTCACAGGGAAAGAATTTCTTCCTAATATCTAATTTAAATCTCCCAGCTTTCAGTTTAAAACCGTTACCCCTTGTTGATTAAAACTCTCCAGGTTAGGTAGTCCAGTCTGTAGGGCTGGTGCAGGGTAGAATGCCAGAGCAGGACAAATATGAGGAGCAGAAAAGAAATTATTCCATCTTTCTGTTATTGCTTATCCCAGCATTAAAACATCAAAAAGTTGTTCTCCAAAACTCATGAAATTTTAAATTTTTTTTTTTTTACTGTGTAAATCTGCTGAATTTGTACATATTGTATGTTAATCCTTTCTCTCCAGCCAGCAGGACTGAAAACTTTTATTTGTTCATAAAGCTGGGTTACTCAGGGAGTAGACAGAGTCTTGAAGATGGAGTATAAAAAAGCAGCAGGAAATAATGCTGCATTTCACTGGGTAGAATCATTGGATTCAATACCATTAATTTTTTTTATTGAACTACTGAGCTTTTTGACTGCAATAGGCAGTGCCACAGTCCCTGTACCCGGCAATACCAAACTGGTATTACTTAAAAGCAGAGAAAACATTTTAACTAGGTAGTCTCAGAACCGGCCATTACACTTATTTTATTGAAACTTATATTTCATCACTCATGAGAGACATGAAAAATCAATTTCACAAGACATATTTTTTAAAGCAACACATAATTGCTTGCAAATAGGGACTTAGAGCAGAAGTACCTCTTTCAATTATACAGCAACAGTATTGCAGAATTATAACACGATGTATATTACTTCCTTGACAAATCAATAAAAAAATAAACAAACAGCAGCAGATTGGTCCCATGTTGATGCCAAGTCCACTCCCAGAAAGAATTTTATAGGCCATATAAAACCAGAGTTTATATTATGGCATCTTAATTAGAGCAGCACTTCCAATGCTGCTGTGTATGTATGTAAATTATTGGTTTCTGTAGATGGGACAGCCAGGCAGGAGTCACTGCTTTTACTGGTGCTCACTATAGCTATCGAGAGCTGCTCTTTTGCAATTTTGGCTACTTTGAGAAAAGATGAGACAGGAAAGTGAAGTTGGGAGTGAAGAGTAGATGAGAAATGCTGAGATTTTGATGTTTTTTCCTTTCTGAAAACAGAAAAGATATTTGAAAATATTCACTCTAACTGATAACAGAAATTTGGGACAAATCTTGCAACATTTCCATTTTGCTTTCAATCTTTGAAGATATTTATTTCTCTTGTGCTATGACTATAAGTGAAATTTTGAAACAAATGTCATTTAGAATTAAAAAAAACCCCACAGATATTTTTTAAAATCTGAAGAGACATTTAAAGAATTTATGATTGATTACCTTTAAATGTGTGATTCAGATTTGTCAAAATTATATTTTGTCATAAATAGTTATGGTTTCAAGAAACCATCATTTGCTACCTCTAGCAAGTGATGGGAGAGGAATTTGAAGATCGCTGAACAGTATCACTAAAGTGTTAAAAATTAACAATAAGTGTGTATGGAATGCTTTATCTGTAATTTGAACCAAAACTTTATAGATCCTTGTAAAACTCTGCTAAACTCTGCTGGAAATGAGTTGCCATTTCCTAAAAAAATAATATTTCTCATTCTAGTCCTACAACTATACATAGATAATATTTTGTTATAGTAGAAAATAGTGGTGTGTGGGGTCAGATGAAAAGTTGTGTCTATGCCACATTAATAGACAAGTATTTGTTTTAGTGCTATGGCCATGATGTAGTTCAGAACAACCGGGCGCCTAAGAAGAGAGAAGACACCCTTTTGGCTGTCCCAGGGAGGCCAGATAGTTTGAAATTTTGTCCAGAATAAATATTTTAACTGCAGGCAGCAAGCTAGGATTATTCACTAAGTTTGTAGTCAGGAAGAAATTGGGAGAGGACTCTGGAATGTAGGTAATTTTCATGAACACCAATGATTTCTCTTGCCCTGCAGGCTCAGGCACTTGCAGATCAATTCACAGCTGCTTCTCCTGGCTTGCAGAGGTCAGACTGCAATGTTTTTTCCCAGGACACCAACAGGTGAATGGGCATAATCCAGGATGGATCAAAGGTGTGACTGGACTGAGAGTCTGGGGTGAAGAGAGACCTAATCTTTCCTCTGTGTGGAAATAGTCCCAGAAATGTCAAGTCTGTTCCAGAATTTGGAGCTGGGCAGTGATCAGGTTTACTGAGTTCAGCCCATTTTGTCATGGAATTCAGGTTCTCTGTGTTTGGAAAGGTTCGCTGGTGGGGTCCTCGTCCAAGTTCTTGTTTTGCCCTGAGGCCGAAGGCTAGGTCGCGTACCCAGAGGGCAGCAGATGCTGAGTGTGAGTTGGTGGCTCTCTGATACAGTCAAAGAGATTTCCCTGGCAGACAAACTGTGCTGCCCTGGGAAGTCTCAGACAGGATGGCCTGCTTGGACCACGCAGGGAGAGGATACAAGAAACAGGACAGTCCAGACAAGGTCCTAGGCCAAGGCCAGCCCAGCAATGTGCATCCCTGCTGTGAACACTGACAGAGCATCATCAGGACCATGCACGTGCCCAAGATGCTCCTACATGCCTGTGCTAGTCTCAGCTGTGCTACGGCAGACATGTAGCAGGGCTTGTGTCCTTGTTTGGAGTCTGTCTTCCCCTGGCACACCTGAAGCTTAGCTGGTCCGAGGTGGTGGCAGGGGTTTTCTGCTCAGGGCTGTTCCCCTGCAGGGGGGCAGCCTGGATATGCCTGCAGTTTCTTGCCTTGTATAAACAGCTTCGCTATCACTTGAGACAGACTTGTCTGCCAACAGACTTCTTCAGTCTGACAACATCAAGTGATGCTGAAAACAGCCACCAACCACACGGTGTTGCTCCTGCACCTGCAGCATCTATGGGTTTCTGTGGGCACTGGAAATGCTCAGCTCTCCCTCGCCCAGCCTCTCTCCATTCCTCTTCTAGCAATGCCCCTCCACTCACCGAGAGCCATCCAGCAGTGATAAGAGCCTTTTCCTGAAACTGAGATTTGCACTGAAGTGGTCGAGTTGCCCTCCTGTAACAACTGCCTGTCGCTCTCCTGTTGTGAAGGTTGTCTTTCAGGCCAGTTGCTGAACAGCCAAGGTGCAGATGTAAATGTGCAAATACCTAGACAGGCAGAGTGGAAATCTCACAATATTTGATTAACCTGAATTATTTGCTTTCATAAACAAGTAGGTTTTGAAGATCTCTCCAGGACTGCAAATGATTTTGGCAATTATCTCAGAGAGATAATTACAGATTTCAAAGGAGGATGCTCTTACAGGGATAAGGGAGGATACAAGGTGACCTACTGCAGTAATCCACCATGAAGATTAGGGAGGAAGACATCAAAAGGAGCTGGGTTTATTGATGCAATTTCTATTAACAGGATTAGTGGTGATAGCAGAGGAAAACTGCCCCAGACAAGAAACGTTTCTCTTCAGAGATCTGAAAACAATGGTCATATGCACTACCCTGGAACTGGCAATTTCTGTACACACCACCACCTGGGTGAGAGGCTGGTGTCATCCTTCAGTCCTGCCCCCAACAGAGGCTGGGGTGGAGTCCTCCCATTGAGAATAAGATATTGTGAGCTGTGTTGCGGGCCACTTCTCTTGTTAAAACACTCAGACCCAGAAGATGGTGAGTCTTGGCAGTGTCATGGTCCTCTTTCCAGCATTAGAGAATGTCCCTGGTCCATTCTTGTCTGCCCCGTTAAGAGGATGCAAAGATTGGGCCCTCACTGGGACAGGTGTTATTTTAGTACATGTTCTCTAATACAAGAACAAGAAGGATGGAGGAAAGGAGGAGGGTGATTTGATTTCATGTTTCTCTAAAAGCTTGGCAAAATCTGGTAGGTTGTGCATTGCCAACGGCATCCTGGCTTCTATTAGAAATAGCGTGGCCAGCAGAAGTAGGGAGGTGATTGTGCCCCTGTACTCAGCACTGGTGAGGCCACACCTCGAGTATTGTGTCCAGTTTTGGGCACCGCAATACAAGAGAGATATCGAGGTGCTGGAGCGAGTGCAGAGGAGGGCAACGAAACTGGTGAAGGGCCTAGCAGACAAATCATATGAAGAGCGGTTGAAGGAGCTGGGACTGTTTAGTTTGAGGAAGAGAAGGCTGAGGGGAGACCTCATCACTCTCTACAACTATTTGAAAGGACACTGTAGAGAGGTTGGTGCTGGTCTCTTCTCACGGGTAATTAATGACAGAACAAGAGGGAATGGCTTCAAGCTCCAACAGGGTAGTTTTAGACTGAATATTAGGAAAGAATTTTTCACAGAAAGGGTGGTTGGGCATTGGAATAGACTGCCCAGGGAGGTGGTTGAGTCACCATCCCTGGATGCGTTTAAGAGACGTTTACATGTGGTGTTGGAGGATATGGTGTAGGGGAGAACTTGTAGAGTAGGGTAGATGGTTGGACTCGATGATCCCAAGGGTCTCTTCCAACCTAGACAATTCTATGATTCTATGATTGTTTTTCATGGGCAAAAGATCTTGTCTGCTTTCAAATGCTCAGTATCTGTGTTTTAATGAAACTGCAAAAAACAACAACCCCCAAAAAACAGAATGAGAAAGAGAGTCTTTCTCTGATTCATATTCATCTAATCAAGTTTTGGTTTTCCTTCTCATTTGGTTGGAAAACTATTTACAGCAAATTACAGGATGGGAAGGCTTCTCGCCTAGTTCTGTTCTTTTTGCCCTGCCAATACTGTGGTCAGAGGGAGTCTTCACCCTAGCAAAATGGCAGAATCTTCTGTGGCTCTCCCTGCCCATCTCTAAAAGTGATGTTTCCATCACCTGTTCCAGTGGCCCAAAGACTTAAGATAACTCCAGGGATCTACTAAAGCCAGCGGAGAAAAGCAAACAAGTTGTCTTAAGTTCACTTTGCACTGGCAGTATGCATAGGAATCCAAGGTGCCATGAGATGTTTTGGCTCCTGCTTCATGTGGAAGAGATGCTTTGAACACATTTCTATAACGGAAGTTGCTATGAAATGACTGAGAAATACCAGTTCAATTGGATTCCCAGACTGCCCCTTCCCAGGTCATCTCCTGGTGTTGGTGTGTGCTTGTTTACCCTTGTAGAGAGCTAGAACTTCTTTAAAAATCTTGATTTTTGAGGGGGAACTCTGGAGAGAAAACCTAAGAAATACAAAATCCTCTTGACTTCTCAAGCCATTGAGTTGGAAAATAAAAGTTGCCTAGTTGGAGATGCCAAAATGGGGATTCCTAACAATTTGGAGGGTTGTTTTAGCTGTTCATGCTGCATATTCTCCAGGTTTCTATTTCTTTTTTTTTAAGTCTGATTTCTGTACTAATGAAGTGGGATTTGAATTTAGAGATCTTGTTGTCGTTCTTCCATCGTGAAAAGTGGAAGGCGGCAGGCAGGTGATGCAGGCAGATCTCAGACATTGCTGATATTCCCATCTCCAATTTGGCCATGGCCTCACTGGCCTTCAGTGGAACCAGGAGCCTGACCGCTGCCCCTGCTGGCAGGTGCCCTGAGCCTGGGCATCCCAAAGCAAAGCCCATGAGACTTACCCCATCTCCCCAGGTGCCGTGCGGAGAGCACACTCCCGTGGGTGCACACCTGTACACATGATATGGACCCAAGTAGTTTCCCATGTACTTTCTATTTCATCCTCCCCCCACTCCTCCATGGAGATGCCAGGCTGCCTCCTCTCTGGGGGTGCTGGATGGCGCTCCCTGGGGGGACCCATCCTCCCCCCACCATGCAGGAGTAAGGGTTCAGCTTCTGTACAAGGCAAGCACCGCATCCTGCCTCCTCCTGAGGTCTGTTTGCATAAAAATCTGCAATTTGCCAGGTCTAAATGAGATCAGATGAGTGCCCAAGGTTGTTAATAATATGTTTGTTGGAACAGCTTTGACTCTTCTGCACACATAAACTTTCTTTATTCCTATGCCAGGCTATTCTAAAAAAGCAACAACTCCCATTATTAGAACTCCCACCATGAGATTTATGAAGTGTCACATACCAAACAAGGTACAGTGGAGTATCCACCACCCCTTGGCTTTCTGCTGCACACATAATAGTCAAAACTCCCACAAGCAGTGACTGGAACTGTCATTTTTTTTCAGTCTAGGATAGCTAAATTTTTACCAATAATTGCATTTTTGTTTCCCTAGAATACTTGAAACTATCTGATAAAACACATGAATCATTCTTGATTTTGGGTATGGACCCCCAAAGCAACCATTGGTTTGGAGTGAGACAGATATAATGTTGTGCTCAGAGTCTCTGATTAAATTTCCAGATTGCAGAGCTGAAATGTAAATGATAGATGGTGACATGTAAAGGTGTCACAGTGGCAGATGGTCAATACATTTTCAGCATAGCTTTATGCAGAGGGAAAATTGAATTTTCAACCAGCCAAAATTTTCAGAAATTGAAAAAAGTGTTATTGAAAATTATTTGGGTTTCAATTTTCTTTTTTTTTTTTGCCCCTGATATTTCTTGAAAGAAAACTCAGCTTCTGCAAGGAAAAAAAAATCTCTTTCAACCTGCTTTCCCTGCGATACAGTATTCTGGCATGGACACCTTGTTCAGTCAGACCCAGATAATTCTGTGAAGCTAAAAAATTACATAAAATTTGCCCCCCAACTTCATAATTTCAAAAAAGTGTTCATCTGACGTAATACCAAAAGACAGATAAATTCATTTCTTAAAAATATGACCAGTATCACCAAAACAAAGAGAACCTTTGAATTGAATAACCTGAGTAACAAATCATTTCAGGGTTTGAACATACGTACTGTCTCCCAGTCAAGGACCCTGAGCCTCCAGCAGATAAGAAGTTGCTCAGTTTGTTGTCTCTAGATAGCTGCAAGGTGCATCTCTCCATGATCTAGGATCTGTGAGTATTAACTGTACAGGCAACAGCCTGCTTGTTGCTCCTGGGTCATCTGATGCTCTATATGAATTCTGAGGAGAATACTGAGCACAGACGAAATCTGTTCCTGTTCTACAGTTTCCCAAGGGAAATTTCAGCCCTTGCTGTGCATGAAAGTAGATTCAGAGGAACAAACAACAAAATCTTTTGGAACTAGGGATCATAACGGCTATCGACTTGTTGTGTGATCCTGCTCCCGAGCAGAAGCAGTGTCCAGAGACCTTTTGTATTTAGTGCCTCACGTGTGATGAGTTCGGGACCTTACCAACACTGTAGCAGCCAGATGTGAGGTACTCTGGTCTGGGGGTCTCGCAGGCACTCAGGATGCAGAAATGGTACCTGCAGTGTCTTCCACTCATGATAACTTTTCCCATCTTGAAGGTCACTGAGGACCAAGATGGTCTTAGAAATTGTCAACAGAGAAACTGTGGCAGAGACAGCTCCTCCCCGACTCTCACTGGCAGGCAGTGGTTGGCCATCACAGGCAGACTAACCTACGTCAGTAACACACAGGGCAAGTGGCCTCCTGGGCAAATTTCTGGCCCCTTAGTAGCACCTTTAGCAATCAGACCTCATGGTCCACAAGGATGTCATGGTCTAGAGAGTTGGTTTTAGGCTTTTAGACCTGTCAGGATGAAGTGCTGATGGTGGGAATGGGAATGTGCCTAAGATATGCCTACACAACATGAAATGCAGAGTGCAAATCACTTCCGAGGAGAGATATCTGTCGATTCCTCCCATGCCCAGAAATGCGTGATGACTTGGGTGCTCCCCAGCTCCAGGACATGTTAGAAAAGCAGTAGGGTATTTGGCTTAGGGCTCTATAAGCAGTCTCAGGTGACAGAGCCAGTAAGCAGCCATGTGGCATGAAGAAGAGAGGGTGGAGGAAGGGGTTTCAGTGGCAACTCATGATTTGATGATTCGAGGCTACCCAGACACTGGTCTGAAGGCTCCTGCTTGGAGAGGAGTTGCTGGAGCCTGGCCAGCCTCCAAGAAGCAACATACATGAGAGCAGCACATCTTCAGAGTTTCAGTACTCACCGTGTTCTGTCCTAAAGGATGTGCTAACGAGCCCCTCCTTAATCACTTCCTCTTGAACAAAAAGTGACTCAACACGTAATCAAGCCTATAAAATGCCACCATGTATATAACCAACTGCTCAGTTTAGCAGACGGAGACTTCAACCTATTCCAGTATCGAGGCCAGCTGTGGGATTAATTTCTCCTTGAGCAGCAAACCAATGTCACAATACAAACAGAAGTGCTGTGAACCTCACACCCGCCTCATCTTTTTCACCTGCTACCTGGCCTAGATTAAGAGAGGAGCAGTTAAAAATAGTCCCATAGCAAAAGCTGTGCGAGACCACCTGTCTTCAGCACAGAGCAGGTTCACACCTCTCAGTGTCATCTTCTCACCCCAGTTACCTTGCTGGCCTCCCACACCCCTCCCCAGACCCAGCACTGGCTCCCTCATGCTGATGTGAAACATGCTGAATAATTGATGATCTACTTTGCTGACTGAACTAAAAACTGGGTTTTTTGGGTCAATCCAAAATGAAAAGCTTCTTTTATTTTTTTTTCTCCCCCCAACCCAAGATCTGAAAAAGAAACTCACAGTCAAGCACATTTAAGAGTGAATTAAACATTTTGTTTTGAAGTTTAGTTAAAGCTCTTTCCTGTGTCTTCTTGGGTCAAAACAGACAGAGGAGAAACAAGGGGAGAATAACAAGAAATAGGAAATAAACAGGTTATGTCCCTGAAACCTCCGGTTCCATGCTTGGATACCCACAGACTGGGCTTATGCTATGTGACCTTATCAGCTATGCAGTGTCCTAGAAAACTGTGAGGCAAAACTGAGCTACAACGGCATCCTGCATGTTGGCTTAAAGATCCTTGCAAAGTCTTGTGAGAGTGACCTTAGTAGAAAAAACCCTGCAAAACTGCAAAGGTCCGCCAGAAAGGGACAGACAGCCAGGGCTGCTGAGGGCACAACAGGCTGAACTGTGCTGAGGAAAACCTCTGTTTGCCCTCCTGATTTTCAAACTATTTCCNAAAAAAAAAAAAAAAAAAAAAAAAAAAAAGACAATTTCCAAAAAGCCAGACTATTTCCAAAGATAAGGAAAAAGAGATGTCGTGAAGGTGACACTCTGTGTCACACCTTCAGGGATAAGGAGGAAGAAGCAGTATGTCAAGGATCCTTCATATCTCTATATAGGATGTCACAAATCAGCAAGTAGCTATGTGAATGGCCCCAAGAAAACTGCAGAACTCCCACCTCTCCTGGTCCACAGGGGAAGGCAGTGTCACCACTCTGGTGGCAGGTCTGTGCGCTGGTCCCAGCTCGCTATGACTGGTCTGCTGCACATTGAACAGCTTAGAAATGGAGGAAGCAAGAAGGGCGGAAATGTGGATTCCTGTTGAAAAACTGAAAAAGAGAGACTTTTACTTGAAAGCCATTTTCTGGGGGGAAAAAAAAGTAAATATCCTTTTTTGTCAGAAAATTGAAATTGGCAATAAGAAAACATTTTAAAGAGGAAAATATGTCATCCCTATTCATGGTCCCACCTTGCTGCATTGCTTGCACCCTGTTTTACACAGGTCAAAGGAGGGTCCCAGCATGACATGCTTTCCTGCAGGACGCTGAGATCCAGGTCTGCTGTTCTGTCTCTTTGGTCACCATGACCAACTAAGATAGGACATATGGACCATTTAACATGCCATTACCTGCCCATTCACTGCTCTGTTCAGTTCCCTCTGTGTTGCATGGATCAAAGGGAGTACAAGAGGCTCCTTGTAGGTAATGCAGGATTTCTTGTTGCCTCCAGGCTACCACTGCCAGACAGCATTAATTGTGGGGGAGGTCATGGTGGTCCACCTCTCTTGCCTGACTGTGAAAAGGACCCATGCACACGCAGTTTCCCTCAAGGATTTTTCTAGCGAAGAAAGCTTCTTACTTGCTTTTGAGAAAAATGCTTCAAAATGATGTGCTTGTCTCTCCCTGAAACAATACAAACTCTAAGTTCAGATAAGATGTCAATTTAGAATCAAAGGCAATAAAATAAAGTAAAATAAAGCACTATACTTTTACAACCAATACAAAAAGAGAATTTGCAAAACTGAGTATGCTGTTATCTATATTACATTACTGAGACTCCTGCAGAGTTCAGTACTGCACAAATCTATTGTGAAAGACCTGCTTGATTTTAGACCTAAAGCTTCCTTCTGCAGAAAAACCTGGGATTATTGACCCCTGAATCATGCTATAATGGCATAAATATTGACAATCATTGAGGTAAACATCAAGGTTTATTGACCAAGGTGCAGTAGCTATCCAGGTTTACAGAACTAGAAGGAATAGCAAATCATGTTTCATGAGACAGGCTGTCAATACGGACTTTTATCACTTACCCTAGCTGGAAACGTTGGCCCTGAGATTTCATGCATGGAGAGCTCATCCCCACTCCTGGGACAGTACAACCCCAGGTGGAGCTGCCCCGGCTGACCCCATTCCCCCCCACTGACTCTTGGCAACGCCTGCAGACGATGCATTTTTATTAGGATAGCCAAGGAAAAGGGCTTTCCAAGGAAATCAGTCTGTGCACAATTGCCATGCAAACCACCTAATGCAGGGTAGCAGAGAGAGGAAAAGGCTCAGGACTGAGAAAGAAAAAGTCATGCATATTCAAACTCCTGCACATGTGCACGCTATGAATAAAATGGCAATTAGGAAAACCTGAGTGACATTTATTAGCCCATCAGCCCACATTCCATTACATATGTAGGCTTTTCAAATGTGGTGTGTGTCCATTCATATACCTGTTTATACACTTACGCAAGCTCCACTTAGAATCGTAGAATTGTCTAGGTTGGAAGGGACCTTTAAGATCATCAGGTCCAACCATCAACCTAACTTCACCCTTTACACACAGGAAATATTTCTGGGTCATAATCTGTTATCTTTCAGAGCACAAGCCAAGTACCAATAACTGATGCAGTTCAAAGAGAACGTTTTCCCCAGGCACTTTATTTGATAATTATCCACCATGGGGTTCCTCATCTGTTATCGGCCCCTGTTCGGACAGGAAGCCAAGCTGAAGGGAGTCCTGTTGTGATCGGGTCTGGTGACTTCAGTTATGATTACCTTCCCTGAAGCCTTTCCTCTTCTGAGGAGACCGACAGATGTTCTCACTTGCCACCATGACTCTTTCCAGGCAGTCCCAACTCAGGCTTTTCCTATTCTGACAGGGGGAATTAGCTTAGACTGTGCCTCAACACTGCCTGCATCCCTCAGCCATTCAGATGCGACTCCTGCATATCAAAGTATCAGTCTTCTGAGAGTTTCTTGTTTTACTGGCAATTTTTCCTTTCTACAGATGTGGAACTGAACTCAAATGTGAGGAGATACAACAAACAAGATCGCTTATTTTGCACAGCATTTTTCCCTCTGTCACCCAATATTGAAGCTACCTGAACACATGCATAACTGTATGAGATTCATAGTGGTAGAAACTCTCACAGTGTCAGATATTTCATTTCCACCCACAGACTCTGATGATGGACTAGTCACTATGGAAACCCTCCCAGCCTCTTTCCTTCACCTTCTATTATAGATTGTCACTATCTATTTGCCACTGGTGGCAGACATCCTATGCAGAGATACTCAAGAAGATGGCCGAGGAGCTCTGGGGCTGCTAAAGGAAGAAAATAGAGGACACTTACAGGCCTGGCTTCCTGAGGCAGCTCCGCTATCTTACTGATACTCGTAGCACACATCCATCCTCATTTCAAGAGGAAAATCTTCTCCTGGATTAATGCAATTTCAGGGAGGGCAATGAATATTCAACAACCTCCAAAAAGGAAAGAGGGAAACACAATGAAATTTCAGGCTGAATATTAAGCAATAATTCCTATTAATTAAAAGTAGACTTCAAGGATTTGAACAGAGATCACAGTCAGCAGTCGTTAGATGAAACTGAATGAATATTTAGCATCTCTTATTCCTAGGATTCAAATTCTCACTGAGCTGTGTAATATTCTGACTCTACGCTGTCCAGAGTAGTAGTCTGAATTTGAAATATATTATGAGACTTATATAGGAAGTGGCAGAAACAGTCTCAATGTTGCTAAAATATATCTTGGCAGATAAACTGCTTTGATGCAGCAAACTAAGTCACAGAAATACTTGATTATTAGTTTTTAGAGTGTTTTGCATTTAGTTTTGTTCATTGTCCACATTCTTATTCGTCTGTTGAGGTGCCATAGGCACTAATTTTGCAAATGACTGGGCTTTTCACAAAATTCATTGGTCATAAACTGGAGAGATGGTACAAAAGCATAAAGGCTCTCTCTTAAAAGTAGGGTTTGGCTCAGGAAAGTACTGGATTTTATTTAAGCACACGCTTAAATACCAGGCTGAAAAAAGACCCCAAAAGCAAGAAATTAGCAAATCCTCATTAGTATTAAGTCAAATGGGCTTAAGCCACAGTGTTCATTCCTGAACATCAGCATATACAGGACTCAAAGGCAATCTCAGCTTCAGGACTTCTGGTGTATATTACTATTGCTATTGCTATTGCTAATGCTATTAACATTAACATTATTTTATTTATTTACTTCCTTATACCTTCCCCACATGAATTATTATTACTCCCCACACTTGTTATTAAGTCTGATATAAAATCTTTCTGTTACCAATTACGTAATGTCTAGGACAGGCGCTGTAGTGTTGAAATTTCTTCAGCCAATATAAATACATTTTTAGAAAATATAAATTCTGTGTTACAGTAGATCATGCCTTTCCTACCTACAGTGGTGACTTTTCATATGGAAGTTACTTTGTCCTTTAGTCAGCCCCGGAGTTTGTAGGTCCAGTTTGCCATTGCAGTTGCTCATCTCATAGAAAATAATAAAATATTCATTGTTTCCTTGCTCTTGCAATATTTTTTTTGGATGTTCACATTTGCCCTGCAGCCACCATGAAGTATAGCTCTAAGTTCACTGCAAGGACCCAGTAGGATGTGTCATTGAACTGAAAGGATTTAAGGAAAACATATTTAGATAGTTCAATGAGTACCTGTCTTGTAATTCTGAGATGGTAAGACATGGGCCAGTGCACTCCTTACTCCCATGAACCATATAATGCAGCGTAAGTGAGACACAAGTCAAGCATTAAAGCTTCTGTTGAACCGGACACATCTTGAAGGACACAGACATCAGATTTCAGCTTCTTCCAACACAATCTTAAACTTGGCCTGTTAGGTCTGTGATCCCACCTCAGTGCTGGCTGACAACTGTTAAGGACATAATGGCAGTTGAACATGCCATAGAATAAAAGAAGAATTAATTAGTCAGGTAAACCCCCTTGTATTTTTCTCTTTAGTCACCAACGTAGATCTCAAACATGGTATTAATGCAATGATCTGGTGCCGAATTTACATTTACTTATATCAGAATAGTCATGGTTAACTCCAGCTCAGCTACAGGGCACATATGTACAGGGCACTGTGGCTTCCGTACAAAGTGCAAAATACCTGTCTCATGATGTTTGACCTTGGCCCGCTCTTGGGTTTGAAAATCTATCTAACACCACTGTTTTGACAAGTTAGTTATAATGGATTAATTAGCGTTCTAGGGGTAATGCAGGGTCCCTCTCTTGCAGTGAAAGGTTTTGACTTCCTCCTCGGTGAATTAATCCTTTTCTTCTCAGGTTTGGACTTACTCATTCTGTGGAATGACCCCAAATCTCTTCTGGGGCTTTCATTAAACACACACAGCTTCTGCTTGAAAAATTGCTATTCCTGTGGTGAGCGATACTCAAATGTTGCAGCTCTGCTTAACCATTTATGGGCCCCCCCAGGGGCCACACATTTCCAGTGACAGAAAGTCCTATGTTTAAGTGTTCTCATTCAGAGGAATCAAGTAACCTACCAAGCAATAACTGCAGCGAAGGACCCTGCTGTCACCGCTTGCTAAAAGATGCACGTCCATCCCCTGAACTTGTCTGCTGCAACTCCCACTCACAGACTGCAAAGGCAAAACATCTTAAAAGCTTTTGTGAGATGGTTAAGATCAAAGAAATTTAGTTGCATAAATCATAATATTTCTGGAATACTAAACTGGAATAAAAGGAAGCGAGCATTGCAAATGGAGGGAGATGTAAAAGCTGAACGTTGAATAATCTCCCCTAATGGACCCGTCTCAAGCTCGCTGACCTCAGCCACCAGACAGGCTGGCAAGGAGTGTTGTCACTTTTGACACGAATGAGAGGCAGTGAGGGTGCAGTGCTGGGGCTGGGCTGAGATGGTTTCCTGTTTGCTGGGATTCCAAGTAGGCTTGCAAACTGCTGGGTAGCCCCTGCTAAGATTGAACTGTGCATTAACACACTGGATGTTCCTGTGGAGAAGGTGACTCTGTTGCACAAAGCCCGTGGGTCTTGTTGCTTAACACATTGACTGTAATCCCAAATCCCCAAAACTCTTTGTTGTAGCAGATGAAAGAAATACATACAGCCCCTGATTCAACGTAGAGCTGGAAGCCAGCCCAGGCTGGCGTGGTTCGTGCTGTGGTATTGTGTGAGTTAAAAGACCACACACCTGTAACACTGCAACCAGGTCTCTGGGCTCTGGTAACCTGCATAAGCTGCTTGAGATGAGCTCTGCTTCCTCCTGCCAGCCAGACAATATCATTTTCTCAGACTGGAGACTGACTAGAAGGTGACTCTTCAGAAAGGGATGTGGGAGTTCTTATGGGCAACAAGTTGAATGTGAACCAACGTTGTGCCCTTGCAGTAAAGAAAGCAAATGGCACCCTGGACTGGAGTAGACAGAGTACGGCCAGCAAGTTGAGGGAGGTGATCCTCCCCTCTGCTCAGCATGGGCGATAAACATCTGTTGTGCTGGGTCCAGTGATGGACTCCTCAGTAAAAGACAGCCAGGGATATTCTGGAGCAAGTCCAGAGCAAGGCAACAAAGATGATTAAGGGACTGGAGCATCTATGGTATGGGGAGAAGCTGAAAGACCTGGGAGTGTTCAGCCTGGAGAAGTCCCAGGGGCATCTGATCAATGTGCATCCATGCCTGAGGGGAGGCTGTGAAAAAGACATAGCTGGACTCTTCTCCCTGCTACCCAGTGCCAGGACAAAAGGAAATGAGCACAGACTGAAATATAGGAAATTCCATTTAAAAATAAGAAAATACTTCTTTTACTGTGAGCGTGATCAAACACTACAACAGGTTGGCAGAGAGGTTGTGGAGTCTCCATCATTGGAGATACTGAAAACCCATCTGGCCACGGTCCTGGGCAACCTGCTCCAGCTGACCCTAATTTGAGAAGGGGGTTGAGGCTGGAAAGTCTCCAGAGGTGCCTGCAGCCTCAGCAATTCTGTGACTCTGTGGTTCTGTGGTGCTTCTAACATTGTTATTTAGGCTGCTGTTTTGTAGGACAGTGGCTGATATTAAAGGTTCTCATCTAAAGCTTTGTGCTTCCCGTAGGATAAATGTAACCCCATGCTAGGACAAATGCCCTGGCCCAATGGAAAACAGCTTCCCATTAAATCCTCAGTACTAGGCTTCATAGGTCTTTGGAAAGGGTATGAATTCACCAGCATGGTCTTACTGCATGTGGCATCTATTTCTGACCATAGCAGATAACAATAGTGTTATTTCTACAAGACTTGAAAACAAATAATTAACTGAAGAGCTCTCTTAGATTGGTATTTCAAGTAGATAATAGAAAAGTCATGGAGCTGAGCAGGAGGTTACAAGCAAAAAAAACGTGTGTTATTAATCCTAGATGTAGCACTAATGATTTACCTGTCAAATCACTTCATATTACTACTTAGAATACCTCTTGGAAGCTAAAAATGCCCCAAGCAAAGCCAAGTCACTAACTTGTACATAATAAAAAACCCCACATTTTGAAAATAAGTGTTCTGCTTAAGAAATGAGGCTGCTTTATATTAAGTCTATCCATAAAGGGACCAAAAGAATTATCCTGAGCATGCAGTCACTGCTGTGTAGGTATTAGCTGAAACCATGGAGCAAGGATTTCTGTTATAAACTAGTCCCTCTGCATCCAGTTTGTCTAATCATTTGTATAAAATGTTTACCCCTTATTCCCTGCAGAACTAGGTTTTCTCTGCATATTTTTATGAGACCCAGTGAGGCTAAACTGTGTCCTTCTCTGAACTGGTCCAGAAATACTTCCGTGGCAGAACAAAACCGAGACCTTCAGGATGGAGAACATGGTGGACAGGTAGCTGGTACCAGCCAGAGCTCCTGTTGTATCTAGGAGGTGCAGCCACACTTCAGCAAGCAGCTGATAAGCAAAACCATCTTAAACACTTCAAGAATGCAGCCTGACCAGCAGCCTTTCTCCCGGGTTGGAGTAGCTGTGCTTGAACCTACAGGACTGATCCTCTACAGAAGGTGAATGCTCTCACCACAAGGCTCAAAAAACCATCTCTGCTCAAGTCTCAGCTCTCTCTTTCCCTCTGATTTTTGACTAGAAATTCCATCTAGGTGCCAAGACATGTTTCCTTATTAAGAATGTGTTGACACTGGTACATTTCCATGAGCAGCATTAGTTTGAAGACATCTATGGTTTTTGAGGAAAAGCTGTTTCTGGGAAGGCTCACTTCCCCGCTGTGATCCTGAACCGTTCTGTGAACCATCTGGGTGACATTTCTTCCCACGCACTAGGCCAGCACCAGTCCTTTCCTCCACTTACCTCTACCTCCAGCACATGGTCCCTGCACCCATCTCTGGCCAGAAGGTGCTTTGCACCTCTGCAAGGTGCTGCAAGTGGTCGTGCTCCCTTGTCAGAGCACACAGCAAGACAGAAGGTGATGTGTGGCCTGACCCTGTTGGATCAGGGCTTCTATTTAATTTGTCTTCCATTGTCTCACTGCTAACTATCTGCGTACAAACGTTCATTAATAGGGCAACACGTGATTTGCCCACATTAGGGAAATGAGAACAGAATTTCTATCTGTCTGTTACATTTGCATGGGCCACAAGATCATTTTACATTCAATTGAAATTCCTACTGAGGACATGTATGGACCTGCAGAAATGCAAATACGTTCCCTTTTCTTTTCCACAGGGGTGTCTTTTTGAACTCAAAGCTTCCTAGAGAAAACATTAATGCTGTTACAATTAGACACCACAGCAGAACTGTCTGAAAGGGATAAGGGTAGCTGGGAAGTTGGGATCACCATTTGTCTCTGGTAGAAGGACAAAAAACAGTTAAAAACTGCTGAACCTGAAAAAAGAGAACAGGAAAACAAAACACCTCTGGCAGTGTCCAAACTGCCCATTGACAGGTTGCTTCCTGCTTGAGTCTTGAGGGATCTTGCTAGTGAGAGCTTCACAAATTCATTGACCCCATGAGCACTTTGCACAAGACCACACTCCTCAGCAGCACAGCCAGTGAAGCAAAATCCCACTGCAATTCCTCCAGCAGGACAGAAAGAAAAAGTGAGAACCAAGGAGCCAGTCTGGCTTCAGAGGGACAGACTGAAAGATTTAAACATATTTAAATAACTCAAGTTAACACCTAAAGAAGATGAGAGGGAGAATCACACTTCTGCTTTGAACATACTTT
The DNA here is from genome assembly GCA_013398815.1 of Ibidorhyncha struthersii. NCBI lineage: Eukaryota > Metazoa > Chordata > Aves > Charadriiformes > Charadriidae > Ibidorhyncha > Ibidorhyncha struthersii. Next base: position 315,328 of record VZSZ01005041.1, on the reverse strand, counting down.
GCATGGGGAGGGCTGCAGCAAGTTAAATTCACCCACAGTGTGCTGCGACGTTGTAGATGCAAACAGGTGTGTTTCACATGTTCAAACATGTTAAGGCTGATTCAAGTCTAATTTATTCAGGCTGATCTGGAGAACCATCTTTAGAACTTGCTAAGGTGCAGCATGGTCCAGTCCCTTGATATAATGCAGGTCTCAAGATTGGGCAGGTTCTTCTGTCGTGTGATTGCAGGCAAATCTCAGCATGCTTTTGTCAAAGTTTGGGCACCCAACCGAAGAGCCCAGGCTCCCCCTGCCCGGTGAATACTTCATGGAGACAGAGGCATTGCCAGATGGTCATTCACCCTGCCTAATTCTGCCGATGTATACACCAGCACTCTCAGGGAATTTGATAGTCATAATTTTTAAGCCAATGCTGTGATTTTGAGGATATATTTCCTGCTATTTAAATGTCAAGAAATAGTTTTCAAATAGCTGGTTTCTACATCAGTCATGTTCTTTCCCACTTCAGGGGTGCAGAGGCAGGTTACACCAGGGCTGGAAAAAGCACTACCAAATGCTCTGTCTGAACATAAAAGGTAATTATAATTTGGGAGAGAAAGAAGGCAAAAACTCTTGCAGCTCACAAGATCATAGAATCATAGAACTGTCTAGGTTGGAAGGGACCTTTAAGATCAAGTCCACCATCAACCTAACACTGCCAAAACCACCGCTAACCCATGTCCCTCAGCACCACGTTTACCCGTCTTTTAAATACCTCCAGGCATGGGGACTCCACCACTGCCCTGGGCAACCTGTTCCAATGTTTGATAACCATTTCAGGGAAGAAATTTTTCCCAATATCCAATCTAAACCTCCCCTGGCATAATTTGAGGCCATTTCCTCTTGCCCTAGCACCTGTTACTAGTGAGAAGAGACCGACCCCCTCTTGCTACACCCTCCTTTCAGGGAGCTGTAGAGAGCGAGAAGGTCTCCCCTCAGCCTCCTTTTCTCCAAGCTGAACATCCCCAGGTCCCTCAGCCGCTCCTCACAGGAGTTGTGCTCCAGACTCCTCACCAGCTCCATTGCCCTTCTCTGGACATGCTCCAGCACCTCAATGTCTCTATCTGTGAAGATCTATGAGTGTCCCTCAGGGAGCACCAGAAGACACCAGACTTGGATTTTGCATTTGAAGTTAGGCAGTCCCTCCCGGTGCAATTAATGTAGTGAAAGATAGGAATGAACCACTAACAACAAGACTCAAAGGGAAGTCCTTTGTGTTTTGATCTCAGGGAGCAACATGTCCTTGCTCAAGAAGTAACAAGTTACAAGGAAAAATTCACTGCTGTGCCAACTGGATACCATAAATGCTCAGACCTTCTGCAGTGGGAGACGTAAGGGCAATATTATCAGGATAGCTTCTCTATCTTTCAAGGATGAAAGCAATGTAGTAGGTTTCTGCAAGCTGTAAAATTAATTATTTTGCATATATCTGACAAGCTTTTTCCATGAGCTAGGATGGCTTTTGACATCTTCCAGAATCAAGGCCAAAATCTGAGTTACCAAAGGACAATTAGCCATGCCAAAGCAATCCTTTTAAAGAAAGGAATTTGACCAGGCACCCAGGCCTTGGTGGGCTGCAGGAGCAGGACAGGGCTCTTTTCTGCAGTGTCATGTGTATGATGGGGTCTAGCCCGTGGTGATTTGGTGACCTAAGTGTTTAGCATGGGACTCCCACAGGTTGTGCAGGGATGTTTGTTCGGCCTCGGTTTGCTGGATGTAGCAGGGAGTGGTAAAAAACGGTTCTTAGTGTCATGGACAGGGAGGGCTTTCCATACTGTGCTGGCTGGCCCTTTACATCTATAAAAGATGTTTTTCCATTTTTCTGGCTTCATTTAAACCAATGATTCACTAAACCCACACAGACAGTACCACTGGCTTATTATCTGCCTCAGTAAATTGGTTTTGATCGACGTTGATTCATGTTTGACAGAATTGTCACCTACAGTATTGTTCATCAAGTTATTTTCTTTAGATATATAGAGAGACATACATATCTATAAATATATGGACTTGTATTTATTTCTGTCATCTATTAACAAGGCCTCAAAGTTAAATGTAGTGGCCTGTTATTTCCTAAAGTCTTGTCTTTGTCTTTTATAATGGGTTCTCACCCCTCTGTTCCCACCTGAGCTGATGGCCAGTGTTCAGTCTTTCCTTTCCACTGTTTTGGGGCTCATTTCCCTCTTCTCATCAGCAATAGGCTCCCCCTTCCTTAAGTGCAGGTTGTTTAAAGTGGATCTTCAGGCTGCTTTTTCCTTTTCCCAGAAATGTGACACACCAAAACACCCCTCTAATCCACATTAGGAAGGGTTAGTCTTAGTCAATTTAAAAAAAAAAAACAAACCTTCAATGAATTTAACTTTTTTCTATGGAAAATAGCTCATACTAAAACATTCAACCAGTTTAGCAGGATAAATTTATTCCCTCAGCTCTGGTTCTAGCCATCCACCTTCTCCAAAGCCACAATCAAGGAAAGTTCAGACTCTGCTCTTGCTGCTTCTGGCTTTTCCAGTATCTGTGCAAATCAGGAGGAGACTCCCTCAACAGCTCCATGGTACTGCTTATAAACTGGTGAGTGCAGAAACAGGCCAAGTACTATATTGGACTCTCTTTGGAAGGGTTCAGAGAAGAGCAAGGACAGTGGGAGATGGAATAGATCATAGATTGACACTGGATGAGTAAATTTATACAGTTTAGCTAAACAACCCCTTAAAGCCCAGTCTGGGGAATGATGAACAGCAATGACTGCACAACTCCCTACACCACGCAAGGACCTCTCCCTCCTGGAGTCGTGGGAACAGCAGGAACACAATGGCTCCTTCTCAGGCGCACTGTGTCCCAAAGAAGCAAGGACCATCAGGAAGAAGACATGCCCTTGCCCTTCAACACCCTCTCATGGGGTAAGTTGTACCAGCCTGCTTGTGCTTCCCTGAGTGCCCTGTGGAACGTCGTCATGCCGTGCGCCCCTATCTCCTCCTACAGAGTTCAACACCACCATTTACAGCTATGAAGGTATACGACTGATGGAAAGCGGAGTGGCTCATGCAGAAGAGAAAAACTGAAGGACAATGTTATTGGAACTGCAAAGCAAGAATGAGGACAAGAAAATAATTAAAATTCTCTGTTTCCCTCTCTGGGCTCATACACTTCTATCTTTTTGCTCTCTCATCTTTGCTTTTTGAACACAGTGAACAACCTCACAGCTGTCATTTCCCAGAGAATGGTAGGTCCTTTATCTCCCAAGATATTTTCCATCAGCCAGTCTGCAGAACCACAGGAGTCTTTGGTCAGGCATCAGCCCACTACTGACTATGTAAGAATAAAGGTAGTTTTCTCTGCCTTTACCTCATTAATTTGAAGGGACAGAGGTGTGGGTAGGGCAAAAGAGAAGCTGCTTCCTTTGGGGGGAACATAGCTGCTGGGTTTGGAGCCCTGACTCATCAGCTCACACCCCTCAGATTAGCAGGTAACATGACTGTTAGAGAGAGCAGGCATGTCTGAGTTCTGGAGGCGCGTGCAGAGCCTTTAACCAAAAGGCTATTTATATGGAAATTTACAGACATGATTCATGAGTCCTCATAGGAGCTTCAGCTACAGCAGCCTTCGTGAGGAAAAAATTGTGCCTTTGGTCTTCATGGTCATTGGGACAGGATGGGGATCACAGCAGGGGCAGAGGTGTCTCTGTACACTGCCAGCATACCTTGGAATGAGCTAAGGGAGTTCATCTGAACATTAAGGAACTAAACCATATGTTCAGTCACAGGAGCAGCTGTTTTCTTTGACCTTTCAAGGTGCAGCCCAAATCTGAATGCAATTTAATTGATTATGTGATGCAAAATGACTGAAGGTTCTATGTTATGAACATGGCTGTATAATAAGTTTTAGTCAGTTTTGTCTCAAGGCATGGACTATGTACATAGTTTGGTCCAAGATTTGATTCACATGCAGTTTATGATGCTCTGGGTAAAAAATAATATTGCTTGACTTGAAGTGCATTGTGTGCTTGGTTGCTATCAACTTGATCATAGGGGAGAAGCAAAAATATTTTGGCAGATGTGATCCCACAGAAGTTAGTAGTTATCCAAGCTACCCTCCCACAAACTCTCGAAGTCTTGTTCCATCAGGACTGCAGCCCAAGCATAAGAATTAGGAAAGATTTTAACTAAACCTTTTGAGATTGAAGTTTACCTCATGGTTTCCTTGTGGTGGCCTTTTTTTGGCATAGCAGAGAATTACCCAGGTGCATGTACTCGTGACATGTCAAACTTGGGTAACCTGCCACTGATTTACAAAGGAGAAGTAGTTGGATGATATCGCTTCAAGATTATTTTAAGACAAGATTATCATAAGATAAGGTTATCTTATAAGACTTATCTTAAGTCTTTTGGTACCTTCTCCACTTGCCCTAGCTACCTGGGAAATGAGTGTCCCCTTTCACATTTCTTCTTAATAAAATCCTCAGATTACTCACCCTGTCTGCTGGTAGCCTGACTGTGTACCAGCGATCATTGAGGATACTCATAGCAACTTGATGATGATCCAATGAAAAAAAATGGGATATACTGCAATGATTAATGCTAGTTTCTGGATGAATCTTGTTGTATTGGAAGGGTTTGTGGATTATCTGAAAGAGTTTAAGATTTCTTAACAGCAGAATAGAGGTTTATCCTACCAGGAAGAAGACAATAATATGTATGATGCTGGGATTCTGCTGTTAATATGGTTTATACACTGAAATAGCTAAGAATAAGAAAAATACAACACATTTATTCTCTTACATAAGCTTCAAAAGCTGCTCAAGATAACTTTAATTTGATGGAAAACTTCGTATGTGTGGAAAGTGTGACCACATCTCCCAAGAGAAAACCCAGTCCTTTTCAGATCAAACGGATAAAGGACACACTGCCACTTAGCTCAGGGAGTAATGACAGACAACAAGAAACTGCCTGCAGACATTTATTTGAACTGTTGAATTAAATTTCTTTGGTTGTACTTATGACGACATTTTTCCTCAGATTTCCCGGTGTTCTTGTCACCTGCCTTTTATCAGGTGAATTTACAGGAAACTAGTTTTAAGATTTGTTTTTGAGTATTGGCACAGGAAAGTAGACAATGAGAGGTCCACTGTCTGAAAAGGCATAAAAATGCATTGCTGACCTTGGGGTACCACAATACTTGCAAAACCTTGGCTCTGGTGCAGTTTTGAAGTGGTGCATCACGTGTGCACAAACAACCACAATGAAACAGCACAGCTCTTCCTCTGAACTTAAACCAACTAACCATGAAGTAAGTGAAAATTGTGAATATTAGAATTGAATAATTTCTTGATTTGAGAAAATTGGACTTTATTCAACAAAGAAATGAAGGGGTCAGACAGTACTGAATATACTGAATATAAAGCCAGCACACACATATCAGGTAAGCTGAGATGAGACGACAGATCTAATAAATTGTTTCTTTAACAGCTAAGCCCGGGCAGAAAGAGAAAAAAACAGCTCATCTCAGGAAAGCAGTGTGACAAATAAAGTCTGGAGGTCCTCCATCCCTGGAGGCTCTCAAGACAAAGGTAGAACAAAGTTCACCTGGTGTAGCTACAGCTGTGCAGTAATTGACAGTGACCAGAATCCGACTGATCACAGCTGAACTTTAGGAATCTGCTTAATGTATCCAAGTTCCCAGTCTCGATCAGGAGCCAAGGTGCCTTCTGCAGTCAGCAGATAATAGTGGGACCTTTCTTAGTACGATTCCTCCTATCTAAGATTGGAATTGCCACCTGGAGGAGGTTGTAGAGAGAACATAGACTCCTGGTTTTCAGATAGCTAATGTTTGGTGATATGTATCCCTTCTGAGTTTCATCCTAGCTGTGCAGTATTTATTGAAGGAATGTGCTGAGAGAAGAATTTTGCCTGGGTTTTACTTCTCATATTGGGGGCTCAGCAGACTCCTTTGCAATGTCCCAGCTGCTTGTGATAGTAGGTTAATCTTTTAATGAGATTTTAGAAGTCTTTATTGCTAGTTTTATGTAAGAAGTCCAGAATCCCAGTGTCAGGAGCTTAATAAATAAAGTTTGTTGGTCTGGAGGAATTCCACGGATCTGGAGCAAAAATTACAAGAGAATTTACTCATACATTAGGCTGCCTAATAGTCAGCAGCTTATTCTTCTGTACAACCAGTGAAGAGAAAGAAGATCCTCTATTTGGCATTTCACATCTTAGATGGAGCCTATTTTTTGTTGCTTCAGCAATTCTTATAGTGTATTAAGCCTTGAATTCCATCTTTATAGCAGAGACATTGGAAGAAAAACTAATATACACATTTTTTCCAATATACTATTATTATATGGAACAAATGAGTTCCATATAACAATAAAAGTCATGTTTATTAAATACTATTAATCATCTGTAAGCCCCAAAGTGGCTTAATGCTACCTGTGGAATGAAGTTTTAGGTTTGGCTATATGATTACTTGAAAGTACCTATTACCTGCTAACTGTAACTAATGGGGAACTCGTGAAGATCTCAAGAATGCAAATTCTTCATGAAATCTCCTCAGTTTTCTCTGATTGTTTTTCATTGAGCCTGACATTTTTCAGGTGAAATGGGAACGGCATGAAAAGCATATTCCTTGTCCAGCTTCAGCGATTTGAAAGTTGCTAGCATACAGTGCTAGCAACAGAAGAGATTTTTTGGTTTTATTAGAAGGCCATTTCTACAGCTATAAGTAAAAGGAAGCTCACATGAGAGGGACTGCAAGGAAAATTTGAAGGTTCATTTCCATTTTTCTCAATAAATTATGCATTGAAATCAGTCATTGTATTAAAACTCCTGACTCTTCACTGTCAGGTGGAGTTGAGTAAGAGCCAAGGATGGTTTCATTAGGAGAACGGGACTAAACGGCAATGACACTTCTCAACCCACTAAGATCTCAGCTGGCTAAATAGAAAGCAGCTGCTGAATTGTTTGTTTAAACTCCAGCTTGGTAGTCTGCTATTGCACTTCCTATGCTTTCTAGGAATTACTGTCTGGAAAAAGGAACTTTGCTTTCTGGGCACCTGCAGATGAGAAGCTAGTAGGGATGTGCTCATACAAGATGCAACTGTTCCAGCGGTCTGCCCTCCGTGTATGCTGTACCTCACTCTGTTCAGTGCTTCCAGTGAGTGTTGCCACCCACCCTTCTGTCCTGCCATCATTTTGCAGTATACCTTAATTTTGGCCTGAACTGAAAAATGTGATTATTCCCAATGAATTGTTTGTTGTGATTCCAACCTTCTTTGCTGATTTTATGCCTATGTTTCTGGCCTCTCTTGATCCTTTAATACTATTTCTCCTCCTTTCTCTTGTTTGGATTACCTCTTCACGCAGCTCATCTGTGAATTTAATCAATGGGTGATTGCAGTGGTGTGGGAAATAATAGATACAATGTGACATAACATATTCAGTCCTGCATACACACGGTTTTACCCATTATACTGTCCCTCCCTGTCCTTCCCTTGCAGCCCGTGATCCATTATTCAGAGCTTGCAACATGGCTCGTGAATTTTTCTGTGGCAGGGTTTTGAGATGTTACCTTAAATGCCCTCACTAAGTCTCTCCAGGTGGGTCCCCATGCAGCACCCTGGCTCTCCATGCCAGGCAGGGCTGCTTCCCACCCCGCTGCCCGGGACCCTCCCACCCTCACTGCACAGGGCAGGACACCCAAAAGTCAGGGCCTAGGCTGAGTTTGGGATCTAGCCCCTAAATCAGCTTTTACAATGGGAAATTTAACTGCTGGTGAATTTGGAAGGTTTCTCTTTCAATTACATGTGTTAAGATTTCAACAGCTGCGAGAAGCAGCTCCACAATTTCTGGGCACCAAGCTGAGAAGACCAGTCACACTTTAAATACTCTTTAGCTGAAGCATAGTGAAC
>VZSZ01005041.1:245126-307357 GCA_013398815.1 Ibidorhyncha struthersii | reverse complement strand
CCCCCCCTTTCTTTTTTTGCTTTCCAGGAGATTATAACAGAGGTTGACAAAGTGCTAATCTTGCTGAGGATTACACACGAGGAATCTCTATTGATTTCCTTTTTTTCTTTTACAGAAATAATAAAAGCCTGCATTGCAGGGTTTCGGGAGCTGCTGGGGATGATAAGGCACTTTTTCCTAACATTAAGGTTTTTGCTTGCGTAAAGTATTGATTTATTAGAGAATCTACAAATAATATACTTAGTAGAGAACAGGTTAGATTTATATAACTGAAAATCCTTATTAGTATATATAACAGCTGAGACATAATGCAGGCAAAGGGGTGTTGTTATTATTATTATTTTTATGTAGTGCTGTAAGTTTATACAGTGCTATACAAACTGCATGTGGTCCCTCATATACTTACTGTACAGTGTGCTGTGTCTATCCTATTGGGCAAGTATTTGATTTCCAGCTAGTGGATATAATTAATTTTTTCCATTCCATTTTCACGAGATTTGCACAAGTTTGAAAAGAAAATCTGCCTCGCCACCAGTAATTACTATGGCTGGTCAGGGGAGGTTGTAGGGTTGTATCTGGGAGAAAGAGGTGATCTCACAAGCATTAGGCAGAGGTGTCTCACACTGCATAGGTAAGAAGCTTGAACTCTTGATACTCAAAATCTTAAAGAACAATATGAAACAGCACTGTGAAGGCTATGGCTTCAGACAATTTATTATCACTGTACCCATAGTTTTGCATATTGATGTTGCAGCTGAAAAAGGACCCAAGTGGATACCTTCAGCCTGTGGCTCAGACCCCAAACCTGAAACCTTTGCTCAGAAATGGAAAATGGGGAGAGCTCCTTGACAAAGCGACAGAGTGTTTCTGGAGGCAGGGGGAGAAAGAGAACGTGAAGGGACTTTGGTCACTTAGCATAGCCCCAGCTGTGCAGGCTGGAAGGGGTCTCCTGGCAGTGCTGTTCACTGGGAAGATAAATGCATTCAGGAACATGGGGAAGGGCATCTCCAAAGGCAGCAGAATGCTGTGGTTGAAGTGTGTCACGGCAAGGAGAGTCTCGTCGGGCTCACTGGGAGAGGCAGCATGTTGCAGTCTCTAAAAGGAGCCTGAAGACACCTGTGAGCTTGGCTCTTTCAAAATTCAGGACAAGTGGGGGGTGGGGGGGAAGGATGCTCCTGGTCGGTAGGTGTAGCATGGGCGAGTACACCTACCAGTTCCCAAGCAGTGAGTGCTAATGTTTGGGAGGCATTTCATAATGCTACGTACAAGCAAAACAAATTCTCAACATCCCAGAGCGGGGAGAGGGTACCTTGACATGTCAGTTGCCTATAGAAGAGGCCACTGCTTGCTTAGGAAAATGGGATGGTATGCCCTTTCATTCCACTGACAGAAGGTTTTGCAACAGGCAAAGCCTCCTTTTGGTCCCCTCCCCCCAAGGCACAGACAGGACCTGGTGCCTGCTGTCAGAAATTCATCAAGAGTAAAGAGCAATGGTGGAGACTGTTACCTCCAACTCTTGTTAATCCACCTCCTCAGACAGCCTTGGGTCTGCTTGTTATTTAGTTATTTAGTTATTTAGATTTATCCAGAATAAACATGAGTGTTCCTGCATGTACTCCAAGGTCCTGTGAAGGTCTTCAAAACCAGCCAGATCACCAGCCCTCTTCTCTCTCCTTGCCACCTAGCTTCCCTCAACAAAATCTGGGCAAGAGACAGTGAAATAGGCTTAATTCTTACCCTCCTGCCCTTCCTTCTCAGAGCTAGCACAGGTACTGGGGCTTTCAGAAAGCCACAGGGTGTAACAATTTCAGGTCATTTTCCTCCTGGGAGGTACATACTCGATGTCAGGGCTTGCTCTGGAAGGTACCTTGTCACCAAACGGCAACTTACTTGCCTGCTTGTTGCAGAAGTATCCCTTCCACTGCTTTCATCCATGCCATGTGCAGGATGGGAACAACGCATACATGGTGCACTGGAGATGATGACAGCACTGCCAGTTGGGACTGCCAATTGCCAGATTGCTAGAGGGGCTCACAACATTTTAATGTAGTGGATACGCTTCAGAAGAATGCGGGAGGTGGACAACCATCTCTGCTTTTCTGTGGGGCAATTCTAATATCAAGGTGTTCAAGAAGTGCAAGATCTTGTCTTTGAAGGGCTGGTGGGTGTCTAAGCTCCTTCTGTAAAGGCAGCACCTGTAAAAAAAGTCATGGTGGCATGTAGTACAGTGACCGGTCTGTCCAGCCTAGGTGGGAGGGGAGTTAAAATGCAGTCAGTGACTATATCCCTCTTTCAATGACTATAACTGGCAGGATGATGCCTCATGGCTCCAAATCATCTGATCTGGTTCTGCACACCATAGGACATTGTGGGGGGTAAAATTGGGTGCCTGATGTCTCTCTCCCTAGCATGCTAGCTGTTAGATCTGTATCTGCAAGGTTTACCACTCCATAAGGTTTGTATTCCTCCTTTTCTCATTTTAAGTAAAAGATTCCCAGTCACCTCCATAGAAGAAAACACCTTGTCATTTGGAAGCTGAGAAAGTCCTGAATACTTAGAGCTCTTGGGATGCTTGGCAGCTGTTCCATCAGATGTTTCTTTATAACAGAATCCAAATCATATCATTCAAATGGAATATTTGGAATGCCTGTATCATGTTCTTTGCTCCAATAACAGATTATTTCTCTAGGATGACCATAGAGAGATAAGGGTGAAAACTCACACTACTAACCCTGCTTCAGCTGTTATCGTTCTCTTTTAACTTCCCATTAATTAGGTTCTTTTCCTATCAGCAGGTCCAGAAGCTGAGTCCAACCAGCAGAAAGTCATTTGCCATAGTGAACAGTGTGGTTTTGGAATTCAGCATTAGTTTTCAGGGGAACTTTCCCAACTGTTTCAGCAGGATAATAGTCAGCAGATTAATGTGAGAGATTTGCTGTTTACTGCTAGAATTGCTCACCACTTTCAAGACTAAAAAGTAATTGTGATAGCTGTCAATACAGTTATGAGGCAGTCACAATGTTAACTCCAGGAGAAATTGTCCATCCAAAGAGCTTCTGAAGTAGTTAACCTTGAGTTTGTGAAATATATAAGAAAATGATTGCTACTGGGGCATTATTAGAACTATTTACTACTACAGCTAAATTTAGATACCCCTTTAAATTGAGCTCACTCCCAAAACTTTATAAGGTACTTAAATAAATATATCTCATTTACCTGAAACTCTTGAATTCAAGGTAATTCAAAGTGCAATCAGTACATAAAATCTGTTCCTCATGGAGATTCAGCAAAGAGACATAATTTGTCTCTTAATTTCCACACGCAATTTTGTGTTACAAGTCCCAGAAACACAGCTATCCACTGCATTTAGTTTTTTAGCAACTGTCATGATTCCTTTATGGCTCTTCCACTGTACGGAATAAATGTCCATACTGACCTCAAAGCACCTACCCAGAGGTCACAGAATTTCAATAAGAAGTGAGCTAAGAAATGAGACAATTTCCCACTTATGAAAAGAAATACTGGCTTAAACTGAGGGAGCTTTGGCTGCCTACACAAGCCAAGGATCTTTCCAATAGACAGGATCCAAGCCTTCAGCCACCTTCTGACTTCTGCAGTAATCAGGAGATGGACACCACCAGAAGGTGATATATCACATCCTAAGGCTTTCTCTGCTGTCTTCTGAAGATGCCTTTCTTTCTCCTTGTATGGTGGGAAGAACCCAGAAAACTAGCTTAAGACACCTAACTTTTAGTTGTCCAAAGATAGTGGGATGAACCCCATGCTGTGTTCAACCGACATGTCAATGCATGCAAACTTTTATCACAGGAGAAGTGGTTTAGGGAGACCCAAGAACAAGAAGCATGCTACGGAAAAAGCAGTTTCTGATGTTGTAGATCATGCCTCACATTAGCCTCAACTCAAAGCTGCAGTACTATTCCATGTTTTCTCAATGCATAAAGACATGGAAGTATACCTAAGGATAAAATTTGCATATTAAGGAAGAACATGAAATTAAGTTACATATTTGGATTATGGTACCTATTACAGTCTACCTTAGAAAAAGGTATTGGTTGGAGCAAATTATTTCACATTCAGGCATATAGATACAATAAAATAGCATAATTGCATACAGAGACATCCCTAATATGGTAGATAATGGATATACCCTACTCACTTCTGCTATTATTAAAGTTTCAGTTGTACAATTCATACCGAGATTCCCCGAGTGCTTACTGCCATTGGAATCAGCAAGAGTGTTCTACTTAAGACTTGCCAACACGGATACAAGAATTGCACATTCTAGCCATAAATAAGTGAAAATCAGGCTTCTGGCTGTACTTGTTTACCTGGGACCTAGTCTGTATTCTGACATTGCACAGGATTTCTAGAACACTTTGAAGATAAAAGCAGTCTGAGGGCAAATCTTAAAAAAGAATGGTTTATCCATAGATAAACAAAAAGAGAACCAAGATGCCAGCACGTGTCTTGGTTGTATTCTCTTAAGATGGATTTATATCAAATATACAAATAAATTTTTTTTTTAAAGTCAACTACACAGATGGTTGCATAATGTTATTGACGTTTAAAGAGACTCAGGATTTTCTGTTCATTAAAAATGTTAGGGAAACCATTCTTCCATTTAATACCCCTTTAACAGACTGATTTACTTTTCTAATGTATTCTATTAACAAGCATCAATACATCAGCATTTTTCCTCCAAGTCAAAGCTTGGGAGGGCGAAATTTTCCAGATAATTGATGGACCATTTAAAAGTCATTATGAAGAAGAGGAAGAAGTGGAGTCATGCTGGAACACTGCAAGGCTAAAAGCATTCTGGACCCATTCTAAAGATGCAGCCAGAGGCACTGGAGGGCAAATTCTTGGATAGATCAGAAAAGCTGAAAAAGCTGGGGGGAGTGACAAGGTCCCTGAGTAGCACTGAAAACACAGCTGCTATAGCTGCCCAGCTCTTAAGGGTGATTTGCAATGTGACTTTTTCACAAACTTATCAGAGTCCGTGCACTCCATGTCATTCAAAGAAGCAACTGGTTCTGATGAATTTCATCTCATTTCAACACGTTTAATTCTATCTTAGCAAAGGGATAACCACTATCATCCCAATTTTCTGGAAAGAAGAAAGGTGATAGCTGTGCCTTCCGTGACAGTCGTAATAAATGATGGTGAACATGGGCTCCTCAGAACCGGGTGTGCAAGAAAAAAATTTTTTAGACTGGAACCACCAGTGATCATTATGGAGATCTAGGCTGACCTCCTGCATGACCAGGCCAGACGCTTCATCCAGTGATCCACGCAGCTTTCTTATTTCTGACAGCTGAGATTGGCTTAATAAGAGACACTCAGATCTTTATTAAAGGCCTGAAGGGAAGAAAGACTCCACCATGTCCTTTGGGAAGCCATTCCATTTATCATTAGACATATCTTTTACTTAATATCTTGTGATTAATTTAATCCTTTCCCTGAAGAATATTCAATGTATATTCATTTTCCATGAACCCCATATGAATTTAGATCACCAAGGTGATGCTTATGGTAACTCAGATTTAGTCCCAGAGAAGGCTGGGTGAATGCATTATTGATGTGGTAAGACAGGGATAACAGCTTTCTCTTTCCAGCCTAGGCTGTGGTTTCTACCATAGCGGGGTGGTGTGAAATGGGGTTCTCACCCAGAGTTTTTAGGTCAGGGTAAGAAGTATCCCAAAGGAGGAGGAAAGATCAGTCCTTCCTATACTTAGATGGCTAGACTCCATTTTAGAAAGGGAAAAGTTGAGAGGTAAGGGAGGCTTTTGGGGGGATTGATTTGAAGAATGCCTAGATGGTGGCTGCTGAAATCTGAGCTAGATTTGGCAAAGCAGTGGGGAACCTCTGGCCTTGCCCAGGTTTTTACTTTTATTTTAGATTCTTAAAGAAACCTGTTTTCCAGGAATGTTTATTAGTTACCCTGTAAGCAAGGACTATTTGGTGCCATCAAGAAATTCCTTCTTTTTGGAAGTATTGACTTGATTCCTAAAGCGAAAATTGCATGTGAGATAGTTTCTTCCAGAAATGACCAGGAGTTAAATGATATGTGTTCATCATCTCTAAATCAAAGCACATGGTGTGACTCACCCCTGGCCAGCTTCATTGTTGTTCTAATTATAGGATCTCCTGCAAAGGTCACATTTATTTACTAAAAATAAATCCATAGCCCAAAAAACATTCATTCCTCAGCAAACAGTTTGAGAAAATATAGGCTACTCCTGTATTAAAAGTACAGATCCAGGTCACTGAGCTGACCTACTTAGGCGATATTTTAGGGCTTCCCAAAAGATTTCACGTCCTCCAAATGTCAATCTTATTTCAGTTCCATGCATCAACATAAGTCTTCTTACTTCAGAGGAGACTGTTATTTAGATGTAGATTTTATCAAAGTTTAACCGGCTTAACATTTCTTATGAGAAACTCACAGAAAGTTAAGATGAACTTGACTATGGTGTTTAGCAGCAGGAGGAGGACATGAGTAAAACCTTATTTTGGTCCCAAATGACATGACTGATTCACATCTTAGTCCCTTTACTACATGATGTGTAATTCTACTAAAATCAGAGAAAAGCTGATATGTGAGCAGAGTCAGGTCTCTTTGTTTAACTGCTCCTGCTGGCGCTGTTTTAAGAAAAGTCTCTGAACTCAGACAAGGGATAGTACTGAAGGCACAACCTGATTTTCAACCTTATGTTCCAGCTCACAGAATGATGAGATGTTTTCTCTGTACCATCAGCATCCTTAGTCTTTGCCTTTCTCTGGTTGGTATCATATTAAGTGGAGTCACTTGGGGAAAAGGCATCCTAGAATTGAGGCAGTAAAGTCAGGCCAGCGTGAGCACCGGCCTTCATTTAGGCTGGTGTGGCTGGACTATCTATGTTGGATCATCACCTACACATGATGAGGTGTAACTTTCAAGAAATTGCTCTCACTGGCCACAGGCTTGGCCATGGCACTCGTTGCAGTCATCCAGGCATCAAAGTCTTAGTAAATTTCAGCTGGCCATTTCTTCAATGGCTGGTGCAGGACGATTTCTCCAAACACGCTTACTGAGCTGGGCTCTGCATGGCATGCTGCAAGGAGAGGACACAGGTGTTACAGCTAGCAAGAGGAAAAAGTGTAGGAAGTCACAAGAGAAACCTGAGTAGAAGGAGAAGCCAGTAGCAAAGCACGAAATAACACAGGAGGGCTGAGGATTAGGTTTCCCTCTTCAGCATTTCTTGCTGACTACCCTGGGGACGTCCCTGCCCTGTGCATTGGTTTCTCTGCATTCTGTCTTGAAGTGCTGAACTTTCTCTCTACCTTGTGCAGAAAGTCTGGCATTTCATTTTGGGCAGACATGGTAGCAGGTACCCGTCTGAGGTATGTGTGTGAGCCTAATTCTCCTGCGAAGCAAGGAAGCTGCATCCAGCTGAGTGGTCCTTGGCAAAATAACCTAGAAGACCTTTGTAAAAATAGTCCAAGCAACTCTGAGCAAGGTGCTTTTAAAGACCGTAACAAACCCTACAGGGTATATTTAGATACTACCGAAATCTAATATTGTGTACCCCCTCACCAGACTTCCCCATCTTACAGCAAGAAGGACAAGACTATCCCTCCTCCTGAGAGGGATGTGAGGAAACATCAGTGAGAGTCTGTGCGCACAGAGCCTCTCATGATGGGAGCCGATAAGGGCACAGGTGCAGGCAGAGTTAGCTGGAGCAGAGAATCCATTAGGATTACTCTAGTAGTGCCTGCATGGGGAACAGAGCAGAGTCTAATAGAAACCAGTGAGCAGGTGAGCTGGAGACCATCCTGCAGGGCTCTGCCCACCCCCTCTCTCCCTGCAGAACAATCAGTGGCTGCACAGGCTCTGCCTTCTGCTGATTGTACCCAGAGGCCACAACCTGCCTCCTGCTTGCCTCACAAATAGATAGTGCAGGATTTCTAAGACTACTTTTCGCTGTTGATAACGCCTCACCCTTTTTCTGTGTTCTGTGCCCCATAAAGAACAAAGACCATTACACTGAAAACTCAAATTTCTGACCATATGCTTCTAAGTGGCAACTATTGCACTCAAGTCTGAAATGTATCTTTCAGAAGAAAACAAGATTTTGGGGACAATGTACATGAATGAGCAGAGTCAGGTGGCAGTTTGAGGTGTGAGACACACATCACTAATGGGTAGACTGCTTATTGGAGCCTGTTATAGAGGTAGTTCCTGGTGGGAGTGAAGGATAGCACAGCCATGGTATCACAAGGGATTCTAATTAACTGGTGACATTACTAGAGCAAGACCATTTAACCCATCCTTGTGCATTTCAGTCTAATCACATCTTCAGATAGAATAATACTTTAATAAACCTTAAGCTGGAATTGATTTTTTTTTTCATACACCAGGAATTGAAATCAAGGCAAAAATGGTTGGAAATTATTTAGCAGTTACAAAGAATTAAGGAAAATCCTTTATTGTTAATCAAAGTGGATTAATTTTTTTTTTTAGTATTGAGGGGTTATAACATATTTTACCCAGTTTATTAACTAAGCTCAGCTGAGGATCAGTTACTTAGAATGGCTGTCATTGAAGTTGACTGCTGTTTGCTATTGTATGATTGTTTATCTGCTTGCATCCAAGCAGCCCTCTGATGGATAAGTTGCCTTCCAGTGCTTTCAATTTGTGTAACAGCATGGTGCATCAAGATGCCATTAACACTGAACAAAAGAAGTCTATTAATAGAGAGGTCTGGATGGTCAATAACTCCTCAGCATGTATGCATGGTAAATACTGAAGACGCCCATACTATCCACGGCTTGCTGTGCTTTGGGTCTCTGGAGATTATTTTCTGTAGATCAGATATCTGGCCCTGCTACAATAGCAGAAGCCACCTTGCAGCCATCCATCAGTCCCAAACACAGCATCTCAACAGTTCACCATTGACAAGCACCCTGCAGCCTCCTTTCCAGTCTCTAGCAGGCCTGGTGATCTGTTTGTTCAGGGGATGAAAACGTCTCCTAGAATCTGTCCAGCTCATACTCAGTGCAGGCAATGCTGTGACCATAGTCCATTCATTATTCCTTGTTCCTCTTCAATTCTAGCTAAACGCTTTTCTTGAGACATGTTGTGGTCTCATGTTTTCCTGCAATTGGCCCAAGCTCTTTCTTTGTTTCCATGACATGCGTCCCTACACCTCTCTAAAAGGCAGTGTTTCTCTTTAACCTTCCTTGCTCTCAGTTCACGATCAGTTCTGCCTCCTGGCCTTGCCAGGGAGTGTCATTAGGCAAAAATTACTTGTCTGGCCATCCTCCACAGAGCAATCTTCCCAGGCACTGCTGCTGAGGCTGGTCTTCCCTGAACTAAGGTCCCTTCCAACACTAACCATTCTACGTTGATCTTGGCATGGAGACTCAGTGTTAAAGACAGCCCCAGCCCTTTTTAACCACCCTGTGCAGCTCCACAGGGAGAGTTCCCGGAGTTATTTCACTCCTCCTTGGTCCCCCTAAATTTTGCTCTAAAAGCCAACTATTTTTCCATTTCACTCATGACTGGTTTCCCCATAAGAGACACCCACTGTACCAAGGCCACAGTGTCACTATCAAGCAGTTTAATATAGGTCTGCGCAAGGCAGACTTGCTTCACCAGTGACAGAAACTCTCATTGTCTTTCTGAGGCTCCTCATACCAAACCACTTTGCCCGAGAAACAGGTCTGCTATGGAATCCCACCTCTGCAACACATCATTCTGCCATGTGGCTCTGTTGGCATTTTCCATCCCTTAAGTCTTCCAGCTGTCTCTGTCAACAGCATAGCCTGTCTGATTTATACTTGCTGCTGGTGCAGGTTTCCTGGAGGAATAGGGGTCAAACAGTATTTTTCACTCAGGGGCACTTGCTCCAACAGGCTGTGCACTCCTATCGTGGTATTGCGTGTGTGGCTTCTGCCAAAGCAGCTGCTAATGGTGAGAGTATAATTGTAACCACTTAGAAATGATAAAGCTACATGCCTGCTATCACACTATTCTGATAATTAATCACTATTACTGGTTAGTGTTGAAGGAGTTTCAGACCTGTGAAGTCAACTTTCACAGTCACTTTGACAAAGGAAGTGCTGAGCAGTCTGGTAGATTTACTACGTGGCCCAAGAGTCTCTGTCTCAGACGTAGGAATGGAGTGATTGGCCTGCAAAGACCAGATCTCATCATGAAGCCAGATCTTCCTGCAGCCTATATTTTGGCAGGGCTTTTATTCTCATTTACAGAGGAGGGGAACAGCTGTCCAAGGAATCCAAAAGTTACAAACATTGAGCTGTGTGTGCATTGAGAGTTAGGTGGAATCCTGAATGGTGACATTCAGGAGGGCGAATTTGAGCATAGACCTGTTGTTCTACTTCCAGTGCCTAAATTTTTGTAAAATCAGGATTTTAGGAACTGGACAATAATACAGTGTCTAGCTTTTGGAGCAGTGTGACCACTGCCACATCATGCACTAATATGCATTTCTGTGTTTACACAGGTTTGGATATATCTATATTTAAGCCTAACTATACATCTAATTTTCTTACTTTCTTAATTGGAATATTTGTGATATAAACTTACTGTGAGGAAAGGTGATCTTTGTGTTAGTCACATATGCTTGTACCTTTGTTCAAGTGCTGATAAAAACATCTGCAGGCTCTTTTGCTATTCAGACTGCTAAAAGATGTATCTGAGACGTCAGGTATAGTGCCTCTTTTTCTCATCAGTTTCTCCAGCTCCCATCTCCTAGCCTATCAAATTTATTTCTGTTTTCTTAACTCTTTGTACTGTAACCTCATGTCAAAATAAATACAGTATTTTGGGCGGCTTCTTATGAGAATCATAGCCATGTAAAGAGTACCAATAAGAGATAATGGCTCGATATGTGTTGCTGAAAATTATATTGACCTCTTTTGATTCTCTTTCACATTCCAAACTTCAATGCAAACTTAATCAAATGTTTTGAAAAATACTAAAGACGTGCAAATAGAGACTGACAGAAAAATATCTTGGAATAGATAGAGCTGCTGGAAAAAACACAGAGTTTCAGAGTGTGGGAGAATGTCAGTCTCACAAGCAGAGAATTTCAACAGAACAGGCTGCTGTGAGTGAATAAATATATGTGTAATTATTTGTGTGGACTGAGTGGAAAGAATCACTGGAAACTGGGTGCAAAAATATGGCAATGTATAGGGCAAATTTAGATGGCTCAAGTAGAGCAGCATCAAACTTCAGATGGGAGTAGCTGTTTCCATCTCCTGGGAAACATGCTGGAAATACAGGCAAACAGGTTCAGCAAAATTTTCTGTGTTGTTGGTGCTGCCTGTGCTATTCAGCACTGCTGCCTCATCTGGTTCCATCAGTGGTTAGTTATCCTCCCAAGAGCAATGAGAGGCCCCAATGGCACTGAGGGGAGATGAACTGTGGAGATCTTGCACAAGACTGGATCCCTCTTAAGATCTATCAGGTATTTGTTCAGTGCAGCCTGTAAAATTAAAACCTTATTTCATACCTTACTGATGTTAATTAGAATCCTAATTCATCAATTAGCCAGGTAGATGACAGTAGTGTAAATAACTGATTTTCCTACTGCGTGAAATGGGGCCCTCCACACCCCTGCTTTGAGCACAACCATTTGACAATGGGCACAAAATTATTGATTATATTGATCAATTATATTGATCATCCCAGCATGTTTTCCCTCTCATACTGCTTTTTACTCATCTGCTTTAACAAAGTGTGATACATCAACAGAAATTGTGGTGTCACATGTATGTCATAGAATCATAGCATGGGTAGAGTTGGAACAGACCTTAAAATTCATCTAGTTCCACCCCCTGCCATGGGCAGGGACACCTCCCACTAGACCAGGTTGCTCAAAGCCCTGTCCAACCTGGCCTTGAACACCTCCAGGGATGGGGCAACCACAGCTTTTCTGGGCAACCTGTGCCAGTGCCTTACTACCCTCAAAGAAAAGAATTTCTTCCTAAGGTCTAATCTAAATCTACCCTCTTCCAGTTTAAAACTGTTTCCCCTCATCCTATCGCTCCCCTCCCTGATCAAGAGGCCTTACCCAGCTTTCCTGTAGCCCCTTTAGGGACTGGAAGGGGCCATACAGTCTCCCCGGCACCTTCTCTTCTCCAGGCTGAACACTCCCAACTCTCTCAGCCTGTTCTCACAGCAGAGGGGCTACAGCCCTTGGAGCATCTTTGTGGCCTCCTCTGGACCCGCTCCAACAGGTCCATGTCTTTCTTATGTTGGGGGCCCCAGAACTGGAGGCAGCACTGCAGGGAGGGTCTCACCAGAATGGAGCAGAGGGTCAGAATCCCCTCCCTCGCCCTGCTGGCCACGGTGCTGGGGATGCAGCCCGGGATGTGGGTGGCTTTCTGGGCTGCCAGTGCACATTGCTGGCTCATGGTGAGCTTCTCACCAACTGACACCCCCAAGTCCTTCTCCTCAAGGCTGCTCTCCATCCATTCTCCACCCAGCCTGGATTTGTGCTTAGGATTGCCCCAACCCAGGTGCAGGACATCACACTTGACCTTGTTGGACTTCATTAGGTTTGCACAGGCCCACCTCTCCAGCCTGTCCAGGTCCCTCTGGATGGCATCCCTCCCTTCCAGC
Source organism: Ibidorhyncha struthersii (assembly GCA_013398815.1). Classification (NCBI taxonomy): domain Eukaryota; kingdom Metazoa; phylum Chordata; class Aves; order Charadriiformes; family Charadriidae; genus Ibidorhyncha; species Ibidorhyncha struthersii. The sequence goes on along the minus strand of VZSZ01005041.1, from coordinate 294,702 downwards.
GTGTCTGCCTTGCCACACAGCTTTGTGTCATGGGCAAACTTGCTGAGGGTGCACTCCATCCCACTGTCCATGTTGCCGACAAAGATGTTAAACAGCCGCCAGTGCCAGTACTGACCCCTGAGGAATGCCACTCGTCACTGATTGCCACTTGGACATCGAGCCATTGAACAGAACTCTCTGAGTGTGGTCATCCAGCCAATTTCTTATCCACTGAGTGGTCCATCAGTCAAACCCACGTCTCTCCAGTTTAGAGACCAGGATGTCATGCCGGACAGCATCAAGTGCTTTGCACAAGTGCAGGTAGATGATGTTAGTTGCTCTTCCCTTATCTACCAATACTGTAACACCATTGCAGAAGGTCACCAGATTTGTCGGGGACAATTCTTCCTTAGTGAAACCATGTTGGCTGTCACCAATCACCTCCTTATTTCCCATGTACCTTAGCAGAGTTTCCAGGAGGATCTGTTCCATGATCTTGCCAGGGACAGAGGTGAGACTGATTGGCCTGTAGTTCCCCGGGTCTTCCTTTTTCCCCTTTTTAAAAATGGGCATTATGTTTCCCTTTTTCCAGTCAGTGGGAACTTCACTGCACTGCCACAGCTTCTCAAATATGATGGACAGTGGCTTAGGAATTTCATCCATCAGTTCCCTCAGGACCCACAGATGAGTTTCATCAGGTCCCATAGCTCTGTGCACCTTCAAATTCCTTAGAGGGTCTCAAACCTGGTCTTCTCCTACAGTGGGAGATAGTTCATTCTCCCAGTCCTTGCTTTTGCCTTCTGCTTGGGTGGTGTGGTTAGAGCCCTTGCCAGTGAAGACTGAGACAAAAAAGTCATTGAGTACCTCAGCCTTCTCCACATCCCAGGTAACCAGGTGTCCTGTTTCCTTCTGGAGACGGCCCACATTTTCCCTAGTCTTCCTTTTACCACTGATGTACCTGTAGAAGCTTTTCTTGTTGCACTTGACATCCCTGGCCAGATTTAATTCTATCTGGTCTTTCGCGTTCCTAACCTGATCTTTGGCTCCTCAGACAAGTTCTCTGCATTCCTCTCAGGCTACTTGCCCTTGCCTCCACCCTCTGTAGGCTTGCTTTTTGAGTTTGAGTTTGATTTTCTCCACGAGCTCCTTGTTCATCCCTGCAGGCCTCCTGGCTTTTTTGCCTGACTTCCTCTTTGTTGGGATGCATCACTCCTGAGCTTGGAGGAGGTGGTCCTTGAATATTAACGAGCTTCCTTGGGCCCCTTTTCCCTCCAGGGCTTTATTCCACAGTACTCCACAAAGCAGATCCCTGAAGAGGCCAAAGAGTGCTCTCCTGAAGTTCAGGGTAGCAAGCATGGGAAATTCTTGACTGTATGTTGGAGATAGCAGGAACATAGTATGCCTCTCTCTAGCTATCCTGGTCTGACCTGGCCAACAACACTCTTTTCCTGCTGTAGGAGAGACCGTTCTTTCAGATTAGTGTTAAGAAGATTTTTAAAGAAAAATCAGAAAAGATCTATAAACCTGTGAGAAAGTGATAGCCTAGAGGCCCAATTCCAGAGCCATCAATCTACACTTCAGTTATACCAGATATCAAGGGTAATGGGAAGTAACAGATTCCCACTGGAGTACTGTATTATACATAATTGTTTCACCTTGACCAGAAGTCAGGAGATTATAATTGGGTTGAGCTGGGTCTAACATCTCCCATTCAGTGACAGCCTGTTGAGTGCACAGACATCAAAGCTCAAAGAGAAGGTAGTAAAGGAAAGACTGAATACAGATGTAACAGCAGAAATAGCGAAATATTGGTGAACTCACAATGTTTACCTCTGATCTCTAGTTCATGGTGTCCATCTTATGGCAGGTACTCTTAAACACCGAAAAGAAACAAAAAGGCAATGATAGTAATTGTTTCTGTGGGTGATCAAAGGAGTTCAAGGAAAACACGGGGCAGCCCAGCTAGCTAATGTGAATTGGACCTAGGTATCCCAGGCACTGTTGTAAGTGTCCCTGTAAAATAAAGCCTTGCAGAAGAAATCAAGTAATTAGCTGATCCACCAGCATTTCAGTTGATACTTCCGAGCTGAACAAACTTTTGCAGAAACCCCATGTTTCCAGGAATCCTGACTGTCCAGCACAGAGGTGGTCTGCAGTTCCAGGACTCAAAAGGCTAAGAAAGAAGGGAGCATTTGGTAGGGAGAACTCAGATAATACTTCTCTCAGTGGAGGAGACTTATAACATCCCAGATGTTTTAAGTCTGGTGGGACCCACAAGGAAACCAGTCCAGCGCTGGAAGACTTGAGGGTGTATGTCTCTCAAGCTCCACAGTAGTGATTCCCTCAGGACTGTACCTCAGTCCCTGTCTCTGGGATAATCAGCAATACAGGAGCTGCAACAGTATCTGTGGAAGTAGGTACATGACAGCCCAGGAGCCTGAATTTAACTGGAGATGCTGAGCAGGGAATCCAAGGGAGGAATAGACATTTCCGTCTGCTTCACTGCAGCTTGTATCAGTTACACTGAGCAGCTACTGGGAACAGATACTGTTTTGTTAACACTGCATATTATTGTTGCCAAAGTGAAATTTTCTCTGAATTTCTGTTTTGCAAGACGTTAGTTCAGTCAGAAACCAAATTTCAAAAAACAACAGTTCGTGTGAAGTGTAGATCACGGGTTTGTGGCTGCTCTTCCTGAAGTTTAGTAGACCAGATGTCTGCACATTTTATTGTAATCAAGAATTTCTGGACATCAGCTTTGTGTTTTGCTTTCGGTCTAGTCTCTGCATCTGTCGGTCTCTGTCATGTTCAAATGCTATCCTTTCAGTCAAGAATGAGAGCTAAGACTTCTGTCTCGTATGGGAAGGAAACCACACTAGCTTTGAATTTTTCAACGTAGGAGTGCACTGACCAGTGTTCCTGAAGTCTGTATAAAACTTGCTTACAAGTGCTTCGTCTGAAAGGCACGAGGTGTTACAGTGTGCCTGGGACGAGTGCCCAGGGAAGAGGGAACTCGGCCATGCTGGACTGATGCCCACCTCCAGAGGGAAGAGAGCTTGGTGCCTCCCTCCCTTGCAGCCTGCACCTCAGCATCTCCTTCCAGAGAGTTAGTTGCCACCAAGCTTTTTCTTTCCAGGGAAGCTGTTTCTTCACAGCTATAGCAAGGTCCTCCTGCCTTACTGCCTCCTCTTACTCAGTATATCTTCTGCACAGCGGGGAACAACTTCAAAGGAATATTTATTTTTTTTTTTAGCTTCCTGTTAGTTTTCCAGACAGCCCTTCCACTGTCTTCCACAGAGCAAAATGAATGGTTCAGCATTGAGGTATCTGCTTCATGGGCGCTTTCTGACCTGACCTGACTTGTATCTTCAACCAGCTGAAGTTTATACCTGATCTAAAAGCAGATGTTTCCAGGCTGTTGAAACCAGCTGCTTTCTGCTGCCAGTTAGCTGAGGGGTGAAACATGGAGTGACCTTCTGGGAGCACTGAAACATCCAGGGCTTGCAGAATCTGCACGAGGGATCTTCAAAGTTGTTGCCCTTGTTCTGAACTAGTTTCATGGAGAAGGAGATTGTGGCTGTTAGAGAATGAACAAAATCCTTCACCTTCATTTTGTATTAGGGCAATAACAATAGGAAGACAGAGGAAAGACCCAACCTGCAGGAGGAAGCACCTCAAGGGTGCTGTTCTGGGACACCTAGCAGAAGGTGGAAACCTTCCACTGTCCCTGGGAGAAATGTCAGAGGGAGGTACAGAGGGAGGCAGCAGGACCCTTCCCTCACTAAACACAGTGACTCCGGCCTGCACTGACCAAACTGGCATGGCCACATCAATGTGACCACTACATGACAGAGCCATGTCATGTGAAATATCCTCCAGATCTGTCTCAGAGCTGACTTTGTTTCAGGCAGGTGGAGCAAAATCTATCCAGTGATGACACTGCATGTAGTACAGTTTGACATTTCCAGCCGCAGGAGTGTGGTTCACTCACTGGTCTTGCCTTGGCAGCAATGCGCTTGAGGATCGAAGACTTGCTACTCGAGGCTAGCTGGACTGCAGAGAGTTGGTGAGCAGGAGATCATCACTGTTTTGCTCTTAGTCCTGTATCACAGCACGGGGCAGAATGTTAGTCTTTAGCCCACTGAGTAGAAAATGACACCACGTGGTGTTGTTGAAGTGGGAGTGGTGTTTAGACAGCATTGCCTTCTGAATCCTCCGTAAGAGAACAAGCGACGTGGTGTTCAAAGAAAGGTATGGCTCTTTAAAGCATAAGCCCTGGTAAACAAGTTTATTTTACAATGTGGCAGATCAGTCACTGCTCCTGAAACAGAGGAAATGGGGAAAAAATTACTCCCGGCTCAGAAATATTCTCTGCCTGGCACCTCAGAGACTCAGCCCTGCCCTCCTCACCTGAGAAATTGCTGGAGTCAGGGTCTGAGGGAGGGCTGAGTGTCCTCAATGGATATTTACAGAGACATAGCCCCTCTTCTTCCTCACTTTGTGCTTCCCCTGCCCTGCCCTGCTGCATTGCTACGGGAAGGATATGATGATTCAGCGGTACTTAGTGACACGGATTGTCCCTTCAGCGCTGACTTGTCAGCAGACGCCTCCTGGGAGCTGTCCTGCGACCTGCAGCTGGCGATAAGCAGTCTTCCAGATGTTCCTTGCAGCCTGGCAAGAAACATGCCAATATACTGAAATTTCCTAATTCATTCTGGAGTCCAACAGCCCAGGAATTTACCTGCATAGGGGGGTTAATTGCTTTCGGGCAGACATAGTCCCTCCAGCTGTACTTGCTCAAAACGGCAAGCAAGTGAAATCCTGCATGAGTTTATCTGTATTGTGAAGAAGATTAAGTTCCTGGTTACAAAATTGGAAGTACGGTTGTAAAAGAGGAACATAATAAGAAAAAAATGCAATCTTAGAGCCCCTCTCCCCTCCACCCCAGCTGCTTTCCCTACTCTCCTCGGGTTTCTGCAAATCAAATCAGAGTTGTAGGAGGTGAGGCCAGCTCTGAAAGCTGCTCTCTTCCCTGCCCAGTTATATTCGTAGTTTCCTTGCTGCTGTTGAATGTAAATGAAGTTTCAAAGTGCTTTGGAAGAGCTGCCTCTCTTCTCCCTGTCTTTCTTTGAGGGAATCTGGCTGGGCTTCAACTTGTTGTGAATTCTTGGTGTCTGAGACTGCAGATGAAGCATCCTTAAGCTTCTCTGAGATGACTGTCCTTTGATGTTTAAAAGGTTTTGAGGAATGTTGACTCCTCATTTCTGTTCACCTTTTTTCCCTCAGGAAAGCAAATGAATTGTAGCTGTATCTGCTTACCTTGTGAGATCCTCTGGATTCAGAACCACGTGCCAGCTATATATTACAAATGCACCAGCGGGCTTTGTTTTTCCCCTGAGACCACACATTGCATGTTTACAAAAAGCAGATGTCAAATCAGAGGAGGTCTTGAGCTGCCTGCCCTGTACCTGCGCTCTCAGCTGCTGGGGCACAACCACGAAGGGCCTTTGGGCTGTGAGAGCCAACCTTCTTTAGGTCATGTGTAACTCTGTGGGATGTCTCTGAGGTTCCTTAGCACTTTTATTTCATCTGTTCATTGGAAAATTAATTGCTAAGATTCATTTTGTAGGACCCTGATGCCTGCAGCTCCCGGCATGCTCTCCCCAGGGTGTTTCCCAGGGCACTGAAAGCAGGCTGAGTGTCTGCACCAAACCTCTCTGACACCTTTCGTTGGCATTTCCAAAGAGACCTTCATACATATGATATATGACTCAAAAATTGTTCTAAATCTAGAGGATTTCCCAAGCTCTGCAGAACAATTGCATAATGATGAAAGAGCTTTTAAACCCCTCAAAGGTTTTTTTTCTCTTTCTGTGGCCATAAAATGAAATGTTTTATTCACAACCATACTCCCATGGGTACAGTTTCTGTAATAAAAGATGCCACAAATGAAACTCTAACACCAGCATTGGATTAGAGCATTTTGTCATTAAACTACTTAGAATTGTTTTCAGAATTTGCTTTAACTTGGATAAACTAGTTCATCATTAGTTTCCACAGTGAGATTTCCATTTTCCTTTCTCTGTGTTTGATACCAAAGCGCTTCAAAGCAGCTTTCCTAGTGAGATACTGTATCAGGAAGGAGACATGCTGTTCCCAAACATGATTGCCTCTCATTTCTTACCAAAAGTAAGTCAGAAAGAATAGATCCAGATAAAAATATTGTAGTGTTTGTTATTAGCCATGCATATCTCATTTAATATCAATGTCAAAAAGTATTAATGTGTCAAAAATGTATTTCATTCTAACAGGAATTATATATTTTTTTGGTAATATTTATGAATTAAAGTAATTCTTGGCACTGCCTTGCATTGAAATGTTTGCCTTGCTCGGCAGCAGCAAACATGAGGCGAAGTGTGCTGACTAACTGACTTTCCAGCACTGCAGCAAGTATCCTGTTGCGCTCTCATGGCAGGAAGATTGGTCTAACCTGCTTTCTTGCAAGTGACCACTGAAACCTTGTCAGGGAGCTGTGACAGTTTGAATACCCTCCCTCCCCATCTTTATATCCCACATGTGTCTATAACAATCGGCAGCAAAAGTCAGTCCAAAGTGAGCCCTGGTCACTGTTTGGTTGACCTTTACAGGTGGCTGTGCTGGAGGCTCTTAGTCAAATATTCTCCTTGCTGGGTGCTCTCCTGCAGTGCTGATGCTCAGCCTGTCACCAACAATCTATTGCTGTCCCCAGTATGTGCCCTCCTCTGCTATTTCACCTCTTGGGTCTTTATTTAACACAACACATCACACAGAGAGGCAGAGGTGCATCAAGACCAATTGCAAGGTTTACTTCAAGTGTCTCACTTTAGGAGTGCGTTGCATGTAAGGTGCATAGGCTCCCTCTTTAGTCAGTGAAGAGAAATTGGCACTTTCAGAAGAACAACGAATTTGTTCTTCAAATGGCCATCAATCTTGGCCCAAGAAAAAATTGGGAGTACAAAGGGCGACTTACAGTTTGGTTTGTCAGGGTTACTACTGCTGGACATCTCAACCAGAAATCTCTTTTCACATAACTCTGTGTCGAAGTACAGCTCACTGCTCCTGTGGTGCCAGCCCAGGATTCAAGGCTGGAGTATCTCTCTCAGCACCTGTGTTTTAGGTAACCCTCAGCATCTGTCCCTGTGCCTCAGTCTGTGCATATGGTGGTGGCAGTGGCACTGCAGGGGAATAAGGTTTGATGTAAACTCATCTGAGGTTCTGCATGCTCATTACACTTGTGAGGACGCAACGGGGGTGTCATGTCATCACTGCCCATGCTCATTCCACTGGTGGGCATGATGTCGCAGAGCAGTAGAGCTGGAGGAAGTCAGCTGGAATGTTGAGGTCTGTGGGAAAGGGGTGGGTGCTCAGCACCCTGCCTGCTTCACCAAACCATAGCAACAGGTGGAGCAGCTGGGGAAAAAAAGGAAGATAATTTCCAGGGCTACAGGGAGGAGTAGCTAGGTTGTTTTTTCAGATTATTAAAATATAATTTCCCAAGGTAATTTTGCAAAATGCTGTGCAGAGAAATCCTCACACTTACTTGAGGAGTCAGACTGCCCAAAAGTCTAAGGGAATTCTTGGGCTCAAATAAGAAATATGCTCTTTGTGATCATGATGTACAGGGGATCCGTGCCTGCCCGGTACCAAGTGGTCTGGGAGCGCCCTGGGAGCTGGAGCAGCTGGTCTGTGTAGCTGATGCAGGACAGTCGGTGCTGGTTTGACACTTGGAAACAGCACACAATCTGGGATGAAGGTGACCTTCACACTCAGCCTGTTAAATGTAACTGGTCATCGTCACTCTGTGGAGGGGAACTGGTATTTTTATGACAACCAGTATTTTCAGATGTAGCCTGCCTTTGAAATTACCTCTTATTTTGGATTCACTGACTTACTAGTGCAATTTCTTTCTCACTATTTATGTGAGATTTGCATGACAGTGGGCCATACCACTGTCTTACCATTTGCATGACAGTGGGCCATACCTTTTTTTCCATCATTAGCTTCTGTGTAACTTCAGTAAAGGAGAATGCCGCTGCTTTGATCCTGTGAAAGCAATCATTTCATCAAATAGGCAGGAGGTCCGGTGGGCAATCCAGGTTTGGATGTTGCCGATCTGACAGTATCCACAGCCCAGGAGAAATGCCCCACTAGCACTGCAGGGTGGATCCTCATAAACTGAGCAGGCAGCTTGGTCTGAAACAGAGGGAAAGGGATGAGAAAGGGTGGAAACATCCCATCAACATCACGTCTGGTTAGAAATGGGCACCAGGCCAGATTTTCGCAGGAGCCTAAGCCATGAAATCCTCTCCTGGAGGGAGATGCTGAGAGTTCCCTTGTGGGCTTGGTGACTTTGGCACAAGTTAGGTATGCTACATCCATTACCTGTGATGTGCCATGGGACAGCAGAGATAGAAGCCAGGCAACATTCAAGACTAGCACTGTGTGAACAGTGGTCCTCTATTATACAGCCTGAATCATAAAATCATAGAATTTTAGAATGGTTTAAATTGGAAGGGACCTTAAAGATGATATAATTCCAACCCCTCTGCCATGGGCAGGGACACCTCCCACTAGACCAGGTTGCTCCAAGCCCCGTCCAACCTGACCTTGAATGCCTCCGGGAATGGGGCAGCCACAACTTCTCTGGGCAATTTGTTCCAGTGTCTCACTGCTCTCATAGTGATTTTTTTTTTCTAATATCTATTCTAAATCTCCCCTCTTCCAGTTTAAAGCCATTACCCCTTGTCCTATCACTACACGCCCTTGTAAAAAGTCCTTCTCCAGCCTTCTTGTAGGCCCCCTTCAGATACTGGAAGGCTGCTATAAGGTCTCTCTGGAACCTTCTCTTCTCCAGGCTGAACAACCCCAACACTCTTAGCCTGTCTTCGTAGGAGAGGTGCTCCAGCCCTCTGATCATCTTCGTGACCCTCCTCTGGACCTGCTCCAGCAGGTCCATGTCCTTCTTATGTTGAGGGATCCAGAGCTGGATGCAATATTCCAGATGGAGTCTCATGAGAATCTCCAGTGAGGAAGGAATACCTAAACACACTGGTGAATTTAGGTCTTTGTGTCTGTCAGAAAAACAGCTCATAAGTCTGTTGTATGGCTAAATACATAAAAGGCTGTGAGGCACCTAGATGCTGCATTAACAGATACCAACAACTGCATGAGCTGGGTAGATACTGTCCATGGCAGAAGCCAAATGTTATGTTGATTGCAGACATAAATAATAAAAGTCCTTTGAGGATTTATAATGAAAGAGAGCAGAAAATTTTACCTGGTGGTACAATTTTCAATCAGTAGCCAAAGTTGTGTGCTGTAGCCTGGTTTCCAGATATGCTTTTAGCATATATTTATTAATGTTAATTAGCACAAGTTGTTCAAATGTATCTGCTAGAAGACAACATCAGCATATCTTATACTGATTCATTTCCCAAGGAGGACTCAATGCAATACCTGAGAATAGTCATGCTGGTTCTGTAATGAGACCTTTATTATTCCAATAATTATCATGGATGTGAATAATATTTTACACTTAGAAAGAAAGCTTATTCTTAAAGGATCCCCATAGGCTGTCCAATCATCTTCATTTCTAGAGTACATCCTGAAAAGACCAATGACTCAGTCAATGTGCACTGCATACCATGTGCAATGCTGAGAGATAATGGACCTCAGGACACTTTGCAGCTGACCGCTGCCCCTCGGAAGGTCCCCCTAGGAAAAGGACCCTTTATTGCCATTCTAGCAGGTTTCTCAAGAATGCAGGGATCATTATGAGCCATCATAAAAATGTATTTATATATCTGTTTCACAAAGTATTCTCCATCCTTGGAGGCATTCAAGATCTGGCCAGACAATGCCACAGCCCACCTGATCTCCACCAGGGCTGTTTTTCTCTGCTACAATGTTGGTAATAACAAGGCAACTCAGTCCAAGTTTGAATCACATTCTGAAGACCTTCCCTCCACTGCACACAGCCTGTCACAAGGAAGCCTTTACTAATGGGATCAGCAATAACAGCGTGAGCGCCAAGCGCCACGTTGGAAGTGGCAGCGCTGGCTTTCATAGGCAGCTCTGGTACTGCGCCTCGGGCAAGGCACGCTTGTCCCTGTGCATATTCTCCAGCATTTTTTCAAGTCCTGTTTTAAATAATTGGATTTCCACCAATCTTCAGATATAGAGTATTAAGCAGTATTAGAGCTTTTCTTAGAAAACTTCTCCTGTTGTGAAGTTCCCATTTTCCACTATCAGTCTCAGCTTTTAACTCTAGGTTGTCCCTCATCAGACTACACTAAACAGTTTTGCTTCTTGCCTGGTTATTTAATCACTATTTGGCCAAGCCATGCATAATTTAGTTTCTTTAATCTTTCCAGTTTAGCTTGTCCTTCAGTCATTTTGAGGCTGTTCTGAACGCCCTCTGCTTCCTCTATGACTTTGTGGTGGCAACATACCCAGACCTCCTGCTGCGGTCCCTGGGTTATGCAGGACTCCTGCTGGCCCTGTTGCCTACAAATCTATAGGGTGATTCTTTCGTGAGGCCTATATGCAGATGAGTGTCAAATTTGTCGCCCCCTTCTACTCCAAGACTTTCTTACCCATAATCACTGCACATCTTTCCCTTCATAACAAGTATTTGCAATCTCTGCTATTTCCTTTGAGGTTCTTGAAGTATTTTCCCAGACTTCCTCCCCCTGGCTGTTTCCTACTCTCTCCCAAGCTGCCATTGACCCTTTGCATGCCCTCTTCTTCACTCTGAGGCCTGAGAGATGACAATAATCACGTGTTCAGTTAGAGACATATGTTTTATAAAAATCTTAGCTTTTTTTAATGAACGTTTTGGGCAATGCTGAGGTTAGTATAGACCTACCCTTTCTGGACTTTCTTATATCTGCTGCTAAATGGGAAGTGGGGCATCTGACAGAAGAAAAGAGTTGTGATGTAATCAATCTTGGCTGAATTTCCCCGGCTAAGATGGAGAAGAAAGGGTGTGAGAGGTAGGAAAGTCCTGCTGAACTTTTCAGAGTATTTCAGATCCGTAAACACAGACTTTGGCAGGTCTTCTGAAGCAGAGCCTTCCACACTGAGAAAAGCTCCTTTGGAGGGCTCTTGCACTGTGAGAAGATATCTGAGAAGCTCCTCTGCCGCATTAGGCTTCCAGCTGGGGGAAGGCCTCTGAAAATAAGGACATAAAGACTTCCTTTACATGTTCAGAAACTCTGCAGAGGTATTCCCCCTGCAGCAAGATTGTCCACTTTAAGAGCACAGGAAAAGACAGAGTGTTGCTTGGAAAGTGCCAGGTACCTAATGTCCATGCTATGGAGAGAGGCAATAGCATAGGACTATATCTTACACTGGTTCATGTAGTCAGGACAGTAAGAATGCATGTCTGTGTAGTGCATGAAGAATGGGAAAGGCATCTTAATACAGGAGCTGAGAGCAATAAATTCTCTGAGACAGGGTTTAACACTGTGTCCCCAGCTGGAGAGGAAGGCTTCTCATGCTTCAACCTTCTCATGCTTCACTGCAATTTCCTGCTCTTCTTCCCATGGACTGAGCCCTGGACTAGACCCTGAACCCCAGTCACCGGGGTGGCTCCTATCCCTGCCTGTCTTGCTTGGTGGAAGCATTCATGCACTTCCCCAACAAACATCAGCCAATATGACGGCTCCCACGCCTGGTAAGCGTGTCAGCTAGCCCATTCAGCAAGGCCCCAGCTCCACCCCATGCTGAAAGGACTGAAACAGCTCCACAGTAAATACAAACATCTAATGGAACATAATTACCATCTGCTGCTTTCCAAAGCAACACATCCAAATTACCAATTGGGAAATAATTACAGCCCACAAGTCTCCATCACAAGGGCCTCAGCTTCCCTCTTGAATCTGCATAACTTCCCGGTTCTTCACAAACTGCAGCCCTGCTGCAGGTGCTGACACTCTCTCACCTTTCTTTGGTTGCTGAAATGCACCAAGCATCAGGAAGTATTTGTTGACAGAGTAAATAGTGAGATTCATTCTCTGAGGGCTTGTCTTGTATCAGCCAGAGGCATTTCATAAGCATCTGATGTTACTTACCCCTCAAGCAAGGATTTGAAGCTGTGAGGGAAAGCAGGGCCATACAAACCCAACTTCTGGTCCCAGCTTTCAGGAATTTTAGCACCTATTTAAAAAACTAAAGCAAAGAAGGGAAACCAGTTCCTTGCAACAAGATCCTCCAGGGCATGAGTTCCACAACAACTGTGTGGAAAGGGACCTGGGAGTCCTGGTGGACAACAGGATGACCATGAGCCAGCAATGTGCCCTGGCGGCCAAGAGGGCCAATGGCATCCTGGGGGGCATCAAAAAGAGTGTGGCCAGCAGGTCGAGGGAGGTCATCCTCCCCCTCTACTCTGCCCTGGTGAGGCTGCATCTGGAGTACTGCGTCCAGTTCTGGGCTCCCCAGTTCAAGAAAGACAGGAACCTGCTGGAGAGGGTCCAGCAAAGGGCTACAGAGATGATGAGGGGATTAGAACATCTTTCATATGAGGAAAGGCTGAGGGACTTGGGTCTCTTTAGTCTAGAGAAAAGAAGATTGAGGGGGGATCTTATTAATGCTTTCAAATACTTGAAGGGAGGATGCCAGGGGGATGGGAGCAGTCTTTTTTCAGTGGTGCCCATTGATAGGACGAGGGGTAATGGGCACAAGCTTGAACATAGGAAGTTCCATCTTAACATGAGGAGGAACTTCTTTACTTTGAGGGTGGTGGAGCACTGGAACAGGCTGCCCAGAGAGGTTGTGGAGTCTCCCACTCTGGAGACATTCAAAACCCGCCTGGACGCTGTCCTGTGCAACCTGTTGTAGGTGACCCTGCTCTGGCGGGGGGGTTGGACTAGATGATCTCCAGAGGTCCCTGCCAACCCTGACTATTCTGTGATTCTGTGAACACTAATCACAGCACCAAATCCTCTGCACAAAAGACCCATACACATCTGCCCACGTGAAGTCCCAGGCTGAAAACTCTGGGTCCAAATTGGGCAAATACGTATATGAAAAATGGACTCCTTTGCTTTGCTTTGTCTTTGCCTCACCCTTCTTTCAGACTGGCAGCAAATGGTGCTAACCACGCTGCCTCCCTGCCAGCCTGCGGAGTGCTGCTGTGTGCACTGGGGCATTCAGCTGATGCTCCAGCTACGCGGAATCACAGTCATCTGAGGCACCTCTCGAGGGGCGCTCAGCTCATCCCACAGCAGCACAACGCAACTGATTTCATTGTGTCAGAGCCTCCCTAATAGCTGGCTGTATATCAAAAGGGAGGTGGAGAGAGCAGCTTCTGATCTGTGCACTGATAACAGAATGATTAGCGAGGACTGACTCAGATTTTCATTCTGTTCACAGGCTAAAGACTTCATTAGCCCACAGTTAAGGGTGCAAATATCTGACAGTTAGTTGTATGGTGAGGCTTTTAACTCTCCTGAGAGCACCATGCTTTTCTTATATGTGTCCCTACGTTTGTAAGCCCAGACTGCCAGGGAGGCTGGAAAGCCCTTCACAGAGAGTGGCTGCAGAGGGAAGAAACTTGGCACTACAAATTCCATTTCAACTTGATGTGCAAGTTACACTCTCCCAGGTGCAGTCTTTTAAAGGTTACTTCTTGGAAGCACTGTTTGGAGGGAATTGTCCTCCATAAAACTATGAGCAATGGAAGAAGATCTTTATCTGATGACTGAAGAAAGACCCAAGACATTTGCCATATGGTGTAGAAATGGACTTCAGTTTAAATGCCAGCGTCAAGTCCAATCAGTTCCGCAGAATGAGACTAATCCAATTAGATGAAGTCCTCAGAAGCCAGAATTGCCATGGTATTTGGCAACACCTTTTACACTAGAAGTTGTTTTTCCAGCTTTTTTTCTGTAGTTTACGGTGTGTGGCAAAGCTGAAGTTAAGATGTTTTTTTTTGTTATCACATCCTTGTTATCTGTTGCCTTCAATTTATAGACCTTGGTCTGTACAGAGTGCATTCAAAACAGTTCTACCATGACCCAAAACCCAAATGTTTGTGCTGAAATTGTCCCTAGTGGGAAAAGGCCACTCTTTATTCAGTCAATGAGTTTTCAGGGTGTGTTATTGGTGTGGGTGAAGACAGAGAACTGAACACTGAGTCATGGACCAGTGGAAATGATGGGTTGAGGCTGGCACTGGAAAAAAGTTTAGAAAGTTGAACACTCAGAGAACTGCAGGAAGTCTGTCCTTCATGGAATAAAGCCCAAAAGTCAAGGCAGTGGTGATAGTTTAAAGCAATATTAGTGTTCAGAAGAATGCTAGGCACTAGAAAGGAGGACTGGACACATATTACTCTTGAGGAGTAGCTCTCCAAGGTCAAATACATACTGAAAGACAAGGGCTGAAAACAGACAGGATGATAAATTTAACATGGAAACAACAGACAAGGTAGAAATGACTGTCCAAGAAAGACAAAATTTGCAGAAATAAGATGATCAGGAGAATTAGGAGGCCACATAGCAGAGGAAGAGGCCAGATGCTGATACAGAAACAGATGTAAGGGATAGATTTGCAGCAGCAATGAATATGCAAAAGAAATCAGCACAAATGTAGATGCAGTGACTGTGGAGCAGGGAGGAGCACCTCATTCTTTAAAAATAAAAGGGGACAGTGAAAGTAAGAAAAGTTGGAGTCCAAGCAAAACAGAGGGCAGAGTATATGGAAAATGAAATAGGAAAGCAGAAAGGAGAGTGTTCTCAGACAGAAGACAAAGGAAGAAGACTGAAAGCACACAAAGAAGAGTAGAAAGGTCTATGTGGTCAGGGAGGTCTTATTAAGAACTTCTAGTGGGACTTAGACCAGAAGAAATCAGGTTGAAGGGAAGGTGATGTAAATATAGCATTGAAAATAATCTGGGACTGTAAGGAAGTATCCACATCACCCTTTTTATTGAGGCAAATGACACTGCTGCATTCCCAGTTAAATACTTCACTTGAGGAGAAAGCTGGTACGATTGAGGAAAAAATGAGGGAAGAAAGCTACGTTCTCCATTCCCAGTAATGGCACACAGGAGAAGGGAAGTCTGGTAATCAAAGACAGCAGGAATCTTGGTGAGGGAAGGATGTGCAGTGAAGAAAGGAACAGACAAATACAATCCAGTTGGGTTCTGAATAATAGTAAAAATCTGTCAAAGCACCTAAATGTGTCAGTATAAAAGGACTGGAGCATTAGTGTGTGAACAGCTGCAACAAAAAAAAAAAAAAAAGAGAAACAGAGCTATTGTGAAGATGTGAAATTGGAGCTGACAGAGTTAACAAACACAGAGGATCATAATTGAGACTGGTTCTTGGGTGTGCAGGCTTCGAGAACTATGCAGATTGGGTGGTAACGTGATGGACTGATGAGAAAAATAAGGAGAACACGCCAATGACCATCCTTAATCTGGGACAAAAGAGTAAAATGGTAAAAGAGGTTGTAGTGCACAAGTGTTTATAATGAGCTGAAGACTTGCAGGGTTGTGTCTGGAAATGGGTAAACATTTATGGAGTGTTAGTGGAGGAATTTTGTCATCATGGGGGGATCTTAATTTCCTGGATAATAATTTACAGAACAAGAACAATTCACAGTGGTAAATCTCTGGTGTCTTTGGCATGATAACTCATGAGTTTCTTTACCAAATAGTCACTCCATAAGTAAGTGGCAATACTTACACTGAGGAGTTGTGAGGGTGGAATGATCGTAAAAGGTTTCAACTGAAATTAAATAATAGGACAAAGGGTAGATCTGTGGGTAAAATTCTTCAGTTCAAAAAGGAATGCTCCTATGAACTCAGGGAAATGTCTAGCACGATCTGAAAGGCTCTATGACTTCAGTTCAGAAGTGGCATATCAAATTCCAGACATAAAACTAATATGAGTCTGTACCCAGGCAAGGTTTTCAGAGAAGAGGGCTCCACAATTAACTGAATTTAGAAAAGGCATAATAGGAATAAGCAGAGCCTGGAAGGAAGAAGAGCGACTTCTTTTGAAAGCAGTGCAAACCAGGAAAGCACGGTTGCTTATGGATAGGTTCTGTTTCCTGCACTCTACCTCAAAATGAACCACCAAACCCCAAACAAAACAACAACAGAAAGCCCAACCTCAACACTTAAAACAAACTCTCCCATACCACATACATCATCCCCACCCTGCAAGACTCTGCACAAGCTGTGGACAGACCAAAGGTAGGTGCACGCTCTTTTGCAGGCAGAGCGGGCTGGCTGGGAGGCACGCACTGACTGACAAGAAGGCAGCTGCCAAACGGAATGCATAATGGCTGAGAGATGCTTCCTTTTCTCTCAGTGGAGACACTAATTTGAATCTCTCTCATCTGCCAATTTTTGCGAAAACTTACAGAATCCTAACTATGGTAGGTGCTTCCACCATCCTGTCAGGTGGGGTTGAAGTTGGCCATTGGGTTTGAAAGCTATTGAAGGAGAGGAAAGGGAGGGAATGAAAATCTTTTTTTTTCCTTGGGAAAACTAGCTAAAAGCAGTTGGTCAGCAAAATAGTGCATCTTAGAGGTCAAGAAGCATAGTGATGAAGGAAGAACTGTCAAGTGTCAAAGTGAGTTACATCTTAAACCAGAGAGAAAAAAACTCTTTGGTTATGTAAATGTAATGAGGATGAGAAAAGAATAAGTCAGGCTTCTGTGAAATGAGTGGGACGCTAAATTAAAGCCATACTCAGTGAGATTCCAAAATAAAAGGAGGACTTGGCTTCCATTTTTAATGATGTAGATGTTGACCAGGATATCAGAAACAGAACACAAGGACAGAGACAGAGCAAGTGTAACCAAGCAGAGGTAATACTCCAGGAGCTAATGCACAACCCCAGGAGGCACCAGATATTTCACCACAGGTTCTGAAACAAGCAGCAGCACTGCAGATTGCAGGGATTATGAATCTCCCACATCAAGCCAATTGTTACAGGCTTGGAGAACGGCAATTTATTGTTGGGTCCCCTACCCATCCACAACTCCAAGGTGGTTCTCCTCAGACATTTTCCTTAAAGGAAGATGGCCAAGTTAGACAAACAGCTTTAAAAGCCACTAAATTGGGTTTTGTTTGAGCAGCAACTAGGACAGGTAGGTCCATCCAGTCAGACCTGTTCACTCCATCTGACTGAAAGAAGTGGCAAACTTTACACAGTCCCTCTAAGGGACACTCGTAGGCTTGTGTCTTGGTGCCACATCTGAGGTCCGTCTGTGAACTTGTTTCCAGCAGTCACTGCTACCCAGCCTACCAGAAACTCCTCACAGTTGTGCCTCACCATTGAACCTCTGGGAGGTTTGATCTCCCCTCCTGATCCCAAGCCCCACAGCTAAGAAGGGAGCACACCCTACTCGGATGTACCCTTGCTGAGGACAAAAGAGATGCCACCCACCGTGGTCATAGGGTCCTGATATGGAAGGGCAAACAATGCGATCTGGAGCCTAAAAGATGAACTCAGCTTGACGCAAACTTTGAAATCGATTTTGAAGGCACAAGGAATTAAAGGCGTAGTTATAAGTGGGAAATGGGCTAGAATGAAGCTTGGCTTTATCCAAAAGAGATTGTGGCAGGCTAATCCGATATCTTCCTCTGATAAGGTAATGGAGTTTTTAGACAAAGGAAACATGCTAGATACCATCTTTGTGGACTTTAAGAAAGCATTTGATATGGTGTCACATGAGAAACTGATTAGTGATGCTAGAGAAAAACGAGGATTACAGAAGAATTATAAGGGAAAGGAGGAACTGCATAAAGACATGAGAGCAAAGGGCTTGATTTAAAGGGAAGAGTCAGGCTAGAAGGAGGTTACCAGAGCTCCTAAAGGGCTAGGCTTAATGGCAATCCTATTTAATATTTTTATATAAAAGCTCGATAAAAATATATAAACTGCTAATAACAAATGGTTGGGGAGCACAGCCCAACACAGCCAAAATCTGGATATTGTGGCAAGAACCAGACAATCTTGAGGACTAGAGAAATCAAAATTGGAAGAAACTTTCTTCCAAACCAAATTGGAGCAGAATCTGATTGTGGAAGAGTCGTGGTGACCCAGGAGTCTCTTTGTGTCTTGGTCCTTCTTTGGGTGTAACTGCTTGTTGCTTCTTTGGAGTTTTCCATTGCGACATTTAGTTTGACTTGCTAAAATGCCCATCATTTCTCAACTTGGGGTTGAGCTTTGTGAACTACAACATTCTTGAGATATTGTTTTCCTATTTTTTTTTTTAAATTTATCAGCAAGTTACCTAGTTTTGTAGATCAGGATACTCTACAGTTTTCATTTCTATGCAGGAAATACTCTGACTTTCCATCTCCTGGACATTTATTCAGGATTGACAAGCATGACAGGACTGACTTCAGTTGTAGCACACAAGCAGCTCAGGATCCAAAGCATGGAGGGGGAAAGGCAGGTGAAGTTTGTTGCCATGGCCCATGTGGCTGAATGGCTCTGATACAGCCCTTTGGATGAAACACCATCAGGTTTTGGAAGGAAAAAGTTGCATGGAGCTATACAAACCTCAGAAATATCCATTGCATGATCAATACTAACAGAAACACTTTCTTTGCTTTTTCTTATGTTCTGTCGAAAAAACTGCTTGTTAGTCCAAATTTCTGCAGTTTTGGGGACTGGCCAAAACCAAACTGCTTTGAGTTTATTCAGTCTTTAGGCCATAGTAATTTCTGCCTCTCACTTACAGAGACAGACAAGCAGATTTTCAGGAAGAAAAAATTGCAATTCTGCTGAAGACGTATCAGAACTAACAGATTTTTCATTTACCAAACTCCCAAGTGTAAGACTCCTCTTTTGCCCTGGTGCACAGATGTGCTAGATTTTGGGGTGGCAGCCACAACAGGAATTACCTGAAGTGCTTCTTTTCCCTTTGAATGTAGAAACCCAAGTGTTTGCTCTCTGCCGGAACAACTTGCTTTTCCTCCTTCCCACTCCCCCTTTCCCTTTGCCTCATGGAAAAAAAAAAGTACCTATTTGCTTAAAGTATTTAATCCTAAATATCTTGAGACCTCTATGATTGTGTGTCTTGTATCTTCCTCTCTTCTACAGGCCTTTATACAGGGGGGGAAAAAAAGTAATTATCTGGAATTTTGCATGTGTTGGAAATTCCATTTTTTTTTCACATGTAGCGTGTTTAGGATTTTCATTCTGACCTGGGCCACATGCAGATCATTTCAGCAATGGGTCCTGGACATGCTGCTCAGCTGTTAAGTCTGGGTGTGCATCCAGCTGCATCCTGGCTACATCTTAGGGTGCCGTCTAGTCACACACCTCCCCCTTAGTGGTCAGTTTTCTGTACAAAAAGACTCAGTCCGTGACCTGGAAAGATGTCTACAGTAACCTCCACAGTCCCTGTGTCAGAAAGTGAGTTCTGCAGGGCCCCTTTGCAGATTAGATAGAGTCATGTGGAGCAGCAAACCAACTGGGAGAGTGTGCAAAGCCCATTTCCATTCCTCTGAGCTTAAGAGCCACTAAGTACAGGCTGTCTGTATAGGAAGCATTTGGCCACATGCAGATATCTCCATCTAAGACAATACCTCCAGACTGTCTTCAGAGTCACCAGAAAGGAACAGCCCTTTCTAAGGTACAACTCAACACACACATCTGAAAGAAATGCTTCCCATTTCTCTTCCTGCCTGTAAAGGGAGTCTGAGTGGACCAGCTCAGAGGGAGATGTCTGCATCAGAGATGTCAGAAAGCACAGTCTTGGAAGTCAGGGTTCATTTCACCCAACTTCCAAGTGTCATGATGCTGAAAGAACCTCTTGTTCGAAAAAGGTCAGTTCCCTTATTCCTTATTATTCATTATCTTTTCATATCTATTTAACATCAGCTGTTTGAAAAGCTATTATTCCAGCATGTTTAGTGGTGAAATGGATGAAGTGCTCTTCTCCCCCCATGCTGTGACCTCTGTGATGGTCGTGAATAAAACTAATGACAATAAATTATAGAGGTGTTGCTGGATATTGCCAGAGGAGTGATAAAATGTGATGGCAGTTAATAGAGCATGTTTAAGAGACACAAGGCAACTGTTGTCTACTGAGAGACACCCAAATGCATTAGTAAACAGAGAGAAGTGACATTCTGGTGCTCAGGGCTATATCACTCAAAAGCTCCCAGCAGCTTTTACCTCTAACCTCTCTGGTGCTCCGCCTCGTAGGACATCTGTTGCATGGCTACGTGCTGCTTCTCACCCTGAAGCCTACTAAAAGCACATCTGGATGTGGAGCTGCCAGTTACACACAAATTTACCTACAGCTCTCTGCACTGTATCAAGCATGTTTGACACATACAAATGCCAGGTATGGGTGTCTTGATCTGTATTGTTCAGATAGGTTGTAATTAATTGTCTGTATCAAAAAATGAGTCCTTCACCAGTGAACAGCCCAGCAGGCTAAGCATAGCCTTCAACCCACCTGGAAAAATTATATACACCTGTGTTTACCTTTGCTGTTAACCCACTTGTAAGCTACTTGAATGCTATCCCGTCCCTAAGTCTTGCTACTGAGTGGCTCAGCTTATCACTCTATTGGCTGCTTTCCTTCTCGGATGTTACATCACTAGCAGTGAGTGAGCTGAAGTGCTGGCACAAGTGGCCATGCCAGGTGAGTCCAAAGGTCCATCAAGCCCATGGCCATCAGATAGAAGCTGAGGCTAAGGAAAGGTGAGAACAAAGCACATCCAGATTTGGTGGTGCATGCAGATCCCCAACTCCTCCAGCCACACCTGACCATGAGGATCCTTCTTCTCACCTTCCCGCCATGTTGGCTCAGCCAGGCCCTACACCAGAGGACCAGCTATTGCCAGGCCCTCACACCTTCTCTGCACAGGTACCTACATTTTCCAAGACCCCTGAACTGCGGCTGCCACTCTATTCTCTTTCTGTCAGTAACTCACAAGACGGAGTTTTTCCAGACTCTAACACTGTGCCTGGGATGAACAAATGCACTAGTTCCCTTCTAGCATATTCCAGCACCTCCTAAGTGTTTCAGTGACCTGAGTAATTTACAGACCTAGTTCTTTTGCAGCTCCCATATGCCAATAAGGTTGTAAGCCCCTTCCCATTACTGTAACCACCCCACAAACCTGCTGTTTCCTCTATTACTCACCTGCCGCCTGGGAACTCCTTTTAGCCTGTCCCCATCCCATGAAGTAACGACAGCCTCCCTGCCTGACCAGGGCAATGTCAACTCTCACCTCCCTCCAAAACCTTGGTTTACCCCTTGCTCCTCTAATGCAAGCTAACTCTTGTTAGTACCCTGCCTTTATAATCATTGCAGCCCTCCTGCCTGTGACAACCCAGTCCCCTTTGCCCCAAGCCTTCCTAAGACCAAGAAACCCTTCCTGTGCCTGAGTCAAGCTGAAACCCCACCACCAACAGCGTGGTTAACCTGCAGCAGCTGAACCCGCCACTGGTCCACTGCAAATGAGAACCTCCTCATTTGCTCTGCAGCCTCCCCAAAACATCCTTTCTGTTATACTATGTGATCCCTTGTTCACAAGCCTGTACCTCTGCTCCCCCAGAGTCCTGTCCCCTCTGTGTGGTGAGGATGTGTCTGCTGCTTCATTCATGTGCCTGTACTGGTTCTCTCGAGGTCCAAGGCCACTGGAGTCTTGTTTAGACACTGAACCAGCCAGCTCAGCTTTCCTCGCAGCCCAGAGCTCCCTAGGAATTGCTGTCTGTTGAAGAATATCTGCTGCCTCTTGCCAACCTGGCAGTACTAAATAGTAATACATCACCTCGCTCTTTGCTGTAAGACCTTTCACTCAATGTGTGATGTGGAGCATTTGTGCAGGATTTGGGCAGTCAGTGTAACTAACAGATAATGAATGATCTCGCTCCAGTATTAATATAGCAAAGGCATGAACTAAGATCATGTTGTTCTATAGATGCAAGGTTGTAACAGACCTTTTCTACATAGAAAGACAGAATTACTTTCTCAGATATGCCACTATCTAGCAAAGGAGTAGCTATGCAGTGTAAACCAAGTACCCACATTCCAGACTGCAGAGAGGGAGATCGTGGAGCAACAGGGAAGGTGAGACTGGACAGACTCCACTTGCCCCCTTATCACAAGCCCGTGCCAGCCACTCTTCATCCTGACTTTTCAAAATGCTGTCAGAAACACAAACAGCCCTCTCCTTTGAGAACTCAGAGCTCAAGCAACTCACCTGACTTCCAGATGGCTGATGTTATGGGAGGTGAATCCTGTACCAAGTAAATATCCAGACTTAGAAGCAACAGGGAAAGTGCAACATCAGTTCTTCCTTGCACAACTTTCCCCAGCACATTCTTAAATGTCAGCTGTCTGTGAAATAAATTTGTTTCAGGCCATTCTTAAAAGAATCAATGGTAGACATCAATGTGTAAGGTTTCTGCCTGCCACAAAGGGCCTGGGACTTCCATACCACACAGACCTCCATGCTTTGTAGCACTGAACGTGACTGCTAGGAAGGAAACAGAATATTTCCCTAGATGTTTTGGTCTGGGTGAACACAGTCAGTTGAAGGGCAGCTTCATTCTGAGTAGCCATGTCAGGGCCTGATCTGAACAGGGGAAAACTGTGCTGTGCGGTAGGAGAGTGTGTCTTAGATGAGGAGGTTGATGGAGGAGTTACAGCCTCATAAAACTGCCTAGAAAATCTCTGTCCAGTGTAAATGATTTCAAGTACATTACTCTGAGTCTCCTGGTAGGTAGTCTGGGAATACGAAGGACATGAGGCAGTGACTAAAGTTACACTGAAAACAGCTACCTAGGAAGGTATGAGCATTGGCCAGAGACAGGGCTTTCCCCAGAAGATAATGCACAACCAAAGGATTGCACTTGCAACTCAGAACCTAAATATAAGGTCTACACATCCCTACGATGTCCCACAGAAATGGTGTCAGGATGACTGCCACACTGCCTGTACATCACCTGTAGAGATGGAAGAGCTCTGAGTTCCTCCAGGCTCTGGGGGTGCTCCCCATGTTAGCAAGGGCTCTTGTGTGGCCAAGCAGTGTCTCTGTACTATGGGAATCCCAGGTTAGCCCAGACGTGGGCTACAGCAGCATGGTGGGTCAGATGCTTTGTGCTGCACAGATGTGCTCTTGCCTTGAGAACCCAGCTGCCAGCAGAACGCCCTTGTGCACCGCTGCAAATCAGCTCACTACTCTTCCACTGCAGGAGCAGAGCAGCACAGGTGGTCTCCTTGGTGCCAAGTTCAGATCACTCTTCTCCTGATGGCTAACAGAGGTGCATGAACTTCCCATGAATCACTGGCACATATTGATGCTTTTCTGGATCTAGCTGGTGTGAGGTATTGCCCCAATAGTAAGGATGCTGTGAGGACATTTCTGTCACCAGCTTCCAGTCTTGGCAGAAGCAGCATGGGAAGATAACATGTTTGGCTAAACTAGGAAAAAAAAAAAAAAAGGGGAAATAGCTGGGGTTTTCAGGAGCTTCTGGGTGTCTTTTTGCTTTTCTACAATACAGTTTCCCAGCAGTACCAACAGAAGCAAGAAACTCAGCCCTGTCATGGCCTGAGTGAGAGTGAAGCAGACTCCTCCTGACAGATTGTTGCTCCAGAGTTTGCTTTGTCAGAGCATGTACAAACTCCCTGTCTGCAGAGATGAGATAATCACAGGCTGTGTCTTTAGAGGCTGATGGGGGATTTGAGGAGCTCCGAGTGTGTT
This sequence comes from Ibidorhyncha struthersii, assembly GCA_013398815.1. Taxonomy (NCBI): domain Eukaryota; kingdom Metazoa; phylum Chordata; class Aves; order Charadriiformes; family Charadriidae; genus Ibidorhyncha; species Ibidorhyncha struthersii. The sequence continues at coordinate 270,992 of VZSZ01005041.1, read as the reverse complement.
TAACAAATATCAAGGACAGCAAACCTGGGATGCTGGAAAAAAGGCCCATAAGCATGTCCTGTTCACTACTGATCCCACCCAAGGCTGAAATGCAACGTGCAGGGGCCTACCCGATCTCTTAGCAAACTGAGATTATCCACTCTTGTAGATCCTGTCCAACTCACTAGATTTGTGAGGGCCTCAGGTACCTTTGCTTTTGCCTCTGGCTTTAAAACATGCTCCCTCAGTGCCCTTCCTCCCTCCATTAGCACAGGGTTGCTGAGCCCAGCTCTCAGCTGGTCTCCTTCAAGCAAGGGTTGCTCCAGCTTATTCTCCTCTGTGGTCCAGTCTAACCACTAGTCTCAGATGGCTTAGGCTGGGCTTCTTTAAGGAGCTACCTGTCTTTAAGTCTAGCCCGAATTTGGGAAGGTGGAGGCATTTCCATCAGTATGAACTTACTGTTCTTATCTCTTCTACCCTCTTGCCAGAATGTCCTTAGGAAGGACAACATTGCTGTGGCCAAGAAACTTTAGGGCTCTGGTGCCGTGGTGATAAAATGCAGCATAAATCCCAGCCGAAGACTGAGAAAGATGGCTGTGGTTGTTACGTTTGAGAAGCAGATCCTGGAGGAGGGCATCTCAAAACAGTGCCCTGCTTGCTCTGTGGGTCTGATAGCAACTGCAGATAAGAAAGACCACATCCCACTCCTGAACAAGAACAGGAGGAGAAGAAGGAAGGGTAAATAAAACACAGCAGCACTCATCTCCCATTCCAAAGAGCGGCAGCCCAGAGGCTGTGATTGCTAATTAAACAGTATCTCCCATGCAATGCAGGCAATGAGGGTGACATTTACCTCTTGTAGGCTATAAATATCCAGCCATAAGCAAACATTTCTAATCACTGATTATGGGTGAGATTATTTTCCCTGACGTTATAAGTGATTGTTTGTTTATGCAGAGTTAATGGGCAAGATCATGCTGGAGGTGCTGGCCAAGGATTCAGACTTAGCACCTGCACCAGTGCTTTGGCACCATGCTGAACTGGGTCACCAGGGTTGGGAGGACATCCCAGACGCTCCAGCATAAGCTACATCTGAGCCCTGCAGACTTTGTTTTCAAGATCACTGAGGCAAAGGGTAGAGTGGTAATGCTTCCATCTCAAGGAGCAGCAGTTGAGCTCAGGGAGGGTGGCTATGCATGGCCTCCTTGTTTCAGAGGCTTCCTCCCAGCCAGACATGGAGACTCTGCCCTTGCTGTGAAGTGGGCAGTGCATGGGAGCATTGCTTGTCCACCTTGCTGGGTACAGCCCACCTCTCAGATGGGTTGAAAGCAGCTATGATACACCAGAGAAACTGAGCTTGGAGCTTACTGACAGACTGGATAGAGGAGACCTTTGCCCAGCCCATGTTCAACCCCTCCAGAGTCTAAGACCGTGCCAAGGTGGCAAGCTCCTCTTCTCTTGCAGGCTTCTGTGTAGGGACTAGATACAGAGTGTGAAACCAGTGGGGACAGTGAACATGTTTGCATCAGCCCTTAGACGTTTTCATAGCTGTCTGGGGATGTAGAGATGTTTTTTGCTGCACCAACTTTTTCCACTCCAGTGAACACCCCCGGGCTCTCCACACCCACTGCCTTCAGCAGCTGTATAGCGGCACGGTGCAGGGAAATCCAGAGGGTCTGCCTGGCTCAACTCCTGCATAGTGACAAGCAGTGCCAACAGCCCTGCAAGGGATGCAGGGGGGTATGGAGATGCTCATGCCGTAATGATTTGTGACAGCTCCTGTCTTACTTCAGGGAGTGAAACACGCCAGCGTGTGGGGAACATGTGGGAAGCAAATATAGCAAAACAAGCTCGGAGAGCTGGGACCAAGTGGAGCTAGGGGAACTCCTATGCCAACAGCATCTTTGCTGATGTGTCTATATTTTATTCAGTATGTTTTTTCCTCCTGAAAAAAGGAAGCTGGAGGGACTGGAACAATGGCCTTTTCAGAGGCATGGCAATATAACAGCTGGGCTTATCCCTCCTGGGAAGATTGCTTCTCAAGCTCTCCCTGCTGTAGCCTAGATGTTGACCTAGCAAAGCACCTGCTGGACTTAGGACTCATAAGCATTTTCTGGGCTGTTCACATGCTCATTGCTAAACTACCCATCGTCCGTCTCACGTGTTGAGACTGGAAGGTTGTTATTGCACACTCCTTAGCACACTGGGCCCTGGCATTGACTGGTTGCTCTTTGCACTAACATCATGCAAAGGCAGTAACTAATCCCTGTTTCTCTGCACAAAGTAATGAGTGGCATAGCCCACAGACCACCACTTTCCTGAAAAAGAAATGGCTGGTTTCTACATGTTGCCGCTGATGGAAAGTATCATTGTCCAAGCAGGTCAAGCTCCAACACTCAGGTATCACATGTTGCCACACAGTAGAGTTTCAGAGACCAACACACAGCTGACTTTGGGCTATGAGCACCTGGGAGGAGTTGTTCTTAACCCTCATCACAGGGACCTTGCCGGTTGCATGGGCACTGAGGCATTCCTGTTGCAGCATGGATTGCCCACTGATCATGAATTGACAACTCAACTGTCATGTCATTAGGTCTGGTGTATTTCTCAGATATGTCTGCTAGTTCCTGACGAGTCCTCCAAGACAGTAAACAGGTGATAAGAAGAACTTTAATTTCATCATTAAATATCCTAAATAAAACAGTGGTTACTGACTTGGAAGCTCAAAGATAGGATGAAAGCTGGTTTCCTCTGTATTGCTCCTTGCAAGTAGCTTGCTGAGAGAGGTTGTGCTGTTGGAGGGAAGTTAGCAACTCAATGAGCTGGTGGCCTACTCCCCACACCTGGAAACAGGTGTCTCCTTATGCCTTTACAGTTCCAGTGGCTTGGATGTGCACTGAGCTGTTCAAAATATTTTTAAAACTATTTTCGCTGGAAGCTGAATTCACAGCAAAGTGAAATTTACCATAAAAAGTGTCTGCTGCCCAGGGAAAATGCTGATGCTTTTTCTGAAAACAGAGTGCCTCCAGAATCAAAGCAGTTCTGGTTCCTTGCCAAATCACATAGTCATGGACTCCTGTGATATGCGCTCTTGCTCAGTAAGAGGGAGAAAGTGATGCACCGCTGGAGAAGGAGTCCAAACAGAAAGTCCTCATAAAACCCCACAACTACAGCCACAGCTACCATAACATGTTCAGAACTGAACTTTGCAGGAGCTTCAGTGAGTTCCAGGAAAGCTGGGGATTTGTGCAGAGAAGAATCTATGAAGCTCAGTATGGGCTTTGATAGAAGCAGAATCAACTGAGAAAGCAACACAGTAAGCTCCCTCCATCACTGCATGCTTGCAGATGAATGTCATAGCTGTAGATGAATGTGGGGAAAGCTGTCCCACCTAGCATGGTGTTTCTGTGCACAGCATGAGCTACATGCTTTCTTCTTTTGACAAGTTATTAGTATCTGATGTTCTTCCCTTAGGGTCATTTCTTCTCACTTCTTCCTTGGAGGTCACAGTGGGGCCTCCAACCCCATTTAGAGGGCAGCAGGGCACCTAGGGAGTACCCAAAAGAACAGAATCCTCTAAAAAATATCTGCTATAGCTTGGCAGTCTGTACTATGTGAGTGCTGCCTGGTACTGATTTCAGATCTGCCCTTCTCTTTCCAGCCAAACAACTTTTTCTCCTATGATAAGGCCACTTGCCTTATGGTGACTTCATACAAGCCAGAGTACCTTTGAATACCAGCAGCTCACTGGACACTGGGAACCAGTTGTCTTCCACCTTCCCAGTCTCTTCTGGGCACTGGCTACAGCAACTTAGCATATATATTGCTGCAAAGTAATATTACTTACTGCTTTATTTCCAAAGCCAATGTCTCCATCACGAGTTATTTTCCTCGATCAGTCAGTGACTAGCAATGCTGTTAAAGAGGTAATGAGAAGATAAATTGTGCAAGGCAGCTGACAGCAAGAGCATGAAATTATATCTCCGAGGCTTGTTGTCCTCAGGGAAAGAGGCCCTGATCACTGGTGCTGATTCCAAACCTGACTGGGTTTGTAGGAATGTTGGGGTTGCCCTCACAATATCATCCCTGCATTTCCCACCAAGGCAGTACTGAGGCTGCAGGGAAGTTTAGCAGGGACTAATTGATCTCTTCTTTGAAAGTACAGCTCAAGAGATTCAAGCAAATAAGAGGGCAAAGAGGAAAGGAGAACACTACTCGGGGCTGAGCAACAGCTCAATTTTATACATAGAATCTGGCTGCGTTTTGCCACATTGACTGCATGCCTCAGAAATCAGGCTCCATCTGCTGATGCTTTAAGAAAAAATAAGCAGGGTTGAGTCCTGGGATGCAGCTGGTGGCACGCTTTAGTTTTTAGAACATGACATATCCATAAAGAATTTGTACAAAAACCATGACAAAACTGAGATTGCAATGGTGGCATAACTGTGCACCTATTCCTTGAGTACAAGGGGACCCAATTCGCGAAGGGCTGCCAGGTTCCTGCCTGTTCATACCTGGTGGTTAGGTGCAGCCTGGACCTCCTGGTCCATGCTGGGCAGAATCCTTTGCATGTGCAGGTCTTGGTTGCTCTCAAAATCCTGGAGGTGGACTTTGGCCATGCCCAGCAGAGCAGTTTGATTACCCTGTCTCCAGTATTCACAGAACAAGTTGCCCATCATCCACATTCCTGCTGGAAATACAACTACCTACTGCCATCTAAGCAGGACCAGACTTGTAATTTAGCTACAAATGACAGAGCTGTAAGCACTTTTTGTCCCTGTGTCCTGGAGGTATCTTGGCTCTTTATATCTTGACTTTGATTGCCTGAAACTTTAACTTGCTCAAAGGCAGAGAGACATTCCTAAGCACGTTCAGTGAAAAAGTAGTGTGGAAGGGGAGCGAGAAGACATCAGGTGATTTGGGCATCTGAACAGGACATGTCTGGTGAGTCATCAAGGGCCAAAGACATGCAGCAGATGGTGATAAAAGATATGTGCCACGGATGGCAGGTATTAAGGTGTGTGTGGGATAAGTGCATCAAAGACAGCAGCCTTGTATATATTGTGTGGGAAGGGACAGGAATATCATGGACAACATAGTGTATAAACTGAAGAAATTATGTGAATAGACCATGAAGGGTGTCTGTAGGACTGCCTAGCTTTAGATAGCCTGGCTTTAGATAGAGTGCTGCACTGATAAAAGGGATCTGGTACCAAGGAAACAGGGGCAACCTTGGTCACACGGCTCTGGGAAGCCCACAATACAGAGCAAGTGAAGATTTTGTCAGACAATAGCAGTTCGCAGTATTACTGCCTTCCTGATGGGGACCAAGTGGTGTCGCTGGGCTCTGCTGTCAGCATGAACACTGCAGAGTCCTGTCTGGTTTCCATGCTAATGATTCATCTAGCAAGAGGGATGCACAGGAGAGCAGCAGAGAGAGTTCATGGAGAGATTGCATTAGGAGTTTTGAAATATTGATGTCTCTACGCTCTGCATAAACTACACCTCCTCCCCCCGTGAAGCAGAGAAGAGTGGCTCTGGGGGGGTTGTTGGTGAGCAGAACCTGCCTCAGCACTGGCAATCAGGAGATGCAACTCTCACGGCCGCAGTGTGCACAGTGCAGAAAGGCCTTTTAATTCACGAGTGACTAGAGAGACAGGCAGAAGCAGGACAAGGCTGTGGCTGACAGATGGGAATTGCCACGGGACTCTGAAATGCGAAGCTCATCAGGGACCTGCTTCTCCAACCCCAGTCTGCTGAAAGCAACCGCACAAAGAGGGAAACAGAGACCACCCCACTGAGGTGGGGGCTGCTGGCACCTGGCGGGGAGTCCCACATTCAGCCACACACCACAGCCTCCAGTGGTACTGCGCCGCTTTGCACTGCACTTAGGAACAAGGTTTGGACTTCCCCTGGGCTATCTTGCCACTGCGATGAGGGGACATGCTGGTGTGGAGTGTGCTGCGCAGGGATGGTGGGTGACTGGCACGGCTTTGCATATGCAGCAAGGAGTTCATGATGACAATGACAAGAGAAAACAGATGACAGGGCCAAAAGATGCTTCTCTGTGTAAGCAGGGATGTGGGTCTGTGCTGTGACAGCTATGTGAGCTCTAATGGAATGTGATCTACATGGGAAGATGCTCATGCATGAAAACTCCATCTTCCATGGTGAAGTCCCTCCTGAGCCTGTAGGAGCTTGGCTTGATACAAAAGGGTTGTTCTGAGCCCCGTGAAATGCCATACCAAGTTAGAAGAGCCAGACACAGGACTGCTTCGTTACTGCATGGCATACTCTGAAAATAGTCTTTAGTGTCTTCATCCACATCCTGGGGACAGAGCTGCCTTTTTCTTGATTCAACAAGCAGCCTCACCAAACAGCTATTTTGTCTTCCAAACACTCATCAAGCTCCAGTTCAGAAAGGCAGGGAGAGTGAGCTCTGACAGAAACTGCATGTTATCCCAGGATTCCTCCACAGGAGGACGTTCATACCTTCAGAGGCTTCAGACCAAAGCAGATATTCATTGCGGCTGCTGTTTTACGATCCCCTGCAGGAATCGGTGGGACCCTTCTCCTGCATCCCAGACACTGGATCAGGCCCAGAGACCCTGGCCTGGATGCTCAGCATTCACTGCAATGGTCCTTCATGGCTTTGGACCATGTCCTGATGAGAGCAGGCTCTGCTGCAGAGAGGACTTTTTGCTCTCCAGGAAGTTACCTCTTGAGACCTTGATGGCAAATCAGAGCTGCTGCTGTAGGGTCAGCACTCAACAGAGGATCTTGAGCAGGCACAGTTTCCTGGCATGGTTTCTGCAGGAAAAACGTGAGCAGAGAAAGATTCAGGACTCCCTGTGGGTTTGGTTGTTTTTTATTTTTGGGGGGGATTGGTTTGGGTTTTTTTTTGGAAGCTGCTGGCATTTGCTTGAGATAGCTCTTCCATAGCAACTTTCCCTGGAGGTGGCTGCTGCTCTGCAGAAGAGACCCCAGGCCCTGCCCCATCAGTGTTCCCCCTTTGCACTCCCAGGCCATCCCCAGAGGTGATACTGCTGAATGACATTCCTTGTGCACAGCCACATGCCAAATGCTGCAGCTGTGCAGCAGGGAAAGGGCTCAACTTTCTGGGCACTGCCCTGTACTCCTAACAGGAGGGTGAGTGGTCTTTCAGGAGGGTGGGGAGGAAACAGGTCTTGCCAGAAAGCTGTTTGCAGCTCCCTTTTGGCAAGAGGAGACTCTACCTGCAGCTGTTTTATCTCCACAGGGGCTGCCGATGGTGGGGCTCACAGGCTGCCTCCCCTCCTCATCTCTGCTCTCCCACCAGTGCTGGCATTGCAGAGGGCTGGGACACTGCAGGGGGAACACGATGTCTCAGCACTTGCTTTGACCCTGGAAGCCTGAGACTGTGGCAGAGCCCTCCTGGGCTGGTGGCTGCATCTCCACTGAATCTCCCAGAGTGCTCCCAGGATTGCGCTTTATTCAAGCTTCCCCAAAGAGATGCCATCTGCTCCAAATTGTCACATCTACCCTCACTGTAGATGCTGCCAGTCTTTCTGCTCCCTAGAACCCATTTTTCTACCTGCTGGCATCTCTGTGGTAGCAGATGGGACATGGCAGCTGCAGAGTCCTCAGGTCCATCAGCACAGAGTGAGTAACAACTCTTTGGAGGACATTGTGGCACAGCAGCAGGGTTACCTCATCCCTGGCCCCAAGGGCAGACAACATTTCTGCCTCCAACAGAGAGAGAGCTGATGGCACTGGATGGTGGCCATAGCTAGGAATCCCACAGGGTGCACACAGAAGAGTATCATCCCACAGGGTGATCCATCTCCGACACGCAGGTAGCAGAGCTGGAGCAGGAAGGCAGCATGTGACAACATTCAACTCCACACCTAGAGTGCGGAGTGCCAGGAGTGCCAGGGGACAGCAGGACTTTAAGTAGAGTGGGGAAGGGGAGATCTGGGGTTGCAGGGAGAGCAATAGTCTCTCACCAGGACATTCCCCCTCCATTGCTGAGGCTGGTTGAGGATTTTTTCCACCTGGGTGCATTTATCTGTCCCTATGCTGCACAGCCATGGACTAACCAGGCCACACCAGCACAGAGAGGCCAGCTAGGGTCTCCACCACACCGGATGGACAGAAAATGAGGCTCTGGGCAAAAAAAAACCTTGAGGAGGGAGCCACAGCTCATGTGCCCCACTGGCATTGGCACGAGCTGGAAGGCCTTTGGGAGCCAGTCCAAAGCGATCTGGGGTCTGCTTCCCTGATTTCCCACTGCAGGGTGGGACCAGCCTTGACAGTTTGCTGGGCAGGACTGGGGGCTGGGGGAGAGTTTGCTTGTCCTGTCTCCTATCTCATGACTGCACATGTTAGATGAGGGGTCTATCAGTAGGTAACTCTTTCTTACCCTATGAGGGAACAAAAGCTAATTTTGAAAAACTTAAATACTTCAAAGAATGGTTGTTCTCTGTCCAGCCCCAGGGACTATCTGTGAATGTGAACAGTTTCATCTGGCAGCCTTAACCTGGGACACCGTAAATGCTCAGGCAGCTGCCCATGGAAGTGCAAGTTGAGGGGTAGTAAAACCCAAAGCTTTCTGAGCACAAGCAGATTTCCCATGATAACCTGGCTGCACGTCTGTTTACCCTGGCTTTGCTGTTGGGCAGGCGCTTCTGGCAGAGATCTGGGATGGATGGCTGAGGGCATAGAGTGTGCAATTTATACTTTTTTATAGCTCCTGATCTGGCTTGATGCTGTGTTCATAGGTTGCGTGTTGCTTACCAGGCAGCAGGCTAGACTTGTGCCATTTACAGCAACCTCACAGACAGGTGCTGTTACTGCAGCGCTTTCCCAGGCAGCTGGAGACTTGCTGGCTCTGATGAGCTGAGTGCCATGGAGCATGGTCCAAGGAGGACTGACTACCTTCTCTTACCTTTCCCACAGGCCCTTCTCCTACCTCCCCAGCCTGCTGAGTCCCAGTCCACAGACCCCCTTCCCCAGAGAATATTGACCTCTACTTCCAAGTTCCCTCTCAAAAGCAGCTATTATACCCCCTTTATGAGAAAAATTGTCCATTAGTTCTGCACTCCACTTTCCACCGAAGTCCCCCTGCCTGAAGCCCCAGCCTGAGGCTGTCCAGCACCCAGTGAGTATCCGGGGGTTGCCCGTGTAGCCCAGCCTTTGCATCCCCCTCCAAGGTACATCACCTCTCTCTACACCACCCTGCAGCTCTGATCCTTACAGCTCAGCCCAGTCAGCCCTGCCCAAGCCAGCAAGCCTGACCTCCCCAGGAGATGAGGGGTTTGCCCTAATGCAGCTCTGAACCGTCGTCTGCCCTGCTGCATCTCTGCTTCTCAATGCACAGGGGTGGGGAGATGGCAGGGGGAAGAGGACAAGTCCTGGCAGCTACTGCCATGGGCCAGATCACATCTCAGCCCATAGGGTACTCGTTAGCCTGCAGCCTTGCTTCTCTGCTTGTCTCCCTGTTGCCTGCAATCCATGTTATACTGGAGAAAGGAGCTCTTTGGCAATGTGGGAGAGAAATGAGAGCAGGGGGAGGGGAGAGAGAAGAGAGAAAGACTAGATGAAATCTTCTTGACCTTCTTACACACCCAGGTTACGTTCCTGCAGGAGAAACTTGTCTGCAGCATCACTCATAGCGTGACTTGCAAATGCTGCTCTTAGCCCATATCATGCTCCTGTCTCCCAAGAGTCTGGGGAGCTGCCGTCTGCATAGACATCTCAGCAGTTGTGTCCTAGAGCAAATTGTACTCACGGTTACTATAATCCCACTCATCCATTTTTAGCATTGTCATGAATTGTTGAACGGCTACAGTGTTCCACCCCAGAGCAGCTGTGTTTCGGTGGTGGGTGTTAAAGATTTAAAGCAATATTTTTTTCAAGTGTGCTAAAATTCTTTGTAAGATGCCATGTTCATTCATTGTTCGTCAGCTCCCACCATGCTAATGTGTCTAAACCGCTGGCCATGGCACCTTGCCGAGCTGCGCCGTGCTCCTGGGAAGCAGTGCGGCATTGTAGCCCCAGCTACAGCATGGGAGGGAGCGCCTCAACGAAATTATGGCACTTTCATCACCCGTTTTTATTACTGCCAGACCCAGCCTTTGCATTCTGGTCAGGAGCTAATGAATCACGATTCATTGCTTCACTTGCAGAATGCAAAATATCCAGGAGAGAAGAAATAGGAAAAATCCCAAGTCTTGCTCAAGGGTCCATTCACAGCCTGCCTCCAGTGAGCAACACAGAGAGGTGCCAGTGCCCACCCTGTAACCGAGTTGTGGGCCAGGGATGCTGCCTCTGTGACGCTCCTCTGTCCCAGGCTCATTGGGCTCAAAAGGGTGGTTGGGGGTCACTGGGGACATTACAGTCTGCCATCACAGAACACTGTCTGTTGTGTTCCTGCCATCTCCTGCTTTAAAGGCATCAGTTTTCTCACCTCTTTTCCTCTTACCTGATGGGTCTCAGAACCCCACTCGGTGGCTTGTTCAGGACCTTCTCCTAATTTCCAGCCCAAATATATTCATGATCAGATAAGTTCTGTTTGATCTTGTATCTGCTCCTCCTTCATTGCTCCTTAGCACAAGACGTATTCATTAGCATCAAAAGGAAAAAAAATAAATCTTTAGTTCTTTTTACCCAAATTCATGTAAAATCCAAAAATTGTGAAGCCAAAAGTTAGGTGAGTTAAAAAAAAAAAAAGAAAACAAAATTATACTGACAACAAGAATCAGGAGTCGTTGCAATTGATAAATAGTAATAACTTATTAAATTAATAAATTCATATTTGCCACCAAAAATTGGAAAGCACATTAAAATCTCAGATCCAGAATTCATAACCAATCCCCAACTCCCTAAGACCAGGCAGGTTGGTATGTGGAAAGTGAAAGACCCCTTTGCTGAGGCTATGGGCTGTTCTACCAGCTGGGGCCGACTGTGGGCAGGACTCGGGACCCAAGGTGCCTGTTCAGACACCGCCACCCACATTGGTCTCCATCCATCTCTTAAAGTGTCTGGGACTGACAGCGCAGCTTTCTCCCTGAAAGTCTTTCCCTGCCACGCATGTGTTTCATGTGCAGAGGTGGGCTGCTGCGAAATGAAAACTGGCTTTCTGATCGTTGTGTGTTGCCTTGCCAAGAGGAAGTTTGCAAAGGGATGTTCCCCCAGTCCTCGTCTTCTCCTGCAGCCCTCCCTCCCGCCATCAGTGCTCGGCGGGGGACAAGTCTTTCTGAAGGGAAACACTGGCAGCTGTCGGGCTGCCGGCAAAGCTGCGAGCAGCAGAAAGAGCAGGGTGTAATGAAAATAGTGAACCTTATTAGCTGCCTGTGTGCAGGTGGGGACTGGCAAGAGAGATTCCCAAATCACAGTGAGTCACTGCTGTAGCCTTTCAGAGCAAATAAGCCTGATCAAAATATTAAACTGCAAGAAAACTTAGTGACATTTTAAGCAAGAAGAACTAGAAGCTGCAGAGTCTGTGGATGCAGAGGGTGGGCTGTGGCCCCGGGTACTCTTAGAAAATCTTTTTCTTCCAGTCTGTGTCAGACAGGCAGCAGTGCAGCCGGTTTGCGGAGCATGCAGATCCCTGGGGTTAACCTGCACCCTGGCAGAGCAAGCCAAGGGGATGCAGGACCGCTTTGTGGAAATGACAAATGTCCCAGAGCCACCGATCCACAGCATACACCTTTGCTCTGGCCACCGGCTCCAGGCAGAAGATTTCCTGTGCCCCCGCTGCCATGCAGGGTGCTCGAGGCTCCCTTGAATTCTCAGGCTCAGCCCACAGGCAGCGATTATGCAAAGCCCTTCTCAGCTGGGATGGCAAATGTGTGGGGACTGGCACAGGCTAAGTGTTTTGGAGGGACCGCCCACCCCCACTGGAGGACTCTCATTCCTGGATGTCAGGGCTGCAGACATCCCTCCCAACATCCCTCCTGGGAAAGGTTTGGGAGGATGAGGGAGAGATGAGATCAGACTTTCAATGAACTTTCCCTGATGGAAAAGGAAAAGCAATTACATTAGCCTTTTTGAATTGTGCTCCTGCTTACCAGGGCAAGGGGTTTTCTCTTTCAAATGCAGATGAAAGCACTGCCTGGTGCCTTTCCCTGGGGACATTTCAGGGTGAAGGTGGTGAGGAGAGGGCTGGCCCTCAGAGACTCCTGTCCCATTTTCTGCAGGCTGCTGGAGCACCCTCTTGCCTTTTGGGGTACAGCAGAGACTACAACAATATGGGACTTCTCTGCCTGAAGAGCAACTAGGAGACATCTGTGTTCAGCGCGCTCCAGTGCTGGGGCCCAACAGACTCATGGCTGGACTCGATGATCTTAAAGGTCCCTTCCAACCTAGACAATTCTATGATTCTATGACTACCCAGGGCTTCTGGCCCTGTGGCTGGGCTAAGGGGCGTGATACCTAGTTTGCTTTGCCAGGCATCTGAGTTTTATGGATGACAAGTAGCCGTAGCAGAGTAATGTAGAAATGTGTGAATGTCCCACGAAAGTGACAGCCCAGGTCAGGTCTGGACATGGAGTGGTCTGAACATGGCAAATGAATTGGTCTGGATGTCAGACAGCCAGTGTAAGACACGTCACCTGCAAGCAAGGGCTGCAGGGCTCCTGGCAGTGGCAGGAGCAGTGGCCGTGCAGGGTCCTTGGGGATTAAGGCTGGCAGTACCGAGAGGACCCAATCTGCAAGGCTGTGGGTTTGCACAGAAGCTGCTCTCAGTTGTCGTAGCTCGGCTGAAACCCCACACCAAAACTGAGCAAGGAAACCACTGTGCAAGCAGATGGGGAGCAGCTCTCAGAGCCCAGACACTCTCCCCTGTAACAGATGTTGGCTCAGATGCGGGGCAGCCCCTTCCCTTCAAGGATGCTGATTTAACAATTCTGTCCAAATGTCTGCTGCTGTATGATCCTAGGAAAAAATATGGTTTTTTTTTCCATGCCACACCTAGTGCGTGGTGCTGCCGGGTCTGGTTTCTCCAGAGGCATGCCCTGCGCCAGGCAGATGGGCAAGGACATGGCTGGAGTGCATCTCATGGCAGAAGGGAGCTTGCCATCTAATGGGCACTTCTTTGCTGTGCATCCGACGCTGGATTAGGACTGCTTTGCACTGAAAAGTGGCCACCAGCCCTGTTGGGACCCTGACTTAGGAGCCACGAAATATAATCACAGCCGAGATATTTGTGTTTGTGACAGCCAATCACATCAAGTGCATCCATTATTGAGGAAAGACTGTTGGCAGGCTGATTCCAGCCATCTATGCAGCCTCATTTTTCTAAGCCGGTGGGTTTTCAATGCTTAATGCAATAAGTGCAGCTTCAGCCTTGCCTTCCATCCTCTTTGCACAGTGCTGGCGCAGTCCTATGGTCAGCCAAAATATGGGACTGATCCAGCTACAAAACATAAAGTTTGGCTTGATCAGTGCCCTCAGTCTAGTTTAGCTCCCCACACCCCAACTCAGCATGAATTAGTGGGGAGACAAGACTGTAGGAGGAAAAAGAGCCAGCAGGGTCACCATGGCATGACACCAACTCAGTCCCTCCAGGCACAGAGAATCCACATTGACACCACCACCACCCCCTGGCTGCTATGTATCACTGACTTTCACGTCATAAATGGTAGACATTTACCGTAGCACAGAGTCTCAGACCTTTATGTGTATTTCTCCAAGGAACTGCATTTCTCCAGTGGAATTGGCTTTCCTACATTTAAAGCTGCAGCTGGAGGTGGTCTGGGTAAAAGAAACCAGGATAAATACACATGATGCTAAGCAAAATTAGTGTTCAAGGGAAGAGAGCCCATGTATGGAACTGCGGAATGGTCACATGAAATGAGGCTGCCCTTGTATTTGGTAGAATTTCCCCAGCCTGATTTTGGAGATCGATATCTCTTCCTCCAAAGTTAAACGCTCCAGAAAAGAGCCTGGAAAAGGAAACTGCAAGGAAGAAAGTTGTCTCCAGTTTAGCTGTTAGCCAGTTCATTTATGAGGGCTTGGCTGGCAAGCACTTGACACCTTGCCAGCTTCATGTACACAAGGCTTTTTCACAGCATCCAGTTGATGTTATAAAACACAAGATGTGAGGAAGTCAGGTGCTCCTGAAGATGCCAGGGTAAGTGACACTGGCCACCAGCACACTGATTTTCAAATGTTTGCATAAGGAAAGCAGATGGAATTACAAGCTCAGATAGCATGAGCTTTTCAAGCTCTGAGATAGTGGTGGACCGTGTGAACTAGGATTTGGGAGAAGGGTCTCAAAGAGACTTGACAGGAGCTCTGGTGGACCTATGGTTCTGCTACCAGCTGTGTGTCAGCACATTGGTGAGATCTACCTCATTAAGCAGATCATGCCTGTAGTCTGGAGAGCAGTGCTTAGGAGAGGATAGTGTCATGCTGGCTGTACTGGAGCACCTCCACAAGTGTTGTATGACATACTGAATGTGATCAGTGCCAAAGAGATGTCCCCCTCCTCTTACTGCTTACACTGAGCACCTCATTTTTTCCCCAGGAATAGCTTCGCACACTCACGGCTTTCACGGCCTGCAATTGTTTGGTCTTTGACAAAGACCTGGAGTAACAACCAAGTATTTGGCTCGAAGTTTTTTGAATTGTTTCAAAATGGTTGTAGATTCTGTATAGGGATTTCGGATAACATCACCTCCTGCTCAGCTTGCTCCTCCTTGACTGCCCAGAGGCTAGGTTTCCTCTTTTAGAAGAGCCTCCCCAGTAAGTTTTGAAGCTCTTCTCTTGGTGTCGAGGGAGTCACCTTCCTCAAGGGATGGGCTTTGCATCTGGACTGCACACACTGCAGTGTGTCAGCACCATCTGGACAGCAACTTACCACTGCATTGAAGGGGGAAAGCAGATGGAGAGTAAAACAGGGAAAAGGGAGAAGAAAAAAGGCCTTCTCTGCATTGGGAAAATGTCCTGCACACTATTATTTTATCCTGCAAGAACCACTTTGCTATTCAGGGAACTTCTCCCCTTCCTTCTCCCAGTTTCTCAGTCTGAAAAACAGGTAAGGGATTTCCCCCAATCTCTGGAGGCCTTTTAGAGTCAACAGGGAGAAAGAGAGATGTCCAAATATTTACAGCTTGACTTGGTGATCTGCTTCGGATATCAGATGAGAGGAAGCATGAACTCACAGTGTCTGTCTCTCTGGACCTTGAAAGGAGTCCAGACCAGCACAGGGGAGAGCGCAACATTTATTGTGTAAATTTCACTACAGATGTCTGCCCATGGGATTACTCCACACAAATGTACTTTCACTTAAATTCAACCCTTAACTTACTGCTTGCTCATTTTTTAGGTGACTGCTATAGAGAGGGGCTTGCCCAGGGTAGAGGCAGGGTGGTCAGTGTGGTTTTGGCACCAGCCTTTTGCAGTCCTACCATCCTGGCACACCTTGCTTGACTTCATCTGTAGTTCAGCTTTCTTTGTCTTCTGTTTCACATCTTTACTGCCCCCCCTCTCTAGGGACAGCCCTCACAATGAGCAGTGTAAGGGATTGCTAGGGATCCCATGTCTTGGGGACATTTGACCAAAGGGCTGGACTGCTTGCCACATTTAGAAGGTTGTAGTCGGACTCCCTTGCGTCATCTGAAATGCTTTGGTCCAGCTGGTCCCGGATTTTCCTCCAGTTACTGGGTGGCCCTTGAGTGGTTATTGAACTGGAGGTTTTTGCAGGCTTTCAGAGAACAAGTTTTTAAGGCTTGAGAAAACTGTCTAGCTTGAACATCATCTTTCTTATTGAAATGTAGTTTTGTGATCTTTCCTCTGAAGACACAGGACATGTGCTTATGGAAGTTTTGTTCCTGTAGCAGCTTCACATCTGGGCCAGAATTACTGAAGTAAACCAGTCACTTAGCGCACCACCCCAGTCCCTTCCATCTGATGCAAACATCATTCACCTCTGAAAGGGGCAGCTGCGTCCTCATTCCCATCTCGAAGTGCCCACCCTACCTTCCACCTTTGTACAGAAAGTGAGATCAGGAACCTGATCTGGCTGAAAAATAACCTGGATGAGAAAAAAAAACACACAGCAAAAAAAAAAAGCAGAGAGAATTTTCTGCAAGATCATACATATACTAACACAGGCACAAGAGAGGCAGGAGAATCATGTGGCTGAGGGCTGGGCAAGACCACCTCCTTCAGCAGCATCATCCACTTACTTCCAATTAATATGACCACAGAACTGCTTTGCTTGGCCTTGGTGAGCTTGGTGAAGAAATAACATAAAAAAAAACAATAAAAAATCTACGTTCCAGGAAGCATAGCCGAGCATCAAATTTGCCAACATAAGTATTCCCATGGAAGGCAGTGAGTGAGTAAATAAATAGAAATTGCTTTACCTACAGGAGAGTAGTTCATACTGCTATCAATATTGCACTCTGCCATATTGCCAGGTTTCAGTACAGAAAGGTAGTAAATATTGCATAAGTTATCAGGGGAGTTTCAGTATTGCCAACCACATGTGTTAAAGAAACCACAAATGAGATCTGAAAACAATCTAAGGTTGGATTAAAAACCACAGGTTCAAAATAAATAAGTGTTGATGCCTTTTGTTTGCCTTTTGCCTTCAGGACCTTCAAGGTGCAAGTGTTGTTGCTGCCGCTTCTTTACAGAAAAGGAAGCAGTGATCTCCCTTTAATGAAAAGACTGATGAAATTCCTGTCTAATCAAATGATTCAAGAGCCTGGGGCTTTAAAGATTTATGATAAAATGCTACACTTCTGCTGAAACTGGGACAATTGGACACACAAGCTTTTGTTTCAGGGGATGCTCATGTTCTATGGAAAGAGGTACCAGCACGCCACAACTAGCAGCACTAGCTTTGAAGATGTTACTTCAGTAGTTATCATAGGATTTCCCAAAATAAGACCTGTTTGAGCAAACCTAAATATATGATAAATGCTGTAACTTACGGTCAGTATGGACAGATTAATTATTTAGAGACCATACAATATGCCAAGCAATTTGATACACTGAAATCAAGGCAGGTTTCCTGCACTGGCTGGACTTTAAAGTCTGTGTAAGGCCGACACAGGACATACGGAGATCACATTCAGCCCCCTGCTTGTGTAGACCTCCACCCTGCTTTCCCAAAAAAGAAAGCAAGCACATCAGATTTTCTAATTTTAAATGACTTTTTTCCCCCTTTAAGAGTAATCCAATTTTCCCAACATCCAAGTTGCTTTGAGACTTATAAACATACAAAAGAAAATTATTAAAAAAAATAGTAGTACATCATCTCAGCTTGTTTTGAATTGGTCATGCAGAAAATTTCTAATTACAACATATGGAAAAGGACTTTTAAATTAAATATTTATTCTTTAAACATTAAAATAATAAAATAAAATAATAATTAAAATTATTTTAATTATTAAAATAGTAATTAAAATATGCAAGGATCAGTGCTTCATATGAGGAACATAGTACTGCTGGTGGTCACAGTTAGTACATCTGTGCTCAGCTCCTTCAAAGGGTAGGTGTCACCTTCTCCCACATCACGTCTGATGGAATGGAAACACTGCAAGAACAAAAAAGGTAATTTTTAGTAAAAAGCTAGACTTTGACACTGTCATGTACAGATATTTCTACAGAAGTGTTATTTTAAAAGCCACTGTTTAATGTGACTTCAGTTAGACTTAAGCAGATGCTTAAATTTAACCATCTGCTTAATTGCTGCTAGGATTAGGGATGGCTTTAAATAGAGCTTTTAGTTCTTCCTTAACATAGTGCCACTTTCTTTTTGCCTTAATAAAGCACTTATGCCCATGGTTCATTTTAAGTGCTTGATTAGTGCTAGTGACTTCACTTATATGCTTGAAGTTAAGAATATGATCAGTGTTGTATCTGGATCTCAGCTGTCTATAAAGTACTGGCCCAAAGCCATGTTTAGCAGTTAAAAAGCATGCAAACAAGTCCTGCAACTAGGAACAGAAAAACCCAGAAATCAGCAAAAGGACGAAATAAACTTCAAACAACTGTGACACACACATTCTGGTTCCTGGTCCCTAGCAGAGAGCTGTGTAATATAAAGAGAAAGTCACTGCTTCTCTGCCCAAATGCCCCGAGGCTGGCCATGGCTTGCTGGCAGAGGGAATGAATTTCTATGCCTTGAGAGTGATTTAAAATCAGCTGTTGAGTAAATACTCTGCTTATCTTGATCATGTTGGTTAGAACATGGCACATTTATCGCTCTGGAGCCAGGAGAGGCTGGAAAAGCCTTAGTGGACCTTGATGTGCTCTGTGCAAGCTGGCAGCCACCCCTCCTGGCAGTGCTCGCTGGGCATCCTCTTGTAACGCCCTGGTGACAGGACAAGCACCAATTCTGAGACATTTGGTTCCATGGGAATCCAAATAAAATTTCTTTTCCTGTGAATTATGCTTGGAGTGTAACAAGCAAGGAGGCTTCTGCTTTTAGCTTTCTGCTAAACCCTGTGTCTTTTCGGGATAAAGAGAGAGTAAGATGGGACAGCCGGACACCCCAGCTGTTTCCCAAGGTACAGCAGGGAACAGGGCCTTGATGACTTCTGCTCTCAAAGTGCAGTCCAGCCCCATTAAACTCGCTGGAGAGCCCTTCTTGCAGTGATTTCATCCCCACTTTTTGTTTCTCTTTGTACTTCATGAAAGAGGGAAAAACAAGGGGAGGACTTTGTGTTCCCTTTCCTTCTCCTTCCTGCCAATACCATGGGGTTAAAAACAACCATGTGTTTCTTCCGAAGGTATTAGCATAATTATCTCTCCACTCTGAATGTGCACTAGCTGGCTGTGTTCCACAAAAGATTGCATTTAACTAATCCTGCTTTAGAAACCCATACTATTTATATCTTCTAAAATCAACTTCATCTTCAGAAATGCCCTTTAAAGGACGCATTTTATTCTATTCTGACCATATGTTTTCACTGTGATCTGCATATTTTAAACGTGTTTCCAAAGGTTAGCATCCAGGACTGCTCCCCCAGATGCTGTTTGTGCATTGCTGTCTAATGTTAGTCATGCAGCCTGCCCAGCTGTTTGATTTCTGAGAAAACCAGTCCATATTTATCTAATTACGTTGTGTTTGGAGAGTCAGTGTGAAGTTCTCAAACACAGAGGGAATCTCAGGCACTGGCTGTCAACACCAGCTAAGTTTGTCCTATGGGGTTTGTCGCCAGCCATGCAGAGCTTTCTCTCCCAGAAAGAAAGTTCTTGTTCTTCCTCTGCACCTGGATTTCTTCTACTCGTTTCACCACTTCTTTTTCCTGATCTGTGCTGGAAAATGTGAGAAAGGACAGCACTAAGCAAACTAAACCCAAAGAAAATCAGAGCAAATAAAGTATGAAACGCTATTGCCCATCAAAAGTAAGTTCAAACATTCCCGTTTGGGGAGGGTGGGGGTCATTGTAGCTATTGCTCTCTAAAAGCAGAGGCATTGCTCTTGAGAAATTCCTGTGCAGGACATGCTCTTCTCCAAAGCCTCCTGCTGGTGAGTCTAGCAAGGCTCTGTTAGCATTGGAAAAAGCTGTTCTTTTTGATAGATCTCATCCTCTGTTGTTTACACGGAGGAAAAAACATTTCTCCATCAAGAAAACAGCCTTTCGAAAGATGCTTCAAAAGGTATCAGTTTCCTTGGAGAGAGATATTTGGAGCCCTGTGTAACCTTTATCTTCACTGTGGTGTTGCTGTTTTTTAAAATAACATTTTAGCCAAGACTGGGAAATATTCTTTTTGTGGTTTTGTTTTTCTGTAGATGTACTTTTTAGCTGTAGTTGCTCAAAACCAGAAGTTGTATTTTCCTCATACCACGTTCTTCCAGGCAGTTTGCTTTTGCAGTTTGGCACTTTGATGTTTTTGAAAGAGTCAGTGAGTATCTACATAAATGCACTGTGAAGGAGAAATGCGCTTGTGTGGGGGGTGTTCATGAGTGGGCATGGTTTACACAGTACTTGTTCCGTCGCTGGATATAAGGTGTGTGTGGGAGGAAGAGACTCCGCTGTGAATGAGTGTGTGAGTTTGTGCATGCTTTCAACAGAGGCATATTTTTGTGACTGAACTTAAAGCCCTGTTGTACGAGACAGTGCTCCTCATGCTACTCATTTTTTCTCAGATGTTTGGGGGAGAAGTATTGTTTTCCACCTGGTTAGTGGCATAGCTCAGTGGGCCATGCTGGTTTCCTGAAGTGGTCAGATGTAACCTCCAGAACTTCAGTGCCCATTGCAGCTGAGTATTTTCCACCTGCAGTTGTAGTACACTCACCTTCTCCTCAATTTCTTACAGTTTATTTAAACCTCCATCTCCTATAACCTTAAAATAATGAATGAACAATACCCATTGCTATGAAGCAGTTACAGCTGCGATGCACATACCTACCTGTTGCAAAGTCACAAAGATGAAGTGAAATCACCCTTGTCCTCCCCTGCTGTTCTTCCATGAGGACCAGGTGGTACATACATGTACACGTCAGCATCTACATGCACATAGCACACGCACTCATATGTTATGTGCCTGTAGATATACATGCACACTCACATAAAAAAAATCTACTGATAAGAAACACTGTAGCAAGCCCAACAGTAAAATCACAGTTTTCCATCAGGAACTTGCTCAGTTAAAGCAAGTACTTCATCCAGAGCGACGGTTTCTGCTATTTCCTTCCTTTTCTGAGTAGACTAAGCTCTGCCCGTAAGTATGTTTACAAAGTTTAGAAAGACTTCCATTTAAACTGTAAAAACCAGAGATCAAAAAGTAGCAAATGACTGAGTTGAAGTTTCCTGTGAAATGTTAACTCATACATTTTTTGGTTCCTTGATGTATATTTTCCAAATAAAATATCTGCCTTGAGCACTGCTTGGACAGAGTAGCTCTGACCATGAGCCACTGCTGTGTCATGAAGGAGGCTTGTAGCAGTCCCAAGATGAGGCATGAGGCAACAAACGACAGCTCAAGGAGGTGGGAAGGGTAAGCACTCAGCTGATGTCCAGGTGAACCAGACTTCTCTCTCGCCGCTGCCAGGGAGCTCCTGCAGCCAAGTCCACAGTGCAAATCCTGCTGACAAGTCTGCAGCAGCTGCAGGTGCAAGAAACACTAGCCTCCCACCTGACCTTGCTATGCCAGCAAAACATGGAGCATCCATGCAACTAGGGACACCTTAGAGCCCCATTCGGTACCCAAAGGGGCTACAGGAAAGCTGGGGAGGGAGTCTTGATCAAGGAGTGGAGTGATAGGATGAGGGGGAATGGTTTTAAACTGAAAGAGGACAGATTTAGATTAGATATTAGGAAGAAATTTTTCACTCTGAGGGTGGTGAGCCCCTGGCGCAGGTTGCCCCGAGAAGCTGTGGCTGCCCCATCCCTGGATGTGTTCAAGGCCAGGTTGGACGGGGCTTGGAGCAACCTGGGCTGGGGGGAGGTGTCCCTGCCCAGGGGAGGGGGGTGGAACTGGATGAGCTTTAAGGTCCATTCCAACCCAAACCATTCCATGATTCTATGAACTGTGCCTGTGGCAACAACTTCAGCTGCCCTCAGAGATGCTACTCAGGAGGGCGCAGCAGGGCGGGCAGGAGGGGAGCTTCTGTTGAGGCTGCCGGGAGGCTCTGCTGATGTGGTGAAACAGCAGGGGATGCCTTGTGGGAAAGGCCTGGGGGAACCTGAGCTAGTCAGTTAATCGGAGCCTTTCCAAGTCGCTTTGTTTTCTTGTTCCTTCAGTTTCAAAGAGCTGCAACAAGATTTTAAAAAATGTTGAGCTCCAACAAGCTGCCACAGGCATAATCAGGCAGGGTGTGCTCTCGCTGCTGTGGCCGGCAGGGTTGTGATGAAGACGATAACAGCCCTGGGGGGAGCATTTCCAGTCCTGCTGGTGTTATCCTGTGGCCACAGGGAAGTGATTCCACCTGCCTTCATTGTTTTCCCCACATGGAAATCAGGAACAGTTGCACCTGCCTTGCCTTCTCCCAAAAAGTGGTATGATTAATTAGCATCTGATTTATGCTTGCAAAATCCTATTAAAAATCCCCTGCGTGATCTGAAAAATCTGACCTGCGCATTTCACGGCTGTTACTCAAAAGTAATGAAACCGTGCAGATGCAAGTACAATTGCTCTCTGTCTCAGCTTAAACCTGGGGCTGACAGACCCCACCCTACCTGTAGTGGGAGTCTGGAAGCTGTTTGCGAGGCTTTGATGAGCACTAGAGGAAAGCCTGCATGGAAAATAACAGTTCCATAACCAGTGCAGGATTTGGATGGCGTGGGATACTAAAGAACAGGGCCATTCACTGCTTAATGAGGATTAAAATAACTCTTGAATAGCTGCCTTATTCCCTGAGCATCCTGTTCAATGAATGAGTCACAGGATTACAGTTGAAAAATAGGCTGGAATGGTAGAACAAAAACCTGACATAATGAATATCAAATTAAGGGTGTGGGGACAGCCTTTAATCTGGCATTTCCAACCCCTTTAATGACTGACTTGCTGACTTTACTAGTAGCTTAATTTTTTTTCATTTTGTCTCGTGTGCCCCTTGCTACAGTCCCTTTCTTAGGGGCCAGTTTGTTTGGGTATCATTAGCCAGGTGCAGAAACACTCTGCAAGCAGGATATTCACAGCATAAAAGTATAAAGTTATTGGCTAATGTACATGAAAGGCAGCTGGGATTTAACAATCTATCAGGCTAAGTGCTCATATGCTCATCACCTCTGATACGGCACTGCAGAGGCCAGGCTGGTTGGTCAGAGCTCTTTTAGAATGGGACCATGGGCTTAGCCTCCCCAATTCCCTGGGATGGCCCCCGGTGCTGGGAGCTGCTGTCTGCCACTGTCTCTGTCTTGTGGAAATGAATGGAAAAAGGCTTTGCATAGCAAAGGGCTGATCCTGCCCCCTTTGCCCAGGCATACTGCTCAGCTTTGCTTGGCCTCTGTAGCAGTGGTTAAAGGACATTTGCTCAAGCGTTCCCCTCTGGACTACAAGTTGTGAATAGAAAATGCCAGAGGGGGGCAGGCAGGTGATAAATGAGTAGCTTTATGCTGAAAGTATTTACATTCTCATCATCAGTTTTTGGTCTGCTTTCCTCCTTGCCTTTGGGGTCTGCATTTCTTTTAGTTCCTAAAGCCTGAAGTCTCTTGTTGTATTTAAGTACTCTGGAAGATTAGCCCTTGAAAGGGATTTTCTCTTCATTAGTGCAGATGCCAAACAGTTATCTTGTCATCAGAAAAATAAACCACTTGTTTCATCCTTCTCTGAAAATCTCAGCTGGGGAATAAGGTCGAAGGTAGGCAAATGCTGAGGTTGCTGAAAAGACCAGAGGGGCAGAAGGCAAGGAATTGTATTTCATAGGCTGATTGCTCCTGTTTAGTCCATTTCTTTTGTCCTGTCAACTATAGATTTCAGAGCAGTTCCCAGTGCTTTAATAAATACTGTAAAACTAGTGCAAAATATTGCATGACTGTCAGAACTATCATATATTTGTAATATAGTTGGCATATATTAAAAATTTCCTTGCTTTGCAGTTTTTATAAGGAACTTTATTAGGAAAGACAGACTGGAAAATTCAGTGTTTTCTTTCCATAATCTGACACTTTTTTTTTCTGTTATAGAACACAATAAATCTAGTTTTTATTAACAATAAACACATACGAAATCCCTGAGACTGAAAAAATATGCCCTAGAGAAGACTAAAACCAAGTACCAAAGGAAAGGCTAAGTCCTTACACAAAAAGATTGTTTCTTAAGAGGATCTCCTGGATAAGAAGTACAATGGGAACTCTTTGGGGGCTATTTAAAATGTTCTTCATCAGTTACCTGGAGTTTCACACCTTGAGACAGAAAATTCAGTTGTTTATTTACACTGCAAATCAGAGCTGTCAGCTTCTCCTGACCATGGGAAGAAGAGCTCCTTTCAATGCTGAGATTGATATCTCAGCAGCTGAGGAGACCCACCTCTGTGAAGAAGGGGATGAAGGGCTGTTCGGCACATCCCACCACTGGAGCTAAGCTAGATGCTCTGCTTTCAGTTGCCCATTAGTGGTGCTCTGAGGTCCCCAGGGCCAGATCCTGACTTGCTCTGGGCACTCACAGTGACCATTACCCAGACGTCTCTGAGGGAGTTGATGTTGCCCCACTCCAAAGTCGTTCAGCTGCTGCAGGACTACAAAGCACTCTCCATATTCACTGAAAAATTATAGCTTAATGTTTTATCACCCTCATGGAAAAGATGTCTGAGCTTCTTGAAATCAACCATTAAATGCTATGGCTGACACTAGACTATGTCTTTTCAAGGCCGTGTTGGACAGGGCTTTGAGCAACCTGGTGTAGTGGAAGGTGTTCCTGCCCACGGCCAGGGGGTGGAACTAGATGATCTTTAAGGAACCATTCTATGATTCTGTGATTCCATGATTCTATGACTCTGTGAAAAATGCATGTGCACTCAGTGAAATTTCAGGAATTAATAGCTAGATCCCTCCTCTCCATCTTCAAACACAGGCTGAGGACACTAAGGAGAGAGGCTCTTGGGGAGTTTAGGAGATCACCTGAACCCCTCTCATACAGCTGCCTGAGCCCTGACTCCAGGCACAGCAGAAACCACCTCTTCCTGCAGGAGACACCTGGTCTGACCGTGTTGGACAGCCAGCCCATCTGAGTGTCACCTCCATGGAGAGACATGGAGAAATGCGAGGAAGTGATTGGGAGAAGAGAGACAGCAAGGACTCAGCAGTGGTACACAGGCTCACTTGCTGAACTAGCAACTAGGTGCTGAACTTGGAAGAAGATTTCTCCTTTTCAGGGTCCAAGATGTCACTGCCACCAGCAGAAGTAGGGTGCTAGGGCCTGTGGGTGCTGGCACTGGTGGCCATCGGGGTGCAGGGTGGGGAACCTGGTTGGGGACTGGTCTGGCTGGTTGTACTGTGCATATTGCATGTTCAGCTGGGCCACTTCCCAGGGCTTGCAGGGCAGTTGTACAGGTTCTACTGCAGGGACATGGTCAGGACAAGAGATGGGGCTGTCAGCAGCAGCCTACATTTGGGTTGGTTTCACTGGCTTCTGGAGTGCTTAAACAGGTTGGTAGCTGGAGCAGAAGGGCCACCTCAACATGGAAGCAAGGCCATCTAGGCAGAAACTTGTCCCTTAGCGTTTCCCAGTACCTACAGACTACTCTTTCTCCCTGCAGCATCTCATCCCCTTAAAGAGCATCTTCCCTTCTCCTTTCATAAATGCACCCCATCACAGACTCCCCTTCCCCAGGTGGGTGAAAAGTTGTATTTCCCAGAACAGCAGCTACTGAATTCACATACAGACCACAGATAGAATCGCATGGGATGCAGCATTTTGTGCTGTCCTTACTATGTGAACCCATTTCCTTTGGGAGAAAACCTGAAGCCCTTAAAAACCCTGCCTGTCCTCATGTCTTCTCCCGCATTGCAAAGGGTCTGGGAGCACTGGTTTCCCTTCTGCCAGTAAAACGTCTCATTCTTTTTGCTGGTTATTGTATCTGATCACTCCTCCAGCTGTGCTCAGAAATTTTGTATTGTGGTCTGGCAATTCAGAACACTGTGAATCCTTTATTTCCCTAATGGAGTTTCCTAGTAAATAGCTTTGAACTCAGATCCTTGTCTTTACAGTAGATACGCTTCTGCCTAACTGGCACTTCACAATTAACAGCATTATCTTGTTAAACCTGAAGAGGTGCAGGAAGGCTCAGCCATCATTTTAAAGCATTTTATTGCTTAGAAAGTGTTTACAATAGGCTGCAGAAGTGGTAAATGAAGCCCAGTGCTGCATTCAGATGCCTGATTAGCTCAGCCACATGAAAATGCCAATAATTCAGGGTCTGACTATTTTGGATGCCATTTCTTAAGCAGTTGCCTCAAAGCACCTGAGTTTTTTAGAGGGGGAAAAAAGGGAAGGGGAGGG
>VZSZ01005041.1:222484-245002 GCA_013398815.1 Ibidorhyncha struthersii | reverse complement strand
AGAGAAAGAGAGAGAGAAAGAGAGAGAGAAAGAGAAAGAGAAAGAGAAAGAGAAAGAGAAAGAGAAAGAGAAAGAGAAAGAGAAAGTATTTGAGGTGAAATGGAAAGCTGTTCAGAATCAGAGGACAATACTTCCTATTCATGTAGATGCAGATGTAGT
The DNA here is from genome assembly GCA_013398815.1 of Ibidorhyncha struthersii. Taxonomy (NCBI): domain Eukaryota; kingdom Metazoa; phylum Chordata; class Aves; order Charadriiformes; family Charadriidae; genus Ibidorhyncha; species Ibidorhyncha struthersii. Next base: position 244,843 of record VZSZ01005041.1, on the reverse strand, counting down.
TGTCCTCAGCGAAGACACAATTTCACCCAGGATTGAGGTTGTGAGAGTAAGTGACTGCACGGGAATACTCTGTGTTTTCAGGAGAGATAAACCTTTGTTGTTTCCCTTCTGGAAAAATTAATGTGTTAAGGTTATGTCTGCTTCTGTTTTAAACGCTTGCATTTCACACACACAAGTGTCTCCATCTCTGTGTAACCTTTTATCTGTCAGCTCCTGAAGTGTGTAAGCAACATTAGTTGAGAAAAGGACAAACAGTTTGGGTGTCTGGATGTTTTCTGTGATTTGATTTGTAAATTAGCTTTGCTGTAACCAGGCTGGAAGTCCTTGCTGTCCTTAGCTACCCTGCATGACTGCAGCCCTACACCTGGCTGAAACCCAGAGGGAATAGCACGAGCACCACAGGCTACTATACAAAACGTGGAAGGATGGAGACCTCCTGGGAAAAAAATCTTTCTAAGGCTTTCAGAAGTGGCTGTATAGAAATTCAGTCATGCTCAATGAACTTACCAGCTGCAAATGTCAAGGAGAGGTCATCAAAAAATACAACAGGCTCATTACTCACTACCCAGTTTGCAACTTGCAAAAATAGATTTAATAACTTATAAATAAGGTAATAAATGTTGCGTAAAATAACCAAGAAAATACGTGATGGACACCAAGTTGAACGTGAGCTAGCGATGCGCCCTTGTGGCAAAGAAGGCCACCAGCAGCCTGGACTGCATTTGGGGGAGTGTAGTCAGCAGTCAGGGGAGGTGATCCTTCCCCTCTGCTCAGTACTGGTGAGAAACATCTGCAGTTCTGGGGCCAGTGATGTGCTCCCCAGTGCAGGCGAGACACAGACAAACTACAGTGGGTCCAGTGAAGGGCCAGGAAGATGTCTAAGGGACTGGAGCACGTGTTGTAATGGGAGAGGCTGAGATCTGGCTCTTTTCAGCTGGGAGAAGAGAAGGCTCAGGGGGGGTCTCATCAATGTATGCAAATAACTGATGGGTAAGTAAAGAAGATAGAGCCAGACTCTTCTCTGTGGTGCCCAGTGACAGGGCAAGAGGCAATAAGCACAAATTTGTAATGAAGAAAATTCCACTTAAACATAAGAAAAAACTTCCTTACTGTGAGGATGGTTGAACACTGGAAGAGGATTCATAGAGAGGACTTAGAGTCTCCATCCTTGGAGGTATTAAAAACTCTAATGAACATGGTCCTGGGCAACCCTCTGTAGCTGACCTTGCTGTGAGCATGGGGCTCGACTAGACAATCTCCAGAAGTGCCTCCAGCCTCAGTGATTCTGTGATTTTATGAACTTGATAACAGAAAACCAGCTGTAAGAGAGAAAGAGTTGTTCTTAGGACACAGACATCCCTAATGTACACTGTACAAAACAGCTGCCTTTGCAACCAAAAACCCTAAAAATTCTGCATAGAGGAGACTGCTCCAAAGCTGTGTGCCTGGCAGCCCCAGCAGCGCTGTTGCTGGCTGCAATGACTAAACACCAGTCTAACAGGAATATGCGAAACACATTTCTGCTTGACAATGTCATGACCCAAATCTGATTAAGTCTATACGTACCAGCCCAGACCTTAGCCCCACAGCTTTTTAGAAGCACAGAATATTTAGATTACCTAAGAGAATAATCAAGTTGATGGTTGACAAGCCTCATGATCCAGAAATATCTACATGTGGAAGAGCTTTCTAGTAATAAATTGTTCTCTTAGGCCCACTAAGAAGTGTGAAAGCTCTAACAGGAGTTCAAGCCAGATGATTCAGTTAAGACCTAAAGTATATTGTAGTTTTGGTAATGAAGACTAAAAATACTGCAGCTATTTCTTTTAGTGCCAGACTTACCATCACATACAGTCTTTAAAAATCATAGTACTGAAAGGGTCTGTTTGAACTCCAGAAACAGTTAAAACCTAATGCAGAAAATAGTGAGCAGGATTCTGTATCATTCTTGCTGGAAACCAGATGAAGAGTGTCCCATCTGATCCCATAGCTCTGAAAATCCCTCTGGACGGTTATAGGGTTTCCAGAAATAAAAAGGTTTTTATTTGTCCCCCCCATCCTCCAGTCCAGTTTTCACGTTAAAGCAAAATTAGACTAGATGGAGGAACAGAAACTGAAGTCACAAAAGTGATTTTTGCTTGCTAAAAGAAAGCAGCAGTGGAGCATCCAAAGGAAAATTCTTAGGTGACCTGTAGGCCACTTATTCAAGGGCACTTTAGGTATCTAGGTGAACCTTGTCTCCTTTCAAGGTTTGCTCATCACATACTGGTAGCCAGGCTAAGATCCTTTCTATATTTTCAGCTGTTTGTGTACATGAGTACCTGTTTTCTAGATGGAGAAGTAAGGAAGCTAAGGTGTCCAGTCTGCTGTCATCCAAATAAATAACCTCCGATTTTAATCCTGGCTGTACACAGACATTCAGCATGCTGTGCAGGTAGATGAGTTTCCAGCGAGATAAAGTAGGACCAACATGAACAGAAACAAATCATGTCAAGCTAATCTTATTTTTATTTTTTACTGTTTTGTGACCTGGGAGATAGCTGATATTAAGGATCATGACCTTAGCAAGATTTTCAGCTGGTTTTGGGAAAGTAATATGAGACTAATTTGAGAAGCATGTTCTTAATGAACTTCTATAGGGTAGAGGCCATAATAGCTGACTAACCATAAAAGGTAACCAAATATCAGCAGAAGGATGAACCGATGTGGTTCTGCATTTAGTCTTTTTGTTACTGGTGGAAAGGAATTTGCTTATTAAACTTGCAGATGATATGAAGCTTGGGTGACCATAAGTCTATTAGAGGATGCGACTAGAATTTAAAATATTCTTGACAAATTATAAAAATAGACTGAAAATACATTGATTAAATGAAGAAAACTGCTATGCATTGGGCCGAAACAGGAATACTAAAAAGCTTTGTATGTGTTGAAGAACAGTTAGACAGGTAGCAGCAGTTCCTTGGAAAAGCAATAAGGAACTGTAAAGGATCACAAACTTTACATGAACTAGGAAAAGAAAAATATCATGCAAGTTTGTGTGAACGAGAATAGATGACTGGGTAAAAGCCAGCCACTCCACTCTGTACTGGTAAGGTCTCTTCACAAAAACATGTCTCAGACTGTATTCCACTCTTGAGGAGGATCTAGGTCAATCAGAGAGAGCACAGGGTGCTAAAATGACAATAATCAAAGGCAATGCAAGTTTTATAGGGAATCATAAAGGAAATGGCATTGTTTATCTTGAAGAATAAAGTTAAGGGAACACATAGTAACAGTTTTGTCATAAAGAGCTATTGCAGAAATAAGGGATTTTTTTTCCATGTTCCTGCTAGACATGAAAGAAGAAATTGGCCTAAAAAGAAGTAGGAAAGACCTAATGAAACAGATCTTCTGGGGAGAAAGTGAATTGTCTGTAATAGGTTTGTAAAAATAGCAGACTAGACATCAGACTAGCCCACCCTGCACTGGGAGAGCATGAGATGCGAGAAGATTTCTTGAAATCTCTTCTCACCCTACACTACTACAGTTGCGTAACGGGCTGTAAGGATCCAGCCAGAGTTCATTCCTTATTGAAGGCTTGTCTGGAAACTAAAGATGATAGAAGTTTATCAGCAGTCAGTTGTCTAATGGTTTTATTACAGTGAGAAAGAGGGAAAGTTGTTTTCCAACCCAAAGAGTAGTTACTGACCACAATGGTAGCAGTCATTCTCCCATTGATCGTTCCTCGTACTTTGCAGCACAGTGCAATTAATACTGAATGCATCAGGTTTCACAGGATTCTTGCTCCTCAGGGGAGGGAGATCTACAGTCCATGTGCAGCTATTTAACTCTACCTCCTGCGTTTATAAGGCCACTTATTTGATCTTTCCCTGTACTCACACAGGACATTTTTGTGGTGGTTGCGGTCACAGTGCGAGAGTCTTTTTTTTTTCGTGTGGTTGGGGCTAGCATCCTGAAACTCTCCACACTGGATGGAGATGGAGCAGTGGAGTAGGGGCTATGAGGTTCCAGCAGTTCCCAGGAACACACCACTGATGTCAGTACACCAGCTGTGTTTTTTTCCTGTCTGGACATGCTTCTTACCTTTGCAGATAACGCTAATTTGCAGGCTCAGCAGAAGGAGAGCCATTTCCCATTATCGTGTTCTTCTTGCATCTGGAATTTTAAGTGAACTACATAACAGAGTCTTCTGCTTTCTTAAGCATTTTCTTCTCCTTTCTTTAATCATGCTGAGATTTCCTGTGAATACTGTGAGCTGTAATTATCATCTGCAGATCAGTGGGTATGCTAAGCTGTTTCTTAAAGGGATTTTTTTTTCTGTGAATTTCAGATGACCAAGAACAAAATTATAATCACCTGATACTAAACAGTGCCACCCAGACACCTACACATGGTAAGAAAAAACAAAGAGAAAATTACACACGTTGTAACTTTCCTCTGCCAGCCAGTAACATTTACTGGTATCAAAGTATGTTTAATGTTAATAGAAATGTTCCTATGGCAATGATGCATGAATGATGGTTTCCATTAACATTAAACATAGGACCATATTTTTAAATAGTGTGCACAATGAAATATGGCCCAGTCTTTTATAATTTTACCTATCGACCTTGTGTTTCCCCATGTCTGATTGCTCCTTTCTCCCTTCCACATCAGTAAGGTGCTGTCAGATTTAACTCACCGAAACAGTAAAGCTGATAACCAAAGTCCATCTTGTCAGCCAAGCCACTCCACTTACAGTGCTGTTTGTGCATTTTTCTAAGATAGGTTAGAAGGACAGTGACATGGGGCAAGGGCTCCTAAGCTGACATGATTTTGGCATAACAATATGTTTGGTTTCACAGCTAAATCCAAGCTCTCCAGCCCATACTTGCATGGGTCTGGATGGGATAACCTACTAAAGCCCCTGATTCACTGCACAATATCTCTCTAGTTTCTGGTATGCAGAATGGGTAAGGACCATTAAGAAATTCTGGACTCCCCCTGCCCACTTCCATAAACAGAAGTGCCTCTTTCTAAACCAGTTCCAGTGGTTGCTCTCACACCCTGCCAAATCCCCTTTATTTTATTGTGGAAACATGACATTTCTCTGACCCTAGGAACTTATGAAACCCAGAGCACCTTTCATGTCCCTATGTCCACCACAGAGTGGACCAGCACTGACCTATCTCCTGAAGTGACACCTCAGGAGATGTCTGGTGCAGCCTATCACCACCATATAACCTGCCTGGTTCCTCTAAAGGGTGAGACCAACCCTTCCAGCGTTCCCCCAAAGCTCTATTGAGTTTGGTCTTTGTACCCAAACAGTTTCATAAGTGTTACTACCCCTTCTGATGGTGCTCTTGCTGAGCTCTGAAAATCCACAATTTTATTTTTTCTCACCTCTGCGCATGGTTCAGCACATTTGTTGGCACCTCTCTATCCAGCCCTGTTGACCTAATAAGCTTGGGGATGCCCCATGTCATACTTTAGCCAGTTTCAAGAGTTCAGATGCTATTCAAAGATACTCCTTTGTTTTCCCTTTTGTTTCCACTATCTCATCCCAACCTGGAGATATTTCTTGCGTCCTTCATGGACAGAAACACTACCCCTCTCCGCTCAGCCCTGTCCCTCCAGCCCTTTGGCCTCTTCCCCCTAGTTCCCTCCTCCTTTCAGTTTCCTTGGCCCCTGACTAGCAGTTGAGTGTGGGCAGCGTGTCCCTCCCTGCATTGTAGTAATCACAGACCACACAGTCAAGTCACCTGCAGCTTCCTGGCTCCATCCAAATCCAGACCAGTCANTCCCCGTGCAATCACTCCAGCCTCTGAATGAACCCCCAGGTCCTCTCTGTTTTCTTCCCTCTTCTGCTACTACCTTGTCTTGGTCTTGTCCTTGTTCCTCCCTGCGCCCCTTACCCTTTGAACATGATATGTTCCTCCAGCATTTGCAGCTGGAACCTTCCTTCTACTGGGGAAGCAGTAAGTGATGGGTAAATCTCATCTTAATATACACTTCTTGCAGCTCTGAGTCTCTGTATTTTTTGCTTTTTTTGTTCTTGTATTTGTTTTTAATTCTGAAACTTGATAACTATTCTGGAATTGATTTATTGTGAGTTGTGTGCTTTTGTATAGAAATTTCCATGCTTCTCTGTTACATAAAAGGGTGGGAGAATAATTGTCCTTGCAAAGGTCACCTAAAACCTTTGGTGTTTCTCCTTCCTAGAGGGTGGGTCAGGCAGCTCTTCAGCCTGCAAGTTACTTCCAGTTGTAAGACTACACTATGAGGTTGGGTTTTTTTCTGTCTCACAAAACCCCAGGAGAAACAATGTTAGCTTTAAACCTGGCGGTAAAACAGGAGTCGTTATTGAACCTGAATTGACAGCCTCAAATGCTCTCCAGACTACTTATTTTGTTTATTTTTTTACTTTCATGAGAAAAAGGAAAGAAGAAAAAGATGGAGTAATAGGACTGAAATTGTATTGTCCTCTTTCTGGTCTTACTACTTGTTCTTCAAATCTAGCACATGCTGGGTTCTGAGATCTGCCCCAGCAGAGCCAGATGTGTCCCATTTACCTGTGTCTGCCCAGAAGTTTTAAGGTATCTCCATCATCAGGTCCCTATTGCATTCAATAACTTAAGGTAACAATATGTGCTAAAACTTCCCTCTGGCCCTGACAGATGCTTTTCTTTTTGATGTACTTGAGAGACAAAAATCAAAGCAGATAGACTCATGATCTTGGATTAGAAACTTTCAATTTTTTTCTCCACTCATTTCTTGCGTTTACTGTATCTTAACACTTTGGTTGTACAAAGTGACTTGAATGATCTGACTACAAATAACTGTATTATTCAGAGTGATATTTTATTCCGAAGTTATCCATATGGTCATGGACACTTTTGTTCATGATACTCATGTGTGCTGTTGCTGGTTAGCCACTGCTTGGTGAGTATGAAAAGATATTTGGACTTTTCAAATAAGGCATCAAAAGAGCTTGCAGTGTTCATAATTACTGCTGAAATTCTGAGATAGTTCAGCTGCGCCACAGGTTTATTTTAATTCCCTTCCTGGGCAGGACCTGGTGTACATTTTCTGTGTGATTATGCAAATTTGTCGGTGGACATGAGCACATGAGCTGTCTTTCTGAGCACCATGCTCATGAGCTCTGTCTCTTAGCCTGTCCCTAGCACCCACCATGCAGTGACACCATCTAAAATGAGCAGAAGAAAGGAAAGAAGCCAGTGTGAGTCTCAAGACATGCCCTGAGTTGTGTGTGGCCCGAGTTCAATGTGAAGTAAAACAGGCAGAGAAAGGTTCTCAGGCTACAAGCATAGAGCAAGCAGGGCAGCAGTCCTAGGTGACATGCCACCAACCAAACAGCATTTCAGCCTGAACAGACAGAAAACCCCTCCCACACCTGGAGGGGCTCCCTACAGCCTTCCCAAAGGACTGCCACACCCAGCAGGGATGCACTTGACCTGGTATATGTGAAGGGAAGGGTGAGCTGTGGAAAACTGGAATACCTGTCAGGATGAGAGCTCAGCTCGTCTGGGATGGTGATCTCTCTCCAACCTCTTATCATCATAGGAAATGCACAGGTTTCTTACTTTCTCCTATAATTCCCATTACACTGAGTCTCCGAACTCATACAACCCTGGGACTAAGCAGCAGAGGCTTTCCACAGCCCAGCTGTGGCAGACAGGGGGCCCAGGGCTCTGCAGGAGACCTCCTCATGGAGGAGGGATGAAAGCCAAGTTCCCTGTGCTCCCCTTTCCCATTCCTGTACTGGCTAGTTCTTTGCAAAAGTAGAGCAAATGGCACCAACCCATTCGTTCCCCCAAAGGTCTGGGGAATTTTACCGCCGGAGTGATCGAGATATGCAGTGGGGCAGCTATATCTCTCAGCCCCAAAACAGGCTGAGAGAAGAGAAGGCTCCAGAGAGACCTTATAGCAGCCTTCCAGTACCTGAAGGGGGCCTACAGAAAAGCTGGGGAGGGACTTTTTACAAGGGCATGTAGTGACAGGATGAGGGAGAATGGCTTCAAACTGAAAGAGGAGAGATTTAGATTTGCTATTAGGAAGAAATATTTCACTGTGAGGGTGGTGAGGCAGTGTCCCCGGTTGCCCCGAGAAGCTGTGGCTGCCCCATCCCTGGAGGTGTTCAAGGCCAGGTTGGAGGGGGCTTGGAGCAACCTGGGCTGGTGGGAGGTGTCCCTGCCCAGGGCAGGGGGTTGGAACCAGATGGTATTTAAGGTCCCTTTCAACTCCAACCATTCTATGATTCTATGAAATTAAAGGGGGCAAGGACAACCTATGCTCACATGGAGCCAGGAAAAAAAGAAAAAGCAGATTTGACGTTAGCTCTTTGAGCTTCAGTTTCAGGTTCACAGGGTTAAAACCTCAACACCCTCTGTTTTAACCTGGCTTGGGGGGTTGCTGCTCTTGGCACACACCTTCTCATTGCAAAGGGTATGCCCATCGCAGTGGGTTGTGCGGCCATGAGGTCACTGGTGTGATTACACTGAACTCTTCTGACACGTGAAGGAATAACTACTAATTAATGGTGGCATCGCATGTAATCTGTTCTGTCAGGCTGCTATCATTTAATTAGCATAGTGCTGTTCACAGTACAGTTAACACAGAGTGAGAAGAAAGTGTCACTCCTCTCCCTGCCTGGCTGGCACAGAGGGTTCACAGAGCAGTGAAACGTATGTCTGTCTTGGTTTTTGGAAAACGTGATAAGTTGGGGAAGAGAATTTCCAGTGGAGATCAAGAGAAATGACCATAGACAAGCGAGTCTGTCAAGCTGTGGTCTGCAATACCAGGATTTATTTTCTGCTGTTGTTGAGGGCTCTGAATTACCCAGCATGTCTTTGAGTCTCCCGCATCTTAAAGAAGTCTGTTGATTTTCTTCTGAGGCTGGTTTACTCATGAACCTAATTCACTTCTAGGACACCGAATGTTCCATTACAGAGGTATCTACAGTCCTTTAGAAATTCTGAAATCAGTGACGGACTTCAGACCTCAATTCCACTGAAATCAGAAGTTTGATGGGGGGTTCCTTAGTCTCTAGACTTTAGTTTCACATCAGCTGCAGATTTTAGCTGCAAAAGAACTCCTCTTCACCTGTTCTTGAAACGTAGTGATTTTGTATGTAAAATGTGAATGTGAGTGCTGCAGTACTGATTTCTAAGCACAACTAAGTTTTACATATGAAATGCAGGTAAATATTTTGATACATTAGTTTATCTTCCTTAGCTATTCAATCTTTATACAAAATAAGCACATACAATTATTTTCCTATAAAAACATTAAAATGGGGGAAAAAAAGAAGCTAGGGGCACAAAACAGATCTAAGGCAGTGTAGCATTACCTACAACAGAAATATATGTTGACCGCCTGGGTTCAGTTTCTGTAAAGCTTATTACTTTACTTTTTACTGCTACTGAAGTTTAATCTCATTATATTTAGTGCATATTTAATTATGCTAACCGAAAGAGTCTTGTATAAACAGTTTTACATCTATATAAATAGCAAGCACATTGCTAAATAATATAGTTAGTAGGAAGTTCGTATCATAATTTTTATGTCAGTTCATTGCATTTGATAATCATCTCAAAAAGTATTTGGTAAACCACCATAAGCAACAATTGTCTTCACTTCAAGTTTTTAATTTTGCCAAGTATTTTCCCATAGATGATGTATGGGTTTGCTCTGATGGAGGCAAATTTCATTTTATAGCTGTATTTTCTTATATACCTTCCTTCCTTTGTTTCTTTTTCTCCTTCCACCCACCCACTCACCCTTTCTCTCTCTTTCTCTTTCTTTCTTTCTTTCTTTTTCTTTCTTTCTTTCTTTCTTTCTTTCTTTCTTTCTTTCTTTCTTTCTTTCTTTCTTTCTTTCTTTCTTTCTTTCTTTCTTTCTTTCTTTCTTTCTTTCTTTCTTTCTTTCTTTCTTTCTTTCTTTCTTTCTTTCTTTCTTTCTTTCTTTCTCTTTTATTTATTTATTTTTCTTTCTTTCTTCCTGTCTTTTTTCTTTACTTCTTTCCTTCCTTCTCTTTCTTTTCTCTCTTTTCTTTCTTTTCTTTCCTTCTTTTCTTCCTTCTTTCTCTTTTATTCATTTCAAATATCCAGGGCATCTTCCTTCCCACACAGTAATAGGGCTTTGGGGGATATATTGCTGAAATAATTCTTGCATCAATTTTGGAACATCAGACCAGAAGCTTCAATTTGGGACAATCCCAGAAGATATGAAAATGATTCCCTATACTGTCACATCTCCTCAAGCAATTTGTTGAGAGTTTTGTGTCTATTGTGTTTAAGACACTGTTTACAAAATCGTAACAATTAAGGACTGTTTAAATTAGATTTATCCCCAGTAGAAATATGTGTGAGGAAATTAGAAGATAATCAGTTCTCTAGAATATAACCTACAGAACAAATAGACACATTACGTACACTGCTCTTTCTGCAAAGCAGCAGGGCTTTAATGAAAGTGGGGAGGTCATCTGACAGGACCAGACAACATACTGCCAGCTTTTTGATGCGTACAAGTTGCCATTTGTGATGGGGACGCCAGCTGATGATTCAACTGCTTTGCTCACCAACTTTGCAAAGCGAAGTACACATGTGGTTGTGTTGCACCACAGCTCCACTTACACAATTACAAAGCAGATTGGAGCAAAGTCATTAGTGAATCAGGATCGTTGTTTACCTGTCTTGACCTGAGCATTAGCTACTGATGTCCTACAGTGCAGAGCCAACCGCGGTGCAAGGGATGTATTGGTTTGCTGGGGCCATGGTTGGACTTGAGCGATGTGACTTCCCTCTGATGACATGTGTGCTGACCTTCCTTTAGTCAGTGATGTAGAGGGCAGAGAACAACCCTGGAGTTAAGAACAGATCAAGGACTTCAACAGCAACATCCTTGAAACCGCTCAGCACTGAAGCAACACATCTTTGCTTTTTAGAGTAAATACATTGTATGCTTGGACAAAGAAATCACTCTTTTTGTGGTCTTAGTATGACAGGGCTAAAACAGCCTCCCAGCTCAAGGTGCAGCCCATCTGCTAAGTATGGAGACCTTAACTTGCAGGTGAATATTGTTATGTCACCCATGACATGGCCCATGTTCCACCCAGCAAGTGACTATCATAAATAAAACACTGAGGCTCGTGGAGTAAAACTCAGCTGTGTAACTGTGTCTCCACCCTTACCTGTGGGAGGAACACGAGGAGCTTCTCTCTGTGAGAATAAAGTTGTTAAGAAAAGGGCTGCCATGAGCTGAATAGCTGACAGTGGCCTCAGGTTCCTCTTACAGAAACAGAAGATCCCGAACCATAAGGAAGGGGAAGCAGCATCTTTATTCCTAGTGAATGTGAAACCAGTGAAAAAGACCAAGAGTTCTGGAGGCAAAATCACAGCATCATAAAAATCAGAGCACATAAAGCTGCTGAGACAAAGGGGGTTTGTTTTTACCATTTTCATTGCTATAAGTGCTATCAGTGTGGAACTATGACTCCACCAGAAGGTTGTGGTAGTCCCTGCACCACCTTCAGCCTGCCTGGGGGCTTATGCCTCACCCTGGTCCCAAAGGGCTGAAAGGAGACAGCCACACATAGCCCACTGATGGGTGATTTGTTTCTCCCAGTGGATAAAGCTAGTTTGGTCTCCCTCACCTTGCTTGTCTGCTGCGAGGACCAAACATGCGGATGCATTTTCCTTTTTGAACCAGATTCCCCTCCATGAAATGGCAAGCTTTGAGCATGAGACGCTTGCAGAGGTGGAAGGAGTTAACAGGCTGACAGTTTTCAATTGCACAGTCTCAAATCCAGCAAGAATGAGTCCCAGTCCCAGTTCTGCACAGTTCTGCATGCTGGCTGGTCTCGTGCCAGAGCCGTGTGTTGTTTTCTCCATCCCCATGACAAGGCAGCAAACTCAAGGAGAAGTGAATATAACTTTTGCTGGGATTCTACTTTCTGTAGTTTTTCCTTTGATTTTAATTGGCAACATTATTCCTCTCACCCTGTGTTGTAGTGTGTAACTATGCTATGTTCAGTTAAGCACTTTGTGTACTCCAAAGCATCTTCATGTTAATAGCCCCTGGGTGATACGATTCAGGTACTGTGTGCTGTGTATATATTGTATATATATTATATATGTATAGTATATATTATGCTGTGTGTATATATTTTAGAATTTAAGGCCATCATCTTGCAGTGTGCTGGTATACCTCATCCTCTTTGCATCTTACCCCTTCAGATTGCTGCTCAGTTCTCAGCCATGAGCCCTGAAAGACTTATTCCTAGCACCATCCTGATACACAGAGGTTTTTCATCACTGACTGAATTCAAAATCCCACATCTCCAGCTCATATAAATGAGGGCAGCTATTCACTGGAGAGCTGCTGATTTACACCATGGAGGATCTGACCTGGAAATGTATAAACCTCTTTGAGATTCTTCATGAGAGATGCAGAAGACTATTAATAACAGTGTTTGTAACATCAAAAAAGAAGTGTGAAAACACAGATAGTTCCCGCCACAAAGACTGAAGATATATGTTATAAATTTTAATTTGAGTCTGTGAACATCAGTTCTTTGCCTGCTATAACAGTATGTCACTTCCAGGATGGCTCAGGATGTGCTAAGTCTTGGCACAGAAGGCCACCAAGCGCCATCAGCTGCTACCAGATTTTCCTGAGGAATGCTGTCCTTTGTAAGAGCTTGCATCAGAATTGGAGAAGTCTTTGTGTGTGAGCCTTCAAACGGCTGAGCAGAAGGCAGTGCTGGGGGAGCAGTGTGTGCTTTGACAGAGGACTGAAGCTATGCTGAGCTGAAGCTGAGCAGCAGAAGGCTTGGTTGTATCAGCTTCTCCGAGGTGACATTGTTTGCTTTCTCTGGGTGAATGTTTTAAAAGGCATCTGTTGAAATGTCTTGCAAAATTCACACAACATATGTGCAGACTTGTAGGCAAATATGGAGCACATCCCTTTTGCCACTTGAGCTTTGTTTAAAACTTTGCCATAAAGTCACTTTTGTTGTTGTTGTTGTCTTGGGTATCATCTGCTCCTGTCCTTGTACATGAAAGGTTCTGTGCCTTATGTAAACACACTTTGAAACAGGAACAGGGCAGAGGAAGATGCTTCAAGAAGGCTTCAGGTCTAATTTCCACAACACAAGTCTCCAGCTTTAGAAATCCTGAAACTGCTTCTGAGCCCTGTGCATGCAGAAAGTTTGCAAAGCCCTGACAGGGAAGGAGGCTCTCTCTCAACTTCGGGTGACTTCCATTTCCTTCACAGATTACAAAGCAGCCAAGTGCATGCAGAAAACAAGAGGAGTGAATCCACATCTGCTCAGAGGACAGCTGTAACTGCAGTCCCCGATGCCCAGAGGGAACTGCAGCCCCTTACATCCGTGTGTGTGTGTCGTGGCCATATAATCTTTTCAGGATGCAGGATGTAGCAGAAAACATGTTCCTCTGGCAGTCCATCAGTGCAGGCAGTGCTCCTGGTTCCTTGGGCTCAGAGGTCTCTGCCAGTCTGCTCCAGGGCACCACCTTCACAAGTTTTTATTCAAGAGCCTGGTCCAAATGGAGCAGGGAAGCCATTCCCAGCCTGGCCCATGAGTCCACTGGTTCTCATGGAGATACAACAGGGTTTGGACTGGCCCAACAATGCTGGCTAATGAAGCAGAAGGAATGCACAGTTCTTGCTCGGTAGGTGTCCGAGAAGAGACAGTAGAGCTGCAAAGAAAGAGTCTTTCTCCACAGGAATGCCTCCTCCCTTCCTGAGCTTATCATGCCATCATTATGCAGCGCAGTGAGTTCCTGGCAGTCCTGTGGCGTGCTACCAGCCCTGCCAGCGGCTGGAGCAACGCGGCATTCTGGTCAGAGCACTGTGAAACCACTGATGCTCAGCTGATGAGGAAACACTGCAAAGTTAAGCCCTCTCCTGCTGAATTAATCAAAGAGACACTGGCAGAATTTTAAGATGTTGCATTGGCTGTAAAAAGGTATGGTTGCTTTGAGGCTGTAGCAAAGAGAATTTAGAAACCAAGAGAAATGGCAGTGCTGGATGATGTTCCCATCTCTTTTGTATGTGCTATGCACTGGGGGAGCTTCATTTCCTCCATGTTCCTCTGCAAATTTGCAGCTTTGCAAATTGTGCCCAAGATGCATGATGTATCAGAGAGGCTTAAAGTGGCATGTGTCTGCAGGATGGTAGTGAGGAAAACATGGACTAATACTGACTTTCAAAGGTAATCCCAGTAACCATGGGACATTGTCCATTTTCCATTGCCCAGAATGTAAAGCTGGACTGGAATGAGTGGGAATGTAGGGGACCAGAGCAGTGTACAACCTCAGCTGCCTTGCAGGGAATGGGGAGACCTTTTTATTTACATCCTGTTAATTAATTATCCTGCATCTTCCACAGAAGCCAACAAACACCACAATAAAAAAAAAAAAAAAGGAGAGAGACCAGAGAAAAGCATGACTCAAATATATTGCAGGAGTGAAGAACTACTAAGAAACTTCTGCTGAACTGGTCCCAGAATATAAATTGTACAAGATAATTCTCCTTACTAGAGTCTCCCAGTTCTCTGATCTTGCCCTCAAACTACATTATGCAAAAGACATCTGAAATTATCTTTGGTCATTTCAGTTTATCCCTTATTTTGCTGGATGATGGGTAGTGGATTTCAAGGTGACTTCTCATTTGCCAAAATCATTATGGTCTGTTCCTGACTGACTGGATGGAAAAAGCAGTAAGAAGATGTACTGATGCTGCACAAGCCCATCAGATAAATGTGTGGCACTTAATTTCACACACCTCATGCAATCAGTAAATTAATGCTCCTGCTTTGGCACTGAACACAAATTCCATACATATGACCAGGCTTATTTCAGCATGTCCAAACCTCCATGCAAAATGGAGATTAGACACAGGTTCTGGCTGAGAAATTTGCAAAGAAATGTTACCCTAGGTTCCTTGCCACACAAGCACAAATAGGAGTGGGGACATAGTTTCAATGCTGATATAGTCTCTGTTTATTGGATAATATCTAATCAATTGTTTCCAGCACCCTGATGAATATGATGCACTTCCTAATCCTGCAGTCAGTCTATTAGACATGGATTGAAGTCATCATCGAGAAAATAATGTTCTCAGAGAGATGACACATGAGCTATATGCTCACTTGGGGCTATGGTCTCTTTGCCAGACAATAACCCTGTTCCATGAGTGCAGAGACATACATAAGCAATAGGAAAGAAGAGTTTATTAACCAAGAGGGGTTTTGCATTGTTAAGAGGAAATTTTTCATTGTTAAAAGGAAGAGCGGGGCTGTTGTTTTTCTGCAGGGTGGCTGACATTGGCTGTCAGTTGTCGAGGCCAGAGGACTGCATGCAGGTGCTTGCTGCAACGTGCCAAGCCCCTATTCCTGCCAGAGTGGTTTACTTCCCCTCACCTTGCTGTGCTGGCAGCGGTGGGGATTGCACAAGATGGGGTGTGCCATGCTGGTGCCAGAGTGGTGCTCAAGGAGAGGGGAAGATGTTCCTCCCCTTGCAGTCATACCCTGGACATAGCTGTGAAGGAGTGCACTGTTGTGATTCATTCTGCAGGAAGCTTCATTGGGAGAAAGCTCATGGAGCAGCAGACCGCATGGAATCAGTGGTGATAGGGGCAAGGAGGAGCAAGTGTTGGGTTTCTTGGAGTGTTGGCTGCAATTCAAGCGTCCAAACGTGGGTGGTGTCCAGTCTCTGACAGGTGCCACATCACTTCTTCCAGTCCTTTGTGAGCATCTCAGATACCCTGGCATACTCTAGATGGATCAGGTGCCTCTGAGTTCAGCACTGGGCATGTAACTCTGCTGAGAGCTGCAGAGGAGCCAGGCTGGCTTTAAGAAATATTGAGCAGGTTTGTGCCGGAAGACAAGACTGTCTCAGCCTGTCTTTGGCTGAGAAGCATGTGTACAGTGTGAGGGGTAAGTGCCAGAAGGTCTAAAATATCTAGGGAAATCACAGTGGGAGGAAAGATGGGGAGGCAGCTCTGCATCCCCATGTGCAGACATGCATGGGAACTGCTGGGTCCATTTCTAGGCAACAAAGAGCACCAAGGATGTAGTGAAATGTGAGCACTCAGAGAGAAGTATGATGTTCTACTGTTTAACTCAAACAGGACGCCATGCAGGAGAAAGGCAGCAGGAGAGGAGATGGCCTGACTCCTTTAATTTTTTTTTTTTTTTTTTTTCCCCAGAAACAGTTTAAATTGTGACTCTTGAAAAATATCTTCTGAAATGTTTGCACTCTACTTGGGTGGGGTTTATTTACATTTTTTGTGGGAGATGAGGGAATTTAGCAAATGTTTGGAGACCAACACATTTGTCAAAGTGAAATTCCCCTCCCACTCAGTTGCTTTTGGGCAGAAGCTGTACTATAATCTCAACGAGTCCGTGGTTCTGTGGAGGTAAGAGGGTCTTGAGGCATGTGAGTGCATACTGAGCACATGTTGCATTCGTCTTCATGAGCACACTTTCGCAGGAGTGCACAACAGGAATGTGTGAACCCAAGACTTGGGCATTCTGCTGCTCCTCAGCTGTACTGAAGAACTTAGCTCTCTGATTTCATTTTCAGACCGTACCTGAAGTGTCTACCTCCTTGGCCTTCTGATCCAGTTAATGCAATCCCATCACTGCTGCAAGCTCCCACAGAGCCCACTGTAGTCTGTTCTAGCTTTGCTTGTAATAATTGGAGCTCCTGCTATTTTTAATACTCTTATCCCTGCCTTTTTTAATATCTGAACAGCTGGGAGTTATAAACACGATTCAACAGGTCCCTGTCCATTGGCTGAGCTGATGAAAGGTCGTTTTCCATCCAGCCTGCAGCAAGGACCATGATTTCAATACCAGACAAACTCTGCAGATTGTCTGTACTTGACTTTTAACATCCAGGCTCAGTGCTAATCTTTATTGACAGTGTGCTCAGCATCCTGACAGCGCTCATTTTGACACTGGCTGGGGACTCCCTCAGTGACTGACAAAATGAAAACAAGCAGAGGGTATTCTGCCTCCCCCACCCAGGGATGGCACCTCCTTTCGTGCTTCAGGAACCTCTCCAAACCTTGCCTTATCTTCTGTCTGCACCCAAACGTGCACTCCACAGCTCCACATCCCACTACCTCTGTGCAAGGGAAGCATGGCCATCTCTAGAGCCCACCAGGACCCCTGTGGGGCCACGGAACGGCTTTGTCCAGGAGCCTCCAGGTTCAGGTGGGGAGTGCACAGCTTGCTGGGGTAAAGGTAGGTGCTGCTGCCTGAACTCATGCAGGCTTCAGAGGGGTCAGTTCACAGCACCCTGGCACAGCCCTCCATGGTAAGTGGGGCAACTCACAGTCCACCAGACCCTCTGTCCCCCTGTGAGAAGGGCTGGTCGGTCCATGTGTTTTCATGGCAGCAGTTTGCTTCTCCCCGTAATCACTGTGGACAAGGAAACAACACCACAGGATCCATTTTTCACGGGTCTGACAGTGCCAGTTTGAATTACATCCAACGGCCTGTCACTGAGGCTGGCTCAGATACAGCTCTTCTCCCTGATGGAGTTTGTGGGAATGGCTTGCCTCTCTTGACTTGTTTTGGTACACACTGTGGACATGCCTTTCTCTGTTGGTTTTTTTTTTTTTCAGACAAGCCGCGAATGAACAACATCCTAACTTCTGCCACCGAACCCTATGATCTGTCCTTCTCCCGGTCCTTCCAGAACCTCTCTCACCTCCCACCATCCTATGAGTCTGCCGTCAAGACAAACCCAAGTAAATATTCCTCTCTGAAGAGACTAAGTAGGTGTCAACTCATTTCATTTCTTTTGTATCTCATTGGCTTGTAAGCCACGGTGGGCACAGTGTTAAGACAATAGTCTTCTCTCTGTCGTTGTACTGCCCAAGCTGGCATCTCTGGTAATGATTCTTTTGGCTGTCGCTTCCCATCACGGAAGAGCACAGAGAAAGAGTCACTTCATTACTGTGAGAGCACATGTGATTATTTGCTTACTGACCTCCTTGCTATGCTGCCTCCCACTACTCCACCTTGTATCTGCTCCTGATAGAGTCACGTGAGAATCCTTTTTATTTCTGCCGGAGTCAAGATGAGCCAAACTGGCTGCCTCACAGAATCACACAGAATCACAGAATAGTCAGGGTTGGAAGGGACCTCTGGAGATCATCTAGTCCAACCCCCCGCCAGAGCAGGGTCACCTACAACAGGTTGCACAGGACAGCATCCAGGCGGCCTCATATCAGCTGAGATCACCTTGGCGTACCCAGGGCAGATATCTCACCATCCATGGGGGTAGCTGGAGACAGATGACAAACTCAGGCAAACAGAAAACTGCTGAAATGGTTCGGAGCATCTATTTCAGGAGGAGTGCATTTGCCTGCCTTGAGCAGTGCTGCGATCTGCCATGTTTCATGGTGTATGTGTCCAGTCCTGTTCCTGACCTGTGCCCAACACTGATCCATGGTGCGTCTCTGATATTTCAGCATGTTGTTCACTGCCCTGTTCACACTAGTTAATATCTGTTCTTCTTTGCTGTTTTATGTATTGCGTTGTTCTGCCAACTTTCCTGTAATGCCCCAGCCCATCACCTTTACTGATGGCAAACTCTTCAGCTTCAGTGAGATTATGAAATAAGTGATATTTGTGTGGGCAAATGCTCTCTCCAGACTGAGACACTGGGTTTATAGTATGTTTCCATGAATATTTTCCGGATGCAACCATGTATTCACACTGCCTAATTTACAGAAATAATTTAGGTGTTTATACTTGCAATAGCTTCATTGAAGGTAGGTGAGGATGAGGAGCAGATCCTACTTCCTTAGTCTGTATAAAATCTGCATTCCCAATTTAGCCAGTTAAGTGAGACACACCAAATTAAGTGGCAGGGAAGCCTTTGAACTGTCCATAACAATTCTCTGCATACAAGATTTTCCAGAAGAGAAAATTGAATGGAAATGTAGCACACAAAAATCTCAGCCCAATCCTTGGTGCTTCAGTGTGGGACTTATGTACATGATTAACATTAAGGCAAATATATTTGATGTGCTTAAAAGCAAGCACATGCTTAACTGTGTTGGAGAACAGAGATGAGGTATTTTGTGATTGGAGCCTGTCATCTTCCTCAGTGTGCCATGCACACAACTCTGCTTCTGCCATGAGCTTTGTTTCCTGGTCACATCTGAATCTCACACTCCCAGCTGCATCCCAGTTATGAATTGTCCACATTCTTGAGCAGCTTTGATGATACTATCTGATATTGGAAAATCCTTGAAATGACAGCATTGTAATATTTTCATGATATTTTTATTTTAAAATGTCCCTATTTTTAGGTGATGATTTGTTTTCATTTCTCAGCTGAAATGAAAATTTCTCAGCACAAAAATTATACCCCCTAGACGGGCCCCAAACCTGCTATTTCATTGGTAATTGATTTGCAGTCCCAGGGATTACCTGGGATACATACTTCCTATTCAGAGTCTGGGAGATGTCTGTCCTGGCATCATTGAGAGCAGTTTAGAGAAGTGCTCACCATCAACAGCAGCGATGGATGCTCCTGTCACGATGCAGGGGATGGTCAAGACCTCTTCCAGCCTGTGGTTCATTTATTGCTTTACATATTGTGCATAAGCGCCCAGTGAAATCTCCTTAAGCTCTATGTTAAAGTTATTGATGTATCTCACTGAAACATTAAAAAAAACAGATGAATGCTGACTGAAACTCCCACCCCTTCCACAGTCAACATCTGGAAATGTATGTCAGATCTGAACACTATCCTCTACCTACTCCTACAATGCTTATCTGATTCACACAGCGTATAAATTCACTCACACCAAGCAATGCCATCTGCGCACTGTGCAATACCTTACTAAGTGGTGTCTTAGCAGCCTGACCCATTGGGCGCAGAAAGTTTTGCTCAGCAGCTGAGGAAAGGACAGGCTCCTACCTGTCCAACCTCAGTAGACCACAGTAGAAGGGAATAAGTATTGACCTCTAGCACTGTATTTCCTAGATATTTGTCTAAAATGACAAAAATAGGCTTACGTTAACATGTCAAGCATAAATGTCCTCAAGAATGTGCTGAGCATAGTCAGGCTCCATCTCTTCAGCTTTTCCTGACCCTCTGGACAGTTAGTGTCCCTGTTCCTGTTCAGAGGATACTTGACAGTCAACCTCAATTGGAAGAACATGAGAGTTAGTCTTTGGCCATTGACTAGAGTGGGATTCATTCACCCCCTTAACTTTTCAGCAGCATCAACCCTAGGAAGGAATTCCTGCACACTGCAGTGGGAGTACCAGCTATTTATCCATCAATGAATGGCAGGTCTAGATACGGTTCAGTCACCTTTGCAAGGCACCAACCCATCCTTTTGCAAAGCACCTGACAAATGCCAAACCAACTGCCTCACACTACATGTTTGAGTAACTAAATAAGCAGTTTCAGCTCTAGAAGTGCTAAGCACTCCACGCTCCCACTGGGCTTGCATATACTCAGCACCTCTCAAATCACTGAATCACTTTCTTATAGCTGATCTTCTCTAGAGCCAAAGGAAAATAGGCACCCAGCTCCTAGACATTCCCTTGTAAAATACCGGCAATATCATTTTCGTATGACGTATGAAAGAGCTAAAGGCAACACAAAATCCAGAAAAAGTAATATCTAAATGCTGGCTTTACAAAGGAATTATTGGGTGTTTATTTTTCAGATTTAAAATTACTTGTTTCTAATGAACTACCTGCCATGGTTAAAAATATGAATATTGTGAAGAGCTCATTAACAAACATAATACTTCTATCTGAGTAAAACAAAATGTTTTAGATACTTTTAAAATCTGTGTTTTAGCTATTTGTCTGGGGTTCTTCAGGCTTGCCAGACAGCTAAAGGTCACTTATTTTCCCACAGTTAGTAGAGACAAATAGTGAAAGACAGTTTTTGCCCAAGAACATCTAACTTGAATAACCAAGACACATCCAGGAAGAAAGAATATTTATCATCTCCATGCCAGAGATGAGGAGACAGAGATCAGCAAGGGTATCATCAGATCCACCTCACCCTACTTTAGTGATCCAGCAATCAGTCCTCTTTGTGTCTTCATTTGATGCAGACATCTCTATAACCAGTGAAGGACAGTCATCTCCTCATTATGAGGAACCCTCTGAAGGTCCCAGTCTCTCATTGACACCAGAGTTGCTCTGGCAAACTACCTAGCTCTTTGCTGGATAACAAGCCTAATTTTTGATGCCTAGAGCTTGATGAAGTACATCCCAGTTTACAAGATGTAAGTGATTCATGCAACAAGGAAGAAATGAGTTATACCTGCTGCCTGCACTGTGTGTCCCTCAGAAATGCACCCAGCTTGGGAAGGGGAGCTCCTCATCACTGGATTTGCAGGGCAGGCACTCCCTTCTGCTAGCATTTGACTGGGAAAGCAGCACCATGGCTTCTTCTCCTTCCAGAGCAAGGGCTTGAAGATGTCCAGGAGCAGTAGGAAACAGGTTGTTGGCTGCACAGAAGCCAACTAGAACCAGATCCCATACAATCAGTGAGCTTTCTGCTTCCGTGGCTGTTTACCTCCCCAGCTCTTACTTCAGGGCACGGACAGCAGGAAACCCATGTGGGGTTGCTGCCTGTGAAGCCAGGCAGAAGGATCTCCAAGGAGCAGGGAACCATCTCCGTGGGGCTGCCAGCTTTGTCCCATCAGCCCCATCAGGCTGGTGCGTGGGACGAGCAGTGGTGGGTGGGTGTGGGAACACACGGCTGAGCAAGAGCAGCTGTATTAATTCTGTCCTGCCCAGTGCTCCAGGAAATTGCTGGTTCCAGCTAAGTGAGAAAGGTCAGTCAGGAAGGAAGCTCATATTTTCAGGCATATTAAACCACTTGGTATTGGCTACAGAATCATCACAAGTGACTAGGAAGCTTGAAAATGTTAAAGCCGATTAAAACAGGAGAGACTAGCCCAAAGAGGAAATACACTGGAACTGCAGAGAAAGAAAAGCAAAGGAGTTACTATGATGGCGTTACACACATACACATATGCATATATTTTAACCACGTTCACATACAACCACGGGAAGAAAAAATATCCTTGGCTTTTCTACACTCTCTTCCCAGAATGCCACAAATGTATCCCGTTTTTCTAATTACAGCATCAGAGTCACTGTGCTCTGCCTTTCTGTGATGGCATATTAGACATGTTGAGGTGAGATGTGTCATTTAAGAGCACTCATTTGGGGCTATCCCTCCAAATGGGAGAGAAAAAAATGCTGCCTGAGGGCAAAGCAGCCGATCCTAAATCCAAGTCAGACAGAGCACTCAAATACTCCTGAAGTTTGGTGAG
>VZSZ01005041.1:152697-222463 GCA_013398815.1 Ibidorhyncha struthersii | reverse complement strand
TAAAATAAAAAAAAAAAAAGAAAAAACCTGCAGAAATAGTGCAGAAAATGTGATACCCAGTAATTCTACTTCCACATATTTGAAAAAGATTAGTGAAGCCCCAGAAGTATGAGACTGGCTTAAAAAAAGAGAAATTTCTGTCAATCAATAGAGCAGTGATTTCTTTCTGTCTGCTTATCGGTTATGGCCTTTTGGAATCCACTTCGGACACGTTTTTGAATTTTTAAGTACATCCATGAGGGAGAAACCTATTTGATTGTAGTTTTATTTTGGCTAAAATTACAAATGTCAGCTTTCATATGAGCATCAATGGGAAGATAACAGGTAGCAGTACCAGAGCCTCACTGTCCCAGAGAACTTGCCACTGCAGTGAGGATGAGACAAATCAGACTGGATGGTTTCAGGTCCTGGAGACATTTTGATTTTAGTAAACTATGCAACCAGAAGTCCACAGTTCCCACCCACTGGGTGAAGCACCTGGTGTCTCCAACCTCAAAAGCCTGGAGCTGTATTTGTTTCATTGCTCTCCCCAGGTGCAGAAATGCTGCGGTTGCAGAGCTGTGCTGAGCTTCTCCCTCGGTGCGAAGGGATGTGTGTGATACGGCACGCTCGGCCTCTTGTCAAGCTATGTTCTTCATGACTGGTTCAGTAACGCTCATGGACTGACACCACCTTTCAGAGGCAACAGCCTGTTAAATGTCTGTCTGGTGCCTGCTTAAACCAGCTTGTTGTTCACGGGAAATTGCTGTTTCGGCTTTGATTCCTTTGAGATGGAGATGTGAAGTTTGTCTACACCTGAAGATGTTCCAGGAATAGCTGTGCCAACATCTAAAGATGTCTCTCAGCATCACGGGAGGAGACAGCCTGCCCGAGCTTAGAAACACCTTTGAAATGAAATCAGTTCCCTGAACGGTTTAGCCACTGCCAGCAAAAGGCCATGCAGACTTCTACACTGTTTACAGGGATGGAAGAAGGAAGCAAAGGACATTTTTAATGCTCCTAATTGGCAAACCTTTTAAAGTGTAGAGCATGCTGCATTTTTTATGCAAATTAGCAAGGAACCACTTCAAACCACTTTTAATCATCTGATTCTCCTGCCTCACTAGCAAACTCAGACCACTGTAAACCGCGCATAAGCTGGTTTAGATCCTGCGGGCAATTACCACAGCCAGGTGTGAGCATCCAAGCACATCTCTATTTGGGATGTTCTCTGCTTTAATTACATCTGTTTAGAGTCACTTGGGCAAATCCAGTGCAACTTCTCTCATCCAGAGCAGAGGCCAAGTGCCAGAGTGCTAATTGCTTAGCTCCTATTCTGCACCCAGCCTCAAGCATCATTATCAAGCCTGTGCACACTATGTGTGTGCAAGTCTACCTATGGCCACATTATAGAATAAAAATGTTTAAAATTACTCTGGCTGTATGGAATTTCCCCAGTCCTTCTCAGGCTTCCTAGAAGGTGATTTTAAAGACACAAGAGTTTGCAGTCAGGGGAGCTGCTGTCTGACATACTCTTCCAAGAAGGTTTTGATTGCAAAAAAAGACTAATTCCTACAATATATACTCTGGAGAGCCAATTCCATCAGCAGCAAGCATGCCAGTAGAGGAGACCTCTGGGCAATCCTCACGCCTTGGTGGAGTATATGCTATAAAGAAGAAGTTGGCAGCAACAGCGGTGCCAATAGGCCGTGCATTTCAGCACACGGGCTCGCAGCTTGTACTTTTGGATGCTGAGAAAGGGGCATCAACCATTGTCCTCACAAGGTCCTCTGGGTTATGTGGCCTGTTTATAGGATCATGAAGAGCAGGGTCCAGGGTCATTGCCGAATGTATGGGAGAGGACATGAGGAAATTAGTGGGTGAGATCATCCAGCACAGGATGCTTATGGCACTCTAGGGTCTGTCTGAAGACCCTAAGGCACTAATGTGTAACTGTTGTCTTGTAAGCAAACTCCTGGGGTATTGTCAGCACCAATCATGTATCATAAGGCATTGACATTTCCTCTGAAATTACTCTGTCTCATGGGACAGCCAGCCAATTGTCTTCATTTATCAGCAAATGTCGTGCATAAAACTTATAGATTTATGGCTATGTCAGAGGAAATAGGAAATTTCCACACCATATTTAACTAGGTCTGCTGAATGCCTATAGAGGCTCTAAAAGTCGCAAGTGGAACCGTCTATCTCACCCACCTCATGAACATCCATACTGTCCCACAGCAGAGCTTTGCTCTCACTCAAACATGCTCAGAATCTCCATGCATGTGAAGTTTTCCTCTTCCATCATCTGATACTTTTCCATCTTACAACACCTACTACTGAATGAAATACTGCAGCTGAGAAAATCAATGGGGTTCCTCTTTATCATCACTATCATGTATCTTTATCATACTTGTCTTATAACAAAGAGACTTTCCAAAGAAGTTTTATGATAGGTCCCAGAAGCTGTGCAGGACATATAGGAGATGATGTCTTTGCCCATCAACACTTGGCTCGAGACTGGTAGGGAAAGTACTTATTGGATCATGTGTGTATGTGTTGCGAGCTCTGTAGTCTCTATGCCAGACTGCTCGCGTAAGGTTACTTTGCAAGAGACCTTGTTTCCTCTGTAAGGTGGAGAAATTTGCTTTACCTTTGCATGAGGAATCTCCTTCCTGCACACCAGTGGGCATTGTTCTGTCTTCTCCAAGGAGAGAATGACTGCCTGCCAGGTCTCTGGGATGAGTCTCACTCTGGGGTCTTCTGAAGTCACTGATGAGTCAGAAAGGATGGGAGATGCTTTTGGACACATCAAGAAAACATCTCAGACAAAGAAACGAGGAGGAAAGCTCATACAGATGATCAGTGTTGAGCATTAAACATGCTTCCATCCCCTGACCCATGGAGGCCAGCGTTATGCTCTTCCACTTATGACAGTATATTTCTGGCAGGGGACTGATGTTCCATGCTTTACACCTCTGCGGCCACAGGTACATCATGACAGTTCACAAGCTGCACTGGGCTTGAAGCCCATGGACTACTAATCCTCCTTCCAGGTAATCCCAGTACCCCAGTTTAAGGCACATGAACATCAAAGGGTTTTACCAGAAAGGTGTTGTGTTTCTGTTGTTGTTTTGGGTTTTGTTTGTTTGTTTGTTTGTTTGTTTTAATCTGAAATAATTGTGGAGATTCTTCTTCAAATTACCAGTTGGTTGAACCAGATCATTCCAGCTGCTGTAAAACGGAAGTGATATATCAGGCTACATCTGCAGTAGCCAACATCCTCTCTGATACCGAGACATCCGTCTGAAAGTGAAAAAGAGGAGGGTGGGTATGTGTGTATTTGTTCTGAGTTCCTGTGCAACCAAGAGATCATTTAAGACACAGAAGCAGCAAACTGAGAAAGAAAGGTTCCATAGGATTAAATTCTATGATAGCAGCCAAGGTGTCTGAAAAAATGAAACCTTAGGCAGTTGATTCAGTGTCTCAGAGAGAGCATCCCATGCCCACTAAACCTGCTTTGTGATCATATTTACAAGTATTCAAAAATAGTAATTAAAAATGTGATGAGGGCACTGATGGATTCCAGAGCATATCCACACCTGAGGCCAGAAACAAGGTATGAGTTTCCTCAAAAGGGGAACTTGACTGCCTCATCTTTCCTTCTCTGTGCTTTCTTTATAAGTGTATTGTGAAGGTGACATATGATAATTTCTCCGTAACTTGTCGTTCATGCGAATCACGCAATACCATGGTCTGGACTCGACAGCATACGGAGTCTGTTGTGTCATGGTGCAAGAAGATGTGATGCATTGCAGATGGACTTGTACCTGTCTGCATGCAGTTATAAATCTCTCTGTCTGCCATAAGTCCATGTTGACACAACCCACACAGGGCTGGCATCTCAATTACAGGCAGCATTCTGATGTGGATGTCCATGCCCAGGCCCAGCTGCTAGTAGATGGTCCCTTGCGTCTCACCAGGAGGCTGCTCCAAGGCTGTGTGCTGTACACAGCCCCTTTTCACCCTGTGGGACAATGCTCTGACACATCTAACTGTTCCCTTTCCTTTCCCACAGCTGACAAAGAGGCTGATGAATACTACATGAGGAGGAGACACCTGCCTGACCTGGCAGCCCGGGGCACGCTCCCTATCAACGTCATCAAAATGTCTCAACAGACCAACCACAGGGACAGGCCTCGCCGTCCCATCAGGGCCATGTCCCAGGACAGAGTGCTGTCTCCTGAGAGGATCATGCCCGAGGAGTTTAGCATGTCCTATGAACGGATCCTCTCAGATGAGCAACTTCTGTCCGCAGAGCGCCTCCACTCCCAAGACCCCCTGCTCTCCCCAGAGCGGTCGGGGTACCCCGAGCAGTCTATGTCACGGGCATTGTCACACACAGACGTCTTTGTATCAACACCCGTCTTGGATCGCTACCGGATGACAAAAATGCACTCCCATCCTAGTGCCTCAAATAACTTGTACAATACCTTAGGTATGAACCCAACCTCCGCTAAGCGCCAAGCGTTTGCCTCCCGACGGCACAACACGGTAGAACAACTGCATTATATTCCAGGACACCACCATCACTACCGCACAGCGAGCAAAACAGAGGTGACTGTTTGATATGACCTCGTGCATTGTAGATACTCATTAAAGACTGGGGTGGCCACAGCACCCCATACTGCAGTGGCCTTATAGGCCAAGATAACCTCTAATAACTCAGTGTCTGAAAAGACTTCTCTGACAGTCCCATCCACGTTGTTGTTTTCAAAGCCACCCCTTCATCGGTGACATAAGAAGAACCCAAGCAAGCAAACAGACAATAGTGAGGGATAATAGAGGAAATTTCCTGACGTGCATCAGTTTCTGTCAAAGAAAGCCATAGTAGTAGATGGCTCCTTCCAAGGGCTCACCTGCATTATCTCATCGTTTTTATGAATTTAGGACTTTTCAGTTGCTACAAGTAGAAGCAGTCTCATGCAGCCCAAGGCAGGGAGGAGGAAATGCAGCAACCCATCCTGTCAGGAAGGGGTCCTGTTCTCACTCCTCATGCCGGCCCTCGTGTTTGGCCTTTCTGTAGCAAGTAGGTAAGCTTCTGGCTGCTGGAGATCACCTCCAGACCGCTCGATATCAGCCAGCACCCATACATCTGTTCTTCCTCACCCTTGGAGCAAATTCAAGGGCAGACTTTCCTAGGGGACTGGCAGATCTAGGGACAAGAATAACCTGGCTGAGAAATAAAGTTTTAGTTTATATTAAATATACTCATAAGATAAAAATATACTAGTGCCTACAAATCGCCTGCTCTCTCAGTGTAGGAAGTAGTGGGGTTGATGTGTTCAATAAGCACAAATATGCTGAAATGCTTGTTAGACCCTTTTCTCCACTCATTCTAGTATCTTGGTGTTTCCAACATGTAAATAGGAAGGAGGAAGTGGGTTTCTCTTCCTCCAGCTTCTTGCCACTGCTGAACCTAAAGCACCAGAATTCGTTCAGCTTCGCACTGCTGACCTGTACTGGGGGCAGTCCTGACTCCACTGAGACCTCTGCAAGGCAAGGCTACCACACGTTTCACTGAGCCTGGATTTCTCCCTAGAAGTTTATTTTCCTGACAGCATTTTCCACTGGCCCAGTTCTCCTGTTTCTGAACATATTTTCTCTTCTCAGTTACAACCTAGACCTCCATATGTAGCAAATCTTTTTCTAGCCCTCAGCAGAAGCACAAAGCTGAGGTTGTATGTCTACCGAAAAGCAGGTCAGTAATTTTCCATGATTTTCTCTCCATGTTATGGCCTCCCAAGAAAACCTTCCAAATTCCAATTCCACTGAGTACCAATCCTAACCATGAAGACAGTTACATTTCATGCATATAAAATATATATCCAGCATAATTATAATAAATGGGCATGTTGTATATCTGATATAATGCTAATTAAATACTGTATATTTGTAAAATCTTTAAAGCATAGACTCGTGGGTCCAGAATTTGCGAGGGTTTTATCTTTGGTTTTCTAACCAGATTGGACTTTGCTTTATTTTTTGTTGGTTTTGGTTTTGTTTGGGGTTTTTTCTTCTCTTTGTGTTCCTATCAAATTCTGTAGAACTAACTCACACTAGAACATACTTCTGTGTCCAGGAAAGGGTCTCAGAGGTTTTGAAGGCCAGCCAGACCCAGTGCTGTAAGCGCTAGTGCTGGACACTCTCCAGCACTCACCATCCATGGTGTGCACTCAAAGCCTTGCCATATGCACGCACCCAGGCTGCCAATCCGAGCAGCAGGCATGCTGCCTCCTCTGGGTGAAATGTCAACTGACTTCAGGCCGTAAACATATTCCCATACAGTTCTGCTCTCTTCATGTCCTACATTCCCACATTGAGTCTTTTCCTACATGGCTCCTCACTAAACTTCATCTAAATTAGCTCTGTCCTTCTCCCTCCCCTGAAATACCTCCCACCTCCCGGCCTTAATGACGTTCCCAGCTCAACATGTTGGTCCTGTAGCATACACTGATTGTATGTTGTTGTGAGCTTGAGTCTTGAATGGAGGCTTATGATGCAGCACCAGTTTTTTTCTGGCGCAGGGTAGGCAGGAGGAGCATGCCATCTTCCCCTGGTGGGATTTAGAGGTAGGTCTAAGTGGGGTGGCCATGTGGTCTTTCTATTTCCCAGGCTGTCCTGGGACTGCTGGCCCTAGTTCATGAGCTTCCTTCTGCCCCCGCTGATGGAGACTGTTCAGAAAGGACTCCATCTGTGAGACGTACTGGGGCTTTGTTTGACGGAAACTGAGCTGAGAAGGAATAAATAAGTCTCCACGGTTCAGATGGTCATTACAGTGCAGCCTTTGGAAAAAATCAACCTGGGCAACAACCAGAATTGTCTATGTATCAGGGTGGCAGTTCATGGCATGGGAGGGACGAGAGAGAAAAGGCTCACACCTCATCTCCTGACCGCTTCCCTTGATGGACACTTCTCTCCCCTGACTACCTCCAAGCTCCTCAGCTCAGTCACTGGATATTTCTTCACAGAAGGCAATCCCTGTGAAAATATTACCCTTACTGACCTTCCCACAGACCGAAGATTGTGACTCTTGTGAAGAGAAGATAAATGCACATGACTGATGGGGAGGCAGTCCCTGCTGAGGTTCTGGGGCTCTTCCATTGTCTCTTGGCTCAAGCAAAGCCAGGATCTTCCCCTCTGCAAGCAGGGAGATGTGAACACTGTGGGAGAGGAGAGTCCACCCTAGAGTCTCCAGGAGTTGAGGTGGCAGAGCTGGAGGAGCAGAGGTGACCATGTGAGGCCACCGGTAGGTGAACACTCCTCTCTTTCCATTTCCATAGCTGTATGTCTCAAGCTCTAGTCTTCATCTAAATGTTCCATTTGTGAACTAAGAAGCTGCTGGACCAGATGCAAATATGGAAATTTGTCACTCAAGTAGCCCATGCAGATGCTGTGCTGTGCTGTGCTCCAGGCCATTTGACCTCAGAGCCTTCTCTTGTTCTGACTGACAAATATCACAAACCCTCTGCTAACTTGTCCTACCTGGGCAATAATCCTCCAAATAAATCTTAGCCCCATTTCCTCGTCTTTTCCGCCCACTCAACTGTTTCAAGCAGATGTGTCCCACAAGAACCATCAAAAACCCTTTTTAGGCCAAATCTCTTCAGGAACTCTGCCACCACTACAGAAAAATTTCAGCAAATTTCTTTGGGAAGTCACCATGCCCTGGATGACCACAGTTCGTTCCTGGGCACCATGTGTTCCCATGGCTTGCTTTGTGTGCTGGAAGCGGTCAGTAGTTAGAGCAGTGGTGTTTCAGCACACACAGGTGTTCTTATGTCATTTTTTCCCTTATTCCTCATTCTGAGAGTTTGTCAGTGAAAGGACACGTGGTCCAGGACCAGGTGTCATGATCCACAGCCTGGTCCCTGGCACTTCAGTTCCCCATGGTCAACATGTGATGATGATAAAGGTAACATTTTCCTATTCTGCAGAGGCATTATGAGGGCTCGTACCATAATGTCTATGAAGTGCTTTGAGACCTTCTCCCATCAGACACTGTAGAATAGCAAAACATTCTTATTAATATTGTTTGTCACCATTGTCCTGGCACATCATGTCTGATGTGTTGCAATCCAGTGTCTGTCCAGAATGAGAGTGCTGGGGTAGAGGGGAATGCAGTTCCCCAGATTTCCCACTGCTCTCCTTATGGTCAGGGTCCCTAGCAGGCAGCAGCTCTAAGGGATGCTGTTACCTGCACTTTGACCTTTCTGCTTTCTTCTCCTCATGTCTGAGTCACTGTAACATTCTGCACTCAGGAGAAAAGCGGGAAGCAGTCACATTCCTATGTACAGTAAAGTATAACCTGCCTTGATTAATCTAATATACTCTGAAGAATTGATCTGTCTTTTTCTCCAACCCACAGGTGGAAACACACATCTGTGGGGTGTCCAGTTCCCAGAGTGCATGTGCAGGGACTGGGGGAGGGTGATGTAGAAAAATTTATTATTTCCTACAAACTGATAATTATTTGCATTCCCCAAGCAGCAACACAAAATAGTAAGCTGCAGTGGATTTTATACAACTTTCTCGTTAATACAGATACATGTATGTATGTATATATGTACACACAAATTCATATATATACATACATACTGTAAAATGCAATCATTAAGTTCTGACTGACCCTGTACCAATCTAAGCTTCCAAACTATACTGAATCACTCTTTGAAATGTGGAAAACTATTTTTAATGAACTACACAGATCACCACATGGAACAGAAATTTTGTCATAAAAGTCTTCTAACCAGTGAATAGTGTTTTAATGAAAAATGAANTGGGTGGGAAGAAACAGGGACAGTTACCCAGGAGTAATCCCTCCTTTCCTGGCCTAGATTAAATTTCTGTCTACTGTTCTGCTAGCCTGGCTGGCTGCAAAGCTGGTCCCATGAACCTCAGCTTCCTGCATGCATATTTCTGTTCTTGTGTCTATCAGAAGCATTCCCACCAGGAATCTGCAAGAGCCTGGCATCAAGTTTTTGTAAGAGATGGGTAGATCCTGGTAGCTGGGAAGACGTCTTCATCTTCTTCCACCACAACAAACAAAA
Organism: Ibidorhyncha struthersii; assembly: GCA_013398815.1. Classification (NCBI taxonomy): domain Eukaryota; kingdom Metazoa; phylum Chordata; class Aves; order Charadriiformes; family Charadriidae; genus Ibidorhyncha; species Ibidorhyncha struthersii. The sequence goes on along the minus strand of VZSZ01005041.1, from coordinate 213,374 downwards.
TCATCATGAAACAGGGTAACTTTAATTGTATTTGAAGCGAGTGTTCTAATTTGTGATCAGTTTGCCACCTCCAGTTCATGTGATGGAGAAATAGCTTGTCTTAGTTTTGTTTCAGTTTTAGTGCTTAATCTGGAAGGAGGGACTCTGCTGAAATATATTTCACACACACAGATTTCGTGTTCGAGTATATTTCAGACAAGCGAAAAGTTAGTTAGGGAAATATGTGAGAAAGGGGCTTAAATATTTTCATTAAAAGTGTTGTTAGCAATAAGCCTGTGTTGGGGCTGCTTCTTAGAGAACAGCCACTTCTGTGTTCTGTGTCCATGAGTGGGTGGTAGAAGGTACAGTTCCCAGCCTCTCTTAGCTGGTTCACGGCCGTCAAGGAGGTGCCCTCACCGAGCCCAAAACCCAACTGGGAAAACCAACCTATGCTTCACCCACTGGCAGCCCAGGGGCAAGGGGAGAGTGGATGATCCCGTTGGAGCACGTTAGTGTAAATCTGAGAGATCTCTGCTCTCAGCAGTGAGCGAAGCAGCATCCTGTGTCTCTGCCATGACTGCACGATGGCCGGGAGGTCTCCATCCCCACCACCTCCGCTGCAGGGAGAGGTGCCTTGCGCCACCCTGACCCTCTGCCCATGGGCTTCGTAACGGCTTTTGACCTTCTGTCTGCAAACCCGTTAGACATTTTTGTAGCAAGAATTTCTTGGCTCTGAGAAAGACACTTCTTACTGTAATATTTTTAGTTTGGGGGACAATATTTCCTAAGAGGGGTTAAGTGGATATTTTTGTGCTTTAGCCCAGTTTATGGATTCCATGTTTATTATACAGTAGTACTGAAGAGGAAGTACATTTGTATCTGTAACTTTGCACAGACTCTTGGTTAACCATTAAACAAGCTTCAAGATGAGCAGTATTTGACTGTTTTTCTCTGTATTATTCTTGTTGTTATACTTACCTGTAAAAGCACATTCTGTATGTACTGTAAACAAAAATATTATCAGTTTAGTAAAATTTAGAGTCTTAAGGATTTTTCCACTTTTGTCAGTAACAAATATTTATGGATTAAAAAATAAAGGCAATTTCAACATATAAATTGTTTCTTTTTTGATATCTATTGGGGGAAAAAGAAAAAGGCCATTTTCTTGGCCGCCTTCCCAATCTTTGTAACCAGCGTTTGAAAGGTAGATATCTATATTTCTGTGTGTAGTTAAATAGCATCTATTAAAATGAATGCTGCAAGGTCTGGAAGAGTCATTATTTTTATGTATTTATTTACTGCATTTCATCATCATGCCAGAAAATAGCAGGGGGAGAAGTGAGACATTATTATTTGCTGTAAAAAATCTGTCATGCAAGCCTATAAGACTTTATTTTAAAGTTGCTGTTCTTTATTTTTGCATTCATAAGCCATGATTCATTCTCCATCTAGAAAGCTTTGTATTGCAAAGTCAGAACTTGTGAAATGTCCCATAGCGCTGGAGGCTTCAACAGGGGCTTTGCTTTTGCTATTGGCAATACTTCTCACACAGAGGTTCCCCATCACTCTTCCGAGATGTGAGAAGTGCCAAGGAGGCCAGGGTGTGTTCCTCACAAACAGCCCCCACTACTGCCACGGAGAATGAAACCACATTTTCATTTCTACCACCTCTGAGTCTGGGATTTCTTACTACTACGTCTAGCTGGGAAACATGGCAGGGTTTTTCTCTTGCTTTCTATGGAGGAAATGTCAAATTTTACATCTCCGTTTTCCTATTAATTTGCCTTCAGCATTATGCAGAGTTGCTTACATTAAAAATGTGATAGCTCGTAATTGGGAAGGATTGCTGGAAATCAAAATTGTTGAGGCATCAGCAGCCTTTCTCAGCACAGCACTGGCAGCGGACAAAGGAGGGCAGGCACTGTGGGTGATGATTCCCTCCCATTGTGGAGCTGCTGGCAGCCCATCCCGGTAACTGCAGGGCTTTGGGAGAAGCTCCTCTCAACCAGTTGTCCCATGTCTCTGCCCCTGTCCCTTCTCTGACACTTTGCAGCTCTGGCACTGGGCTTTAGAGGAACGCTGCTGAGATAACATCACAGGGCTAACACCCCAGGGATCCTTCCCCACCACTGCCTTCATGTGATGCAGAGGTCATCACATGACCATCACTCACCCACCAAGCCCCAAGCTCTCCTTGGAGCTCTCCTCTTCAGTCTTTCCTCAGGCATAGCTTTCTGTTGTTTGCTGCTCAGCTTAAAAAGATTAAACAAGCTTTAAGGAGTAACATACCACTACCACCAAGAGAAGACAATCATCTTCCAGGGTAGGTCCAGTGGGAAGACAAGGCCCTTCTGTAGCCCTTAGGCCAGGTTAGCGCTTGGGGTCTTGTATCTCCAGAGCAGAGCTCAGAGTCAGCAAGGCATAATCAGCACTTCCTAAGAAACACATGAACCCAGCAGAGTTAATTAAAATGCATTTTTAAGGGAGAAGTTTCATTTTGCCTGGCAGTTCTATTCATAATTACCCAATCCTTTGTAGCACTAATAAGTAGGGAGGGAGCAATGGGGAATTAGCTAATTTCTCCACTTCCCATAAAAGGTATTGAAGAGAACAGCAGGATTTATGGTGTTGAGAGCCAGTGATGACTGAGATGAAGCTGGAGCCAATTCTTACCTCAAAGGACAATAAATCCTACTGTTTCCAATTCCTGTAATAATTGATTTCAGTACTTCGGTGAAGAGCTTACGTTCTGTTAGTCAGCCTTCATTCAGGCCGTCTTCACTGGCCCTTCTAAGTGATGTCTGCAGGATCTCTGGTGGTGGCCCAGAGAGGTGTCTCCAGTGGCCTGGGCAGCCTGGCACCACCCCAGATTGGGTCCCTGCAATGCAGGGTATGACTTCACATGTGTGACTGGAGGGACACTTTGGTGGATGTCATGGAAGAGAGTGGGCACCTGGCCCACCCCAGTGCAGGCTATCACAGCCAGTGGCCCTGTTCCTGGGTAATACATCAGGGATCTCCCCAGGCTGCCTGGTAGAAGGCAGTGGTCCCTGCCCTCCACTGGTATGCACCTAATCAGAGCATGGCACGGTTTATTGCCACGCTGTGTGGGGGAAGGTATAGTGATGAAGGCCCCACCTCACCTCTCTGGGGAATGGTACACGGTGCAGAGCTGTTCTGGCAGACCTGCCTTGTGGGACAGGGGCAGGCTGAACAGGTCCTCCTGACCCAGCAGACACCCTCACTGAGGACCCAGAGGCAACAGAGCACAGAAAGGGCAAGACCAGCTGTGGGCAGGCACTCTGTCAAATGAAAGACCTTTATCTGGAAGGACTTGGGGATGGGCATGCCTACAGAAAAGCTGGAAAGGGACTTTTTGCAAGGGCATGTAGTGATAGGATGAGGGGGGAATGGCTTCAAACTGGAAGACGGTAGATTTAGATTACATATCAGGAAGAAATTTTTTAGTATGAGGGTTGTGAGCCCCTGGCGCATGTTGCCCAGAGATGGGGCTGCCCCATCCCTGGAGGTGTTCAAAGCCAGGTTGGATGGGGCTTGGAGCAACCTGGTCTAGTGGTAGGTGTCACTGCCCAGGGGAGGGGGGTTGGAACTAAATGATCTTTAAGGTCCCTTCCAACCTAAACCATTCTATGATTCTATGATGGTTTGGGTGTGGGGTTACCTGAGGAGCAATAGGACTATTTTGGTAGCTGTTTCTTTTCTTTGATGGAGACAGCTTCGTCACAGGTCACTCTTACAGCAGGTCCTAGTATCACCTCCTCACACCAGTGTTGGCACAGAACAAAGCCAAACTTGCAGGAAGACAAAACATTCAATTAGCAAATCAGCAATCCCTCCGGGATTGGCTGGGAAGGCTAAGATCCTCACATGTGAAAAAAAGACAGGACTGCGTCCACTCCTTGGAAGGCAAAATCCAGAAACACTGTTGGGAAACCACAAAGATGCTGTTGAAGTCTGAAGGAGGACAGAAGTCCAAGTGAGAGGGGTGGCCACTCCATTGGTCACATCTTCCCAGCAGCTCTCTCACTGTCCCTGGGCTCCAGCACAACATATGGGAATGTTTCCCAGACCTAAGGATTAGCACTGCTCCCAGTTGCCTTGGAAAGATGTTGAAAAACAATGAAGAATTAAAGGACTGCAGGATAATTAACACCGGTCAGCATGGGTTTAAGAAAAGCAGATCTTGTCAGACAAACTTGCATTAATTCTCTAATGTTCTTATAATTTGGGCTGCAAGGATGATGTGTAGATGCAATATGTTTAGCCTGTTCTACAGTACTGGATCTTGTGCTGCTTGACATTCTGACTAAGATTTTATCACTGCACATCCTTAAGAAAGCTGATGTTAAAGGGGTGCCACAGAGGGGAACTGGTAGATCTCAAAGAGTGGGTTTCAGTGGGTTTTACCCCCTGAAGAACTGTTGCGAGTGGCATTTGGCAGAACTTAGCATGAGACCACACACTTTTCAACACTGAGGTCAGCAGTCCAGAATTAAAGATGAAATTGTTGCTGCTAAAAGTTTCAGGAGACACAGAGGGTCTGGGATGCAAAGAGCAAGAAAAGAGGGAAGTTCTGAGTCAAGGGTGAGCTGGGTCCTTTGAACAGAAAATGCCATAATGCTGCAAATGAAATCAGACCTGCAGGAACTGGAGCAGGGCTTCCGGGATGGATATAGATGCCTTAGTGAAGAAGCAGTCCAACTCAAAACTGAGTTGGGGAAATGCTTTTCAGTGAAGTTTTTACAAAGCTCAGCATTTTAGTTCATAGTGAGAGGCTGAGAGGTGACTTGGTGACTAGGTGTAAGCATTTTTAGGTGGGTGAAAAGTGTAGGGTATTAAAGAGCTCTTTAATCCAGCATCAGAAGAAACAGCTGATGAAAGCTAAAGCCAGATAGACCACCACTGGAACAATCAAGGAGAGACTAGATGGGTGATGTTTCTGATTGTAATAATTGCTATGTGACTGCTAAGGCTGAGTCTTAATGCCACAGTCATTCTTTGAACAGGATACCACCTTTCTCTCAGCTATTTTCATAGATAAAACCTACAATTCAGTGAGCTCTTCTGTGAGTTGAAGCTCACTTCAAACCGAGAAGTGTTTTCTGCCCATGAAGGAGGGGTCTGTTTCCACAAGGCATTTCCTCCCAGGCAGTAACACACTTAAAGGCATTTAATAATTAATGGAGCTTTGCAAGAGCCTTCAGAAGCATTACCATTCCCTGCAGAGCAGAGAGGACATTAGAAGGAGAGGCCTTCGGAAGTGACTCACCCCAGTCAGAGGGTGAGTCAGGAGCAGACTGGGAATACGACTCAGTCCCCCATCTCCTTCTTGTCAAAATGCCAGGTAGCAGCTCTTCTTTTACGCCTTTAGGTCTGGGGAGCACTTTTTGTTTATTTTAGTTTGCACTTCGGGCTGCCGACAAAGCTCAGCATCTGCCAAAAGAGCAGCGTGCTTTAGCTCTGCAATGACCACACTGGGTTGCTGTGGGAGAGGGAGATCTAGTGGAGGGCAAAGGATAAATCTCACTGGTGATTTGCAGCACCTGACCATTTCACTATCCAAACATGTCTGGGAAGGTTTTTTTGCTCTTGCTGTCTCTTCTTTCTTGACACAAGACTACATCAGGTCAGAAATCAACCCAGGGCTGACTTAATGGTCTTTCAGAAGATTTAGTGCCAAACTGCTGCCTCCAAGCTCCTTAGGAGCTGGATCTGCTCAGGGATTTTGTAGGGTTATATGTCGGACTGAGGTGCCTGCAGTGATCAAAACTCTGTTTGGCTGCAGCAAAGCTCAGGAGCAACCTCAGTCCTTTCAGGACAGGATTTATCTGTCCCTGCTTCAGTAGCTAAAAAGTTAGATGTCTCAGTGTGAGCTGCAATAGATGTCTAATACTACTTGTCCTCTGGAAAGGCCCATAGAGGGACTTTTTTTTTGTTTTTTTGATTGGGGCATCTAATTCTGACATATTTAAAAAGTGAATGACAACTGCACCGTTTAGGGTTCCAACAGCAAAGTCTCCCAGGCACCATACTTTCTTTCTAGCTGGCTGTGATTACCCAGGCTCTCCAGATCCCAAAGGTTTCCCCAGTAAGGAGTGGTTCTCCTACTTCAGCTGTCAGGTCTGCTCCATCAAGCTGCCCTCAAAATCCTAGGCCTTGGGTTACCTAACCCTCACCCAAGACTTCTGTGTTAGTGACAGCAGTAGGAGACTGAAGGAGCCTGGGAGAAGAGTTGTTGTGAGAACAGCATGGCCACCTTTGGTCATTACTGTACCTGCCACCACAAGCAGTGATCAAGCACTTGGCTCACTTTGGGATTTGTAGATCCAACACTGCTTGGAAGTCAGGAAGGTCTGGGCTGCTGCAGGATCTGTGGTGGAAGCTGTTCTGCCAGGAGCTGACCTATCTAGCACTGTTTCATTTGGAGTGTCCTCCATGGAGAGTGAAACATTACACAGGGGTTTCTATTCCCAGCTGTAATGGGAAATGGAAGAAGAACTGGCCCATGTTTTCAGGACAGTGAGGGTTGGATCTGCCCACACTAACACCTAAAAACACTTGAAAGCATCTTTGACCCTACCAACCAACCTGCTGCTCCTATGCTGACTCCTGGGTTGTGTGCACTGAACACACCTGTGTCACAGACTCAGCCAGATGGCCTTCTTCTTTCACTGATTAAGTCCAGCATTCAGGTTTTTCCATCTTGCTATTGGCTTTTAAAAAGAAGAGGAATACTCTGGTCTGTGCAGCTTTCTAGGTCAGCAGGAGGTGTGTCACTTGCTGAGCTATGTGACTCAGACACTTTCACAAAGCACACAAGGTTGGCAGTCAGTCACTGGCAAATATTCCACCAGGAAAGCCAAGTGGCAACTCCAATACAAGGGATGGTCACAGCATGGAACTGTGAAAGGGAAAGATGTTCTAGGCTTCCCATCTTGGAATAATCAAGGGGTGATGGCTGCTGTGTAGATCAGCAGACTGTAAAACCAACAGTGCTCCTTTTGTGGTTGGTTGCTTTGAAGCAGCAGAAAGATCCTGGCTAGGAGCAGGGACTTCACAGGATGGCTCCTGGAGCACAAAATCATCCCATGCATGAATGAGGGGTTGACAGCAACGCTTCATATTCAAGCTTGGTTAACTACAGTTGAAAATTCAGGAATATTTCCCGGAAGAGCTCAGATCTGAATTGGCCCCATCCATAATGCTGGAGATGCTGGTGCCACGTGCCCCCTGATGACAGTATGACCGTGTACCTCAGGGGCTACCCGACTTTGATAAATCAAATAACTTGAGGAAAGGGTGCAAAGAACTAAAAGGAGCTGCTTGCAGCACTCATCTAAATCATCTTTTATATCCACATTCTGCTCCTCACATATAACTTGAGACTGACTTACCCCAACAGGGAGATCATGGCAGAGCATGCAAGAAGGGAACATGCACTATGGTGTTTGCTGGTTTGCTTCAGGGTTGGGAGGTGGGGGAGGAACCTCTCTCTGCTGGTCAGGGCTGTTGCTGCTCAGATGCACAGGGCAGGCAGAGGGAGGAGAGGTACTGCCAGCAGCCCAACATCCATGCAGAAACACAGCAAACAGCTACGATGCAGTGATAATAAGCAAGCGTCATGGCAAGACTACTACTTGAGACAGAGCAATAATCCTTTTCCTCTCTGCATCAAAAAGTACATAAAGTTATTTGTGGAGAGAAGGTACGCTTCTTTTCTCTGCCATCAGACCCCCATCAGCATGAAAGAAAGCTTAATTCAGAGACTTTGAAGCTTCCACTACTGGCTAGAATCCTTTGTGATCCTGGTGCCTGAACTGTCCCTCTCACGCCAATGAGCACAATGCCATGTCTATTGGTCAGAGGCACATCTCTTAACCTAATTCTGCTGATGGTGACCCTCTTTATCTAAAATGGCAAATGCTTGTGCCTTCTGAGTAGGGGTCTCTAGGCTGATGCTCTCGCTGTCTCTGAAGTCCTGGGAAAGAAAACGTGTGTCCCCCCTACCTTAAGGCTCAGCTCATAATGCCCAAGTCCTGTGCCACTTGCTTTCACAGCCAGCCTGAACGATGCTCTCTGGCAGAGCAAATTCCATCTATTATTGTCCCCTCCCTGCCCACTGATCAGCCTGGTATTCACAGTAGATGAGAGTCAAATTCCTAGTCCTGGTCCTGAGAGAGGATGCCTTTTTCACTGTCCACATTTCACACCCTCTGCTGGAAAAGGAATGACTCATTTCCAGAAGTCTTTTCTGTGGCATTCATCACCAGCACAGATCAGGCTGTATAAAGGCAAGTTTATTTCCAGACACCCAGATAAAGGGCAGGTGTTATCCTCATTGTACAGAAAAATTTTTGAGGCTTGGGAAGGCAAGAGTAAATGTGTTAGTGCATTCTGAGGGTTGGGTTTATAAAAGGAACTGATTTTTGGCAGATATACCATCATACAGCACCTTTGGACTTAAAGAAAAAGCCTCAGCTGCAGCTATGAATTTGGAGTATTCCTGCAAATCAGGTGCCATCTTAACCAGAAAATAAGGCGCACAGTCAGCACTGGTTTTGGCAGTGATTATCCAGGCAGCACATGCAATACAGACACCAAATTCACAGGCAGTATTCTGCCCATGACCCCATCCAACATCAGCCTGTATCTCTTCCCTCTTCCATGCCCAAAACTGCTTCCAAGTTTGAGGTAGGGATCTACAGGCAACAGTGTCCCTTCAGCACTCAGCTCTGGGTCGTCCCTAGAGAAGGTCTGGTTTGTGTAGTGAATGAGAGGGGGCCACAAGAAAAGTTATCTGCAATCACGTAATGAACCCTTGGGCTGCAGAGCTGGTTGTGTGTTGGTATTTCCTAATTGTTTTAGAGCTCTGTGTAATCCTGTGGAATCACTTCAGTTTCATACTTTTTAATAAACACTCAGTAATATACAATCCCAGCTTCATCTTCCAATCCTCCTCTATTTTTCTTATGCCACCTCCCAACTTAGATACTGATCACCTCCCAGTAGCTTTGACCAATTCATCCCAGTTCCTCTCCTGTCCCATGCTGACCACACTTTTCACCAATTCCCAGCAAGCCAAGTTTTAGATGCTGTGCAAGCAAAGCAGACCTCTTCCTCCTGCTGTGCTGTGTAGGCTCAGCAGTGGCTCCGTGAAAGCACAGGACAGATAGGAAACCTCCAGTCATTTCTGGATTCCTTGATCCACCCAATCTGGTGAGAGGAGGAGAGGGAAAGTGGATGGTGCTGGGTCGGCACACATGGGAGGAGGCAGCGAGGGCAGGCTGGGCAACAGTAAGCCATAATTATTATATCAAGGCTTATAAAGTCACCTGAATGTGGGTGAATTTTCACAAGGACAGAAAATCTGTCACACTGGGGCTGCTACTGGGCCGAAGCTTCTGTCCTGTCCCCACTAGCTCCCACCCTCAAAGTTCACACATTCCGAACTTCTTTGAATGTTTTTTTGGCCAAAGTTTGTCCAGAATTTTTTCAGCTTGATGCAGAACCTTTCCTGAAAAATGTCACCCTGAGTAAAGTTTGGGAAAATTATAAGCAGCTGGAAAGAGGGTCTCTCCATGAAGGACATACTGAGCAGGCAGAATCAGGTGTCTCCCAACAGCCTCAACTGCCACAACAACATGCGCACGTTTAGACAAGAGTACTACGCAGACAAAGCAAGCACCAAAAGGAACTGAGGTAGCTTTAAATTCTGGGATATCTCTCCTATAAAACACAATCTAATTAGTAACAAAACCCCCACGTTACTTACCCAGAAACCATCCTTCTATCAAGAAGCCATCACTCTGTTCCAATTACTTTGCTGTCAATTATGGTATCTTCTGCAAGGAGCCTCCCTGTTCTCTCAGCCACCTTTGATATGGGGCTGCTCTGCTTGATCTCCTTTGAAGACCATTATAAATATTAAAATTAATTTAGGATTCTTTGGATCCCTGACTGTAATTCTTTAATAGGAACAGTCTCGAGCAGGAGGGCTGGTGTTAACCTGCTATGTTGTGCTCAAGTCTGACTTTGGGTCAGGGCTGGAGGCAAATTCATTCCTGGCTTCGCACTCCAGGAAAACCAAGAACTTCAGGAAAAGAGAAATGCAATTCTCACAAAGTTTTAACTGTGCCCTTCTTTTGTGTGTAGAGGGAGGTAGAAAAAGTAGTCCAAACAGGAGGTTAACTAGAACAACTAGTTTGGCAGTGTATCCCTTTGTCTGCTCTGAGAATAAGGGTACATCCTATGATATGGGATAGGATAGCAGTTTGGGACATAACTCCAACTGCTTTTTTATTTACAAATCTTTCTTTTAATATATGGAGTAGTTTCTGGATCAACGAATATCTTTTTACTTGGGTGGAGTTGTCCTTTACACCAGCTGAAGATCAGAATAGGAATACCTCTGAAATACACCGAGTGTCTGGCTAAAACCCCTGCTTAGCTCATCCCCACACTCGCCAGGAGGCTGGAAGCACTGCAGCCCCCCCCTGTGCCTGCGTGTTTAATGAAAGGATGTCGTTCTGGATGTGCCAAGCCACCAGTGAAAGCTCCTCAAATACTCATTAACAATTCTCCAGGAACCTCTAGACGGTGGTTCTGCAGGGATTTGTCCAAATCCTGTGCTTTTGGACAGGCAGGACTGCGGAGAGTAGGATCCTGTTCAAGCCCTGCTGCAGACCCACCCCAGTGACCTGCACCCAGCACTGCCCGTCCGACCTGAAGCAGCTACAGCCTCACATAGTCCACAGGCCACCTGCAGCCAGAGCTCTCGGCAGTGCCCTGCCTCCACCCCCTTGCCCACATGGTGGGGGACCACAGATGTGCTTCATCTGCAGTGTCCAGCATGGGCTGGAGGGAAGGAAACGCACCTGACTGTGGGCAGCAGTCATCTGGCTTTCCGTCTCCAGGTCCTGTCTTATTCTCTGTCAAGAGGAGAATTCACAGACAGAAATTTTGTACTTGTGAGCAGAAAGGGGTCTCAATATTCCTTGCTGGAGATGTGCCCTGGCCTCTCATCTACGTGAGAACTGTTTGCCCATACTGCTCCTCTGTAGACCCAGGTGAGACACAGAAACCTTTTCATTACACAGAGCTAATAAACACGTGAAGGAGGAGAGGTATACCTTCTTGGGGGGCAAAGTCTTAAAATGAAGGGGGACAAATTGCCTGTTCATATGCGTGCAAGGCCACCGATTTCTCTTGCCACAGAACAATGTCTCTGCATGAAAGCCTGGCGTTGGCAGCCACCCCCCCAAACCTACTGTCCATCTGCAGAAGCCACCATGAAGGTAACAGCTGCCCACACAGGGTCCCAACTTGTCTCCCTGCTGCATGGCAGCCTGTGCTCACCCACTGCTGCGGCCGTAGCAGCTGACTCCCATTGCTGGTGCTGCAAGTAAAGGGGAGCCTGTTCACCTGGGGCAAGGAACTCAGTGTCCCCATGGCTGCTGTGTCAGACTGGTGACACAGGTGGTCCCAGCTTGCTGTGTCAGATGAAGCCGTTGACTGACCTCTTCCGACACGCACAGTGACCTTGTCCTGGTGCACACCAGGAGCTGCCGCTGAGCACACTGCTGCGTGGTGGGGGCAGTTAGCTGGTTATCCAAGATTTCTGTATGCAACTAGTGAGTCCGGAGTAATTGCTATGAGTGATAGCAGGAGAGCGTGTTAGTGCTCATTAGAGACAAATTGAGCTGCCTGCTGTGAGCGAAATAAAGAGGCATTTACCCAGGCTTTCTTGGTGTCTGTGTTTACACAGAAACATCCCTCTGTCTATGGGATTGAAGAGATGCTTCTACACGAGTTTCCAAGGGCTGGGTCGGGGAATGAGGGCTGCCAGGGAATGCTGAACAGGGGTAGTGTGGTCCCTCTGTTCTGCCCGTGTTTGACGGAGCTCGGCCTGAGGACATGCATAGCTGGCTTGAAATATGAAGAGAATTGGCAAACCTTGATGGAAAAGCTTTACCACCAGGGGAATCTGGCAGCTGGCTTGAACTTTGGTTTAATCTCCTGCACTAACTCAGCCCCCTCAGGCTGTTTACATGCTGGAATCCGTTTGTGCAGCTAGGTCACCCATCAGCTCTCTTTGTCTCTCCAGGCTGGGCTGTTTTCCACAAAACACAGCACACTCACTGCCACCTTTATTTGCAAGTGAGCTGGTAGGAAAACAGCACATCTATGCTTCAGGTGGAGAGGAAGAGGAACCAAAGTGTCTTAGGACCCAGCTGAGCTCAGCTGCTCATCCCACTGACTGGTTTCCCACCTCTGGCCCCAGAACAGGCTGTTGCTGCAGCCATTGCAAGGCAGAGGCTGGATGCAGCTGAGGGTGGGGTCTTGATTTGCTGTTTTCTGTGCTGCGCGCTAGCAGTGCTCCTGTCCCTGAAGCAGTCTGTGCAGTCACTCCCATCCCAGCACCACCCCCAGCGACCCCAGGATTATTCTTGATACTCAGGTGACTTTGTTGCTGGGGATTCCAACCCGACCCACTGGAGCATCCTCCTCCTGCATCTTCTCTTCTCTCACAGCAGCGGAGAACAGCTTTTAGCCCAGGTGAGACAGTAGGAGACATTTGCCTGTCAATCATGGGGCAATGCATACTGAAACAGAGGGAGGGGGCCAAGTGTTTCAGGCATCTGCTGGTGGGGGGGTGCTGGCTGAACATTTGGCTAGAGAGACAGCTCGCTGGCTGGACTGCTTGTTCTGCAGCCCTGCAGGGTGCTGGCTGCACATGGCCTGGCTCTGTCCCCAGAGAGCTCTCACCGCAGGGCCTCAGCTCATTCACTACAACCATTTGTCACTGGAAAAGTGTCTGCACTCAGGGATGTCCCTGTCTCCAGGATGCATAACTTTGTGCTGGCCCCAACACCAGTGAAGGATTTGTTTTGCCTTCCCACTGGGACAACCCAAGCTTCGGGTATCCTTCATCCATGTCCCTGCTCCCCAGCTCCTCTGTGACTTTGCCAGGAACAAATTCCCTCTGAACAGGGTAGTCCACTTGTATTAATTCATTCCATGGGTGCATGGGAAATCCTCACACTTAAGGACTGTTTCAGGACTGTGGAGATTTGGGTGTCCCATGGAGCCCGCAGCATGCTGCCTGGGACATGGCACTGCTGGAGCAACCTTCAGGAGTAGCAGTTGCTCATCCCCCAGGCGTGCCAGGCAGTGTTGGACCTGCTGCCCCCCCTTATTGGCCCAGCTGTGAGTGCGGGGGATGCTAATTCATGATTTTCACCCATCCCTGTTATAGCTTGAAGATATTTTTCCAAGGCAGCTTGGTAGCAGGTAATTGGACAGATCAAAGAGCTCAAGAAATGGATTTAGTGAAATGTTGGATTATGTGATTAATCTGCCTTCCACATCACATCTTTTTCCCAAGGTAAATTCAAATTAACACCTGTTGGAGAGCCTATTAGTCAATGTCTGGGCTCTGGTGCATTGGAATTCAAAGGCTTTCCATACAACATGAGACAATTTCTCATTGTCTCGGAAGCCGTCAGACACCTTCTTGGTTTGTAATTAACAAAACCACAACACGTAGCCACCACTTCCAGATGCGTCCCCTCAGCCTGTACAGCCTGCCATCCTCTCCAGGACATGACGGCTGCATCTTCCCATCAGCCACATGTGTGTGGTCCGGATAATGGGATCTCAGAGTAGGCGTTGCCCTCACAGAAGGGCTGTGTTGAACAGAGTAGCCCTAAACCAAATGATAAAGGATTTCAGCATGGAGATTTAGGGGATACACAGGCAATTGTGATGGTTGTGGGTACAGTCATATCACCTTGTGGAAGCTCAGGCTGTTAATGACCTTTTGCTAACATAGATGGGACATGTTCCTAGCCCCAGGCATATCTGACCACAGCTGGATCAGGCACAGCTGAGGTCCTCTACAACTGAAGTGGATTGAGCCGTGTTTTTTGTCCTGCCTGATCTGTCCAAGCTGTGAATCAAATTTTCAGGAGCAATCCAAAGCCCAACTGCTGTGAAGTTCTTCAGAGAAGAAAGTTCATCATCCCATGTGGAAAGCTCTGAAGGGACATCACTAGCAGGTTGCACAACGTGGCCTCCTTTGTGTTCATGTGTGTGAGGAGGTGGGACCCAGCACTGAGAATGTCCCAGGACACCTGATACCACCTCAATGCCATCAGAGTGCAGAGGCCATGTCCTTTCAGACTCCTCAACAACACTGCACCTGAGTAACTCACACCTCAGGACAGGGGACAGGGAGCCAGGCTGTTCTCCCAAAGGAAAAGAAAGTTCTCCGGGTCTGTGATCATGGGAGCTCCAGCATCCATGTGGGTGCATTTGGAGAAGGAGGTCTTTGAGGGAGATGGATTCACAACACGTACCCAGTCCTGGCTGTACAGAAAGCTGAAAAAGTTCCTTTATTTTCTCTAAATGTGTCTACAGAGCACTTGGTCTTCCCTGATTCAGGCTGAGACATCCTTCCTGCCAGGAAAACCTACTAAAAGACCTGCTGATCAGTTTTGGAAAATGAGTCAGTAGCATGTTCATCTCTTCGTGCACAGAGCCTGCAAGAAAGCTGCAGGGCAGATGTACTGCAGGATCAGCTGTGAGTATCGTGAGGCACGGTGACAACTAAGGTAGGACAAAACTATGGGAAAGCCACCTTCTTTCCTTCTTCCAGCCTGAACCCCTCCCACTCTGCTCTCCTTGCAGAGTCAGATGCAAATCCCAGCTCAGGAGCTGGAAAAAATAGTCCAGGGAAGGATCACGTACCCTGTCCGCTGCACTTTCCTCCCAGCCCCTGCCACTGCAGCACACCAGCCACATTCGGTTTGAGATGAGAAGACCCTTTTATGTTCACATACTGTGAGGAGGAGGTGATTAGACGTTGTGAGGGGGGACTGTGGCAAAGGCTGTTGGGGGCTGTGCATCCTTTTGCAGAAACCATGACACCGCAGGGTGGTCTGTGACAGTGACTGCTCTGCCCCTCATTCTGCTCCACTGGGAATGGTAGTCATGGCACTGCTCTGTGAAACAGAGGGTAATGGCAGACTGGAACAAACCCAACGCAACTGGTTTTAAAGCTGATGAACACAAGCAAGATCCAATTTACATCTTATGCATTTTTTTCTGGGGTTTTGGGTTGGGTTTTTTTTTTTTTTTTTTAGTTATGCTTCCTGGTGTTATTGCGGCGAGGTCTGGCATGGCTTTGCAGCTGACACAGCCGTGACCAAAGCTGATCTCAAAAGCACCAATGCTGACCTGGATTTAGGGGTCAGAGTAGCACAGCAACTCAACATGACTCAGCAGCAAGAAAGCTAAGAGTGTTTTTAGATGTGTCAACAGAGGAGAGGGACCAGGGCAGGGAGGTGACCTTAACCTCTGGGGATGACTGTGCTGAGGCCAGCCACACACATTAGAGGGATGATAAAAAGTGAGCGAGGGCAAAAAAGAGCCATAAAAATGATGTGAGGGTAGGAGAGGGTACTTGGAAGTGAAGGATTTAAAAGTTTGATCTGTTTAGCTAATTGAGGAGACACTTGAAAGGCAATGTGCTCACAACATATAAGTAACAATGTGGAAAATCACCAAGTTCTGAA
The DNA here is from genome assembly GCA_013398815.1 of Ibidorhyncha struthersii. Lineage (NCBI taxonomy): Eukaryota > Metazoa > Chordata > Aves > Charadriiformes > Charadriidae > Ibidorhyncha > Ibidorhyncha struthersii. Next base: position 197,799 of record VZSZ01005041.1, on the reverse strand, counting down.
AGGCTCTTCGTAAACTGGGAAAGACAATAACAGGACAGCATCTGGGAGCTGAAGCCAGGCATATTCAGACTGGAAAAAAAACCGTGAACTCTCTCTCTTTTAATTATTTCAAGGTAACCCTTTTAGGTAAGGTGTGTCCTTGGTCTGGTACGGTTTCACCCATCACAGTGGTCTCTGGAGTAGCCCTAGCTATAGTCTGCAATAGCAACCAATCCCCACAGCATTGCCAGAGCATCCTCAGTTCCCCAATGGTCTTTGAGCAGAGAGGGTTGGTTGTGCTTTTACTCAAGTTAACCCACCGCCTGGTCCAAGAGCCCATTCATGCATACACACATTTTCCTAACCACTTTTTGCAAGGGGAGGTTAGAAGGTGAGTTATTCATCTGTGAAATCTAAAAGAACTGGGTAACCAAGTGCTTGTACAGCAATGACCTGGGGAAGCACCAAAATCCTCTTTAGGGCTGTACACATGATCTTCACCCGCTTCCTGGCAACTCTGCATCCCCCAGAGGCTCTCTTGGTGAATAGGACCTTGCTTCTGGATCTGCCAGCCAACACACGTCTTGCTTCGTCCCAGTACAAATGGGCGTTTGGAAGATATCTCTGTGGACTGCCCTTTTCTTAGTTTTTTGCTGAAGCATTTCCCTGAAATCCATGTTCTTCTGCTACAGGTTTAACCGATAAAACAATTTTACAGGAAGACTGAAAGCATTTGCTTGCTGGCTTGTTTGAAGATGGATACAGGCAATGGACTGCCTCAGGCAGTTCTCTGCCAGGGAAGAACTGGATGCATCTTGATTTCCCAGTACAACCCTTTTGGCTGCCATGATGTCTTTGAAATCATACATTATTAAAATAATTATAAATAATTATTATGTATACTTTATGTGTATAACACATGTATATAACACAACGGACAGCTGCAAGGGTTTAGCAGGATGGGGCCACAAGGAATGTTTGGAGGAACCCTTGCTGCTTGTCATATTGTGATCAGCTCATCATAAGCCTGTGGATGGATGAACGAGCATAGTTAGGTGATATGCGATGGCCAGGGTGGGGAGGAAGCTCTCTTGATGTATCTCACTGAACAGCAGTCCTGGCCTATTCTTTAGACACAAATTTAACCTTAAACCAAACAATCTACTGTGTGCACATGGAGGCTGAGGGGGTAAAGAAGGCCCCTGACAAAGCACTTCTCCACTCTCATCCCTTATCAGTGTTAATAGACCTTTTTTATTATCTGCATCACCTCATACCAATTATTCTATTCTTCTGCCTACTGGCACTGCTCCCAGATGCAGAGGTCATCTGAAGTCGAGCATGTCCCAGCTGGCAATCAAATGTCTCATTAATTTGCAGAGGTACCTCCCATTCCTTTTCCCACAAACCCTCATCTGTGCAGCGAGCCCGATACTTTGCTCCGGAATTTCTTGTGCTCCAGGTCCCTGTTTATCCTGTCCCACCAACGTGGCCTGGGTTTGACACCAGTCATTGACTCAGCTCAGATGTTCCTAAACCAAACAAGCTGGGGACAAATGAATCCTAAGAGCCAACAGGTAAGGAAGCAAGCCTGGCTGGTACAGGCAAGGAAGGGGCAGATCTGTGGGCAGACAAAGCAAACGACTAGGCTTGCTGAACATGAGGTGGTGCTGGCTCCACTGTGCTCTCCAAGCAAAGCTGGGGTTGGTTCTTCCAATTAGCCTTGGAAGCACCTTCCATGAGAGGCCAATTCCCTCTTTGGGCTAAAGCACAGGAGATAGAGGACTGAGTGAAGTTCACACAGTCCAGATGTGGATGGTTTAATCTCTGGAAATAGCCCTGTGATGACTTATGTCCAAGGATGGGGAGCAGAATTGAAGACAATCTCACTCTAGTCTCCTTGTGCCTGCAGGGACAGGGAGATCTCAGCTCTGCACCTGGGATTACAGCTGGGCTATTAACTAAACACAATTCCCTGGAAGCAGAGGCCAGCATTCAGGTATCCCTGTCAAGAAAATGAGCTGTTTCCAGGTAACTGCTGTGCTCTGGACATATTTTTCCAACTCTGCCAGGTAGATGTGTTGCCAGCACTGGTCAAATCCCCTGCCACTATGAGAGCACACCAGGACCATGATCCCTGATGGAGTCCTTCCTCCTAATAGCTGTCAATTAGCCATCTCCACTCCCTCACTCCACATTTCCTGAACTAAAATTTTATAAGCATATTATGCATTATTAATTGAAATGCCTCCCATGGGCTGTCTATTATGTCTATGCAGTTACCTTTGTTAGCCCAACCTGTAATTGCATCATTTGCTTGTTTGACAAGACCCCAGGTCCTATAAAGCCTCCGAGTCTGGCAATAATTATATTGCTGGCATTTAATTCAGCTTTAGAGGGATTCCATATGGCCTTTCATTCATGCTGTCTTCCTAAGCACCTCATCTAGTTTGGTCATCCCAGGTGGCCTTTTCATGACATTCACATACTTTGGGGCCTTTGGAAATTCGCTGGTATTTGAGGGAAGCTCAAGTGTGAACAACGCTCGGTGAGCGGTGTCCTCAGCTTTGCCTAGGGAGAGCCATGGGCAAGTCAGCCGAGTGCATTGAGCCCAGTAGACATTAACACCCTTGTCTAGCTACAGATGGTGGGATTCACTCACCTACTTTAGCGAACACAGGCAAATGTTTCCTAACATGCAAAATTTGTATCAAAAACACAAGGCTCTGGTGCCCTCCTGTCCAAAGCAGGGACTGACCAGGGGACATGTCATGGCTCCCTCTAGACATCCTCCAAAGGATACCGCAGGGTAGGGAAAACAGTAACAGGCAGAGGGACATACTTTGTGTCTGTCTTGATCATCCCTTCACACATGGCCAGGATGCACTTCTACACCTGATCCTAGAAATTATAGCCAGTGTCATAGTTCGTATAAAGCCTAGCAACAAATCACCCCTGGACGTGTTTGTGTCTGCACAGTCACAGAATCACAGAATCACAGACTGGTCAGGGTTAGAAGGGCCCTCTGGAGCTCATCCAGTCCAACCCCCCTGCCAGAGCAGGGTCATCTACAGCAGGTTGTACAGGACTGCATCCAGGCAGGTTTGGAATGTCTCCAGAGTCAGAGACTCCACCACCTCTCTGGGCAGCCTGGAAAGCCTCTCTGGGCAGTCCAGAGACCAAGTCCACATCAGAAGCTGTGAGCAGAAGCATGATGTCAGTCTAACCACAACAGGCTTCATCTTCCTAATTTACGTCACAGAATCACAGAATCATAGAATGGTTTAGGTTGGAAAAGACCTTAAAGACCATCTAAGATGTTCCAACCCCCTGCCATGGGCAGGGACACCTCCCACTAGACAAGGTTGCTCAAACTTCTGCCCTGTCTGCATTTCTACTAGAAGTTTTCCCCACTCTTAGATGTGGGACCAACCCGTCCTGGAAGGAATCCCATGACTGATTTTGCCTGCTACAGGCTTTCTCCTAGTGTCTTCAGTGTCGCTTAGTAATTTCCCACTTCTGGTTTGTGAAGATTTCTTTTTTCTCCTTTTCAGTTGTTCTGTATTCAGCATTACTTGCAGTTGCTAACACCATCCGTCCTCCAGGCTTTTAGTCAGAATTGCCTCTCTGCTTGTGGCTTTCTGCTTCCAAATACCTTTCTTTAAAGAATGTTTAGGTTTTGTTAATTTTTCTTTTCCCCTCTACAATTTTCTATTCATAATTATTGTTAATTTGGAGAACTTGGTCTTTTTGAAGAGCAGATAATTAATTTCCAGGGTTGACATCTTTCTCCACTGTAATCAGATCCACATCCGTGTTCCCCTGTGCCCCGTACGGTGCCTTTTGTGCTGGAAAGTAAGGGCTGGATCTCATGAGGCTTTCAGCTTTCTGCTCATGGCCTCCAGCACACCTCCGGGGCAGCATGTGCTATGGCAGCACTTCTCTCCCCATGTTGTATGCAATCAGCAGTGAGAAATGCTCCCTGGACGGGAGAATCTCACAGGGCAGAGCATGCTGCGCAGGTTAGGGGCATGAGTGGCAGGAGGGGGGCTGGAATCTCCCCGTTTCGGTAACAAATGGAAGAAATCTGCCAACAATAAGCTCATTTGGTGAATAGCTGACAGATCTCAAGCTCTCAGTCTGGTCCAAGCATGAGCTAAACCTTTTAATAGATTCAAAGCACCCACACATCACTTACCATTAACCCATGTAATGTCACAGAGTTGTTAAAGGGAGGTACAGATGGAATGACCTCAGCTCCCCCCTCCAAAATGTGCCAGGCAAAACCAGGCCCCTGAGCCTCAGGGTTTCCCATCTCCTCCAAAAGCCGAGCTCAGCTGTGCATGGAAAGCATCTTCCTCTTTCACAGCTCACCCTGCCCCTGCAGCGCTGGCCCCAAAGCATGGGTACACACGTGGGCAGGAGGACAACTGTGTCGCACGGTCAGCTCAGCCACCTGGTGCTGGGTGATGTTCTGGATGGGATGACGGTGGCACCCTGGGGTAGAGGATGCTCTAAAGTGCAGAGGCTGGTTAGTGTGGGCCCCAGGCAGTATTGCCTGGGAAGAGATGTGAGCTGTTCTTGGCATGCTAGTGGTGGGGCTGCAGCCTATGCTCAGCAGCCCTGGGTTACCCTGGCAGCTATTCACAAAAAATGCATCTCAGAGCCCAGCAGGAGCAGCTTAGGGGCATTCTGCCACATTGGACACTGAAGACGAGACAGAGGTTGTGAACCCCGACTCAGGGCATCTCCATTGGCGCCTGTCTCTCATGGTGTGTGTGTGTCTCTCACAGGGCTCCCCCTTTGGTGCTCAGGACATGGTGGTCAGTGCATAGCTGTAGCACTGGAAAGATGTGGCCTGTGTGATCTGTCACTGATTTCCCAGCAGACTGATGGTAACAGAGCTGTACGAGCCGGCTGCAGAGACCAGAGCCTGCCCCTGATCCTCACAAGAAAATTAATGAGTTGAGGTACATGAGCTAGTCCTCACCTGAAAGCACCACTATCCCCAAGCAGTTCCTGGTCTCTTTGGGGACCTGGGACCTGCAGGCAGCAGGGAGGGGGACACAGCTGGGGCAGGTTTCTCTTGCACCCTTGAGCCCATGAGACCTTCCTCAGGAGGGTTAATCCCCAGCTGAGAAAGGGTTTTTGGGGAAAGGTCCTCCTCTGCTTCTGGCTCCACTTTGTTCAGCCCAAACCTCAGCTGCTTCAGGGGGATTAATGTGAGCAGCAAACTCGTGCCTGCTGGCAGCCGGTCTGCTCCAGTCCCTGGGGCCGCTGGAGACCTGCACTGCAGCAGGCACAGTCCTCATTGGTGACGTGCCCAGGCAGTCCCAAGTCCCGGGGTCCGTGTGCCCACTGATATTTTGGCAGCTTACACCTCTGCTGCCTTTGAGCCTCACATCCATGCTGAGAGCAAGGTATTGCCACATCTGCTGCCATCCACGTGAACAGCCACACTCAGCTCCAGGTGGCCTCATCTATACCCAGTCATAGACTTCTGTAGGCTCCCCTGCCCTCATGCTGACCCTGCCAAAGGGGGATGTTAGCCCATCACCTCCCAGGTGCCACAGCACACACTGAGACTGAGGCGCTCATGGTGGTCATAACAATATCACACACTCCCTCCTTTCATGCTGTAACAGCAGGTGTGACCGAGGGGCAGGATGTCCTCTATGACAGTGTGATCTCCTCCTCTGGCTGGAGCCAGAATGCACCGTCCCCATCCCAAGATGTGGGATACAGTCAATCCTCCCACTGCCCTAGCAGAGGAAAAGCCCATTGTTCCTTCATGGCCCATCATTACTCAAAACCCCATCGTTCCCCCATGGCCCATCATTCCCCCACAGACCACCATTTCCCCTGGACCATTGTCTTCTGCTGCATTTGCCAGTGCACATGGGATCTCAAGGCGTGGAGGACCCAGCTCTGTCTTTAAAGTCTGGACCTGGGAAGAGACTTGCCATCCACCCAGGCTTCTTGAATGCAGGCCTGGACCAGGTGCTGCCTGCAAGCTGCGTCAACCCTTGGAGATGGAGGCAGAGTGGGCAGGCAAGAATGGGCCTGCCAAGATGCATCCAGTCCAGCTCCACCTTCTCCTATTCTGCACTGCCCATGCTGCCTCCTTGGAGGGGCTGGTGGTGCAGCCAGTGAGGCACTGTGGGATGTGACTCCCAGATGTGACACAGGTGGGGAGTCTTGCCCAGGAGGCTGGTGTGAGCGCGGGAACGTTCAGGTCTCCACAGGGAGGAACAGCTCCTGTGTACATGCTACTCAAGTCATCCCAGCATCCCTCGTAAATACTCTGATTAGGAGACTAATTACCTCAGCCTGTACCAGCTTCCTTGGGTGGAGGCATCTCCACATGTCTATCACCAGCATGCTATCTTTTCTCAGCCCCAGTCTGAGCAGACCTCCCATCACTCATGGGCAGCCACTGCCTCCATCCATTATCGAATACCTTTGTGAAGAGAGGTAAACCACTCTGTGTTCAGCAAGACACCTCAGATAGCAATTTATTTCTCATTACCTAGTCATTTTGCTCCTATCTGCTGCTCTTTCCAATAATAACATTACAGTAATTAATTGAAACACTTGTTAAGTAGACAGCACACATTCAAAGTGTAGGCAACGTTCTAACCATCCAGTTCCATAAAAAGCACCCCGTGATGGCAGATGGGAAGCAGAGCAGGATTTCCAAAGATCATTTTGTTCAGATTTATCCTGTCTCTATTCTGACAAACTGAACAGACACATCTAGCCAACTAATCTGCCAGGCTGCAGCTATCAAAACTCTTATTTCACTTCAACAATTATGCATTCACTATGTAATTTTCTAAGGCCCTTTGAACCCTGCCTGTCTCTTATAATCATTTTCCTGTTTATGCAGTCCCACACGTACCAGGTGTTTCGATGACTCTCAAGCATGATTCTGCAGTAAAATCTCCGTTAAGCAGAGCGGACAATGCATCACACGGCTCGGTTTTGTCTTCAGCAGAAATCTTGGGTGTCCCACAGTAGTCCATGACATCCCACTGCTTGTCCANATGCAGGCAACTGGAGTTAGGTCCTCTGATGGTCAGAGCTGTGGGAACAGAGGAGAACCGCAGCCCCCAAAAAGGAATGTGCAACTCTTGTCGACAGTAGATCAATGGGCCAGTGGTTTAATGCAAGTTTGCTAAGGTCCAGATCTGACCGCAGGGGTGTGCTCCAGATGCCAACAAAGGTGGGTGGAAAACCAACATGAGCTTAAGACCATTGAGTTAGGAAACTGAAACTCATGGTGGGCAAAAGTGTGTGGAATCAGCAACAACACTGGATTTGGTTCTTCCCAGGGCAGGTGGTGTTGTGAGCTCTGCGGTTTTGGCCCATCATCCTTGCCTGTGCCCTATGCTGGAAGGCAAGGAGGATCCTTCACTGCCTGCTGCTCTGAGACCCTGCAGCCCCCAGCCCTCCCCAGTGCTTGTCCAAGACCAGATAAGGTCTCTGAGCCAAAAAGAAATTCCTGCAGCTTCTGCACCCCCCCCAAGAAGTGAGTCAGAAAGATCTTGGAATTTATTCCCATTCTCTATTTGGATTATCCCAAGACCTTTTTAATGAGAAATGGGAGTAAGAACTTTGCTGATGCTGTTCCAGTGAATGGAGCAGTGCCATGCCGACGAGTGTGCACCTGGGAACAGTCAATTGCTTGGGTTGTTCTCACCAGAGACACGTCCTTACATGCATCTTCCTCTCCTGACTGCCTAACAGCCTGGTGGTGAGACCCAGGCATGTGGAGATCAGCGCTCAAAGCCTTATTCCAACCCAATTCAAAGTATTGGGACAGATTCCCATGTGAATACCCTAACTGCCAGGGTCTCTAGGGCTGTGGGGCGTATTTGCTGACTTGGACAGAACTTTCATCATGCACATGGGCCACTTTTCCTCATGTAACTTTCATCAAACCTCACGCAATACTACAAATATTCTGATTTTTCCAAGGCAGCATTTTCAACAGTGAGACTAGGGTACTGGAAGTAGCCCTTCCCAGAATCTGGAGGTGCTGCAGACACTGGAGCTACCACAGTACTCACCTCCCCCATCCCAGCTCCTTCTCTACTCTTGGAAACGTCAAGCCCGGATCCTGAATGCAGGGTCAGGACTTCGCCTCATGGCTTTCGGCACTAATTGAAATGAGTGCTGTCAGGGTGTCCTAAAAGTGAACCTTAAAGTTTGCACACAGGTAAGTGGGCTTCAAAACCTTTGGACAATGTATTTATAGCCTCCAACAATTCTTCTACACTAACAGACACCAGTACTCAAATTAGAAGAGCTGGTTATAACTCTATGAACGTGTTCTACAATCTAAAAGCTTTTTAAATTAGGTTCACAACCATTAACAAGGTAAATATATTTGTAGATTTGTTTGGGCAATTATAGTCATTTAAAAAACAATGCATAATAATGGATATGAATCTAATAAGCCATTGCTAATTAAATGTATTAATGCCACTTTATAAAATGAATGCATCTAGCTGATAGGTTTGAGCTAGTTTTTTTCTGTAAATAATTGAGCAGAATTTGCATCACTGGGCATTGCCAGTGCCCAATAATAGTTGCAATAAATTTGCCCCAGTGGAACCAATCTACTGACTACCAACCAGGTTCTCCTTTTATGTGTCTAGTCTATATTTTCCTTTGCTCGGTGAGAAACAGTTGCCGTAGAATGGAGCTGGTTAACCCCAACATACGACACACCATTATAAAGCATTTGTGAAGACTTCACTTTGAAACATGCTCTTCTGCCAATTATAATTTGCAGCAGGTACAACACTCCCAGGCTATGAAAAAGACATTTCTCTGCCCTGGGAGACTTAATTCAATTTTAGCTGATATTAAGTGTTCAATAGCAGGATTTTCCTTCTTTTGCCTTCATCCCTTTGGAAAATGTCACCAGTCTGGAGTTAACTAATTGACTGCAGACCTTTTGAGAAGCCAGGCCCAAAGCAGCCCCACAGGGTGCTGTGAGGTGTCAGCAGCTGCAGAGATACACAGAAAGGATGAGAACTGGTCTGGGCTCCCCAGGGCATCCCCTACCTGGCCCTGAATGTGAAATCATGCGATGCAGGGTCTGGCTGAACTCTTGGGACAGGGCAAAAGGGAAGGACACATGGGCTTGACCTTAAGTGTAAGAAAGGTCCCCACCTCAGTGTGACCTGGTGACTCCTAGGCTCCATGTGCAGTTGGCAAAGAGACCCAGCACACTTTGGCAGATCCTGATCTCACCATGAGATCACTAAGATGGGTCAGGTGAATCACTCACTCACTACTTGAGCCCATTTCTTTCTGCTGGCTATAAAGCATGCCCAGAGACTAGTTCAAGTGATGGCACTTACCTTTCCAGTGCCTAAAGTCGGGGCACACGAATGTTGTGCTGAGACTCCAGCTGGCGTGCAAGTCTGGTACTCAAGGGCTGACTCAAGGAATGACTTTGCATTCAAAGCTTCCTGCTGATGCAAAAGGGGCAAAGCTGGGACAATGCAAACAAAAAGGACTAGGTTTTTATCTTATTTTCCCTTGGCAAAAATTGAGATGTGATTTCCCCAAATATATACAGTTTCTAGCAGTAACTCCTTTGCAGCTGCAACATCCCCACTCCCTGCAGCTTTGCACACGTCTACTGCCTCAGACTTCAGGTGTGCAGGAGGCGCAGAGGGCGTACACCTGGCTTTGCCCTGCAGGATGCCATGCCCGAGCCCAGGTGAAATGCTATTGCTCCAGGCTGTGACCTGCTGCGAGTCCTACAAAGACGCACAGCTTCCTTCAACCAGAAGAGTGGCATCATCCCACTCTCTGAAACCACCAGGTCCTGCCATGGGGGGCTGAATACTTACTTCCCAGGAGAAAGTGCCATCACCCAGCACCACCCTGGCAGATGACTGGGAGCATGAACTACCTGGATTGTCAAACCCACCATGGCTGGCTTGCTGCACAGCTTCTCCTGGCACCCTGACCTTTTGACAAAGGCCAGAGGCCCTTTTTCCCAGGTGTTTACAAGGGCCTCACCCTCATTTTTTTCATGTGGGTGCTCAGGGAGGACAGGAGCAGCTGCAAACACAGTCTGGCTGGTGGGAAGTGACAAAATATGAGAGAAATCACCTTGGTGTGAAAGAACATTAATTCTGAAAAAAATGCGGCCACTTTTGCATAAGGAACCCAGCTTCTCACTTTCCCCAGCCTCCAGCTAAATCCCAGGTCCTCCAAGCAGCGATTCCCTAATTGGAAGGTGATGTGCGAACACCAGAGAACTGATGGCCACAGGGGTCCTCCACCTTCAGGAGCAAAACTCTGCTTGCAAGAGGCATTTCTTTGGTTCAGAAACACCGGCTTTTTAAAATCTTTGTATTTACTCGGTTTGTGGCCAGCGTTGGGTTTTGTAGAGAAGGAGGGGTTGGGGTTGCAGCAGGCTTGGGGAAGTGAGTGTCGAAGCCAGGATGAAGGGGAGGGTTTAGGCCTGAAGGTGCTGTAGGGCAGGAGAGCAGCCTCAGGGCTGGGCCTGGGGACTGGTCTCATAAGACTTACTCCAGTGATGGCAAATCACTTCACAGGGTCTCCAGTTTTCCCCAAAAATGAGCAACCACATGGCCCCTTCCTGCCATACTGTGCTGAAGTGTCCTACTGCCACAGCTGCACAGCACTGCCCGACGACCCCAGCTGCCTGCCCTGCCTGTCCTGCCTGCCCGGCTCCAGAACAACCTCAGCTCTGCCTTGGATGTCCTCCAACGTGCTGCAGCTCTGCAGTCCCTGGAGTCTCAGCATTGGGCTGTGCCGGCTTTGGGGACAGGGTTCTTTGCTGCTCAGTCCCTTCCACTCAACCAAGGGCAAAGAGTGGGAAGGAAGGAAGGTGCACACTGGAAGTGCCAAGCGGGCAGCTATCTCCAAGAGCTCATGAACGGAAAAGATTCACCTTTGACTAATGCATCGCTCCTAATGAATGGCCAGACCAGCTGTATTTAATTGCCTGGTTTAGGCAGATATAGCTGGAAAATCTCATGCCTGTCAGATTTTTTCTTCCCCTAAAGCATCAAATTATTCACTATCCTCTTGTCGCATTTTGCAGCCAACTCTTTCCTGTGATGATTTTCAAAGGATGAAGAATGAGCACCCTGGTGACATTTCTAGTATCTATAAATATCTCCCCGCTATCCTGCCTGCCCAACTGGTGAATTATGCAGGAAGATATATATAATAAAACAATCGGATCCATTTTGTTGTCAACATCCCATTCTTCTTCAGCTGGCAAGAGAACAGCCCAGGCTGTTGCTCTGGAAAGAGCAAGCAGTGCCTGGGGAATTACAGAACTTACCCTTTCCTGAAGGTACAGGGGCACATTGGAGGGCAACACTGAGCAGAGGCCCTAGTACATCGAAAAAAGGAAAATGGCTTTTAAAAGACAAGAAGTATGAAGTTTAGGACAGCAACAGTCTTCAGAATGGCAGGAAATCCCACATATGGAGCACTGAGAAGCTTGTGGTAAAATAAGCATTGAAGAAATACCAAAGACAGACTAATCCAGCAATGTTATCTGGAGGACAATGCACTTACTATACATTCTGGTCCTGCTTTTATGTGTTTAACTCAGCAGTGCTGTGTTTATGCAACTAAGTCTTCTGCATGGTGAAATACATGGAGAATTTAATGCATCCAACTTTGCAAAGCTGTGGGAAGTGACCAGTTTACATTGCATAACTAATTGGCAGGTTTTCATTTAAATTGGCAGGAATTTAATTTAATAGCATAGCTTTCCCTTGCTAACAGACCTCTTCTAGCCAGATACCCATTACGTATAGTAGTCTACAGAATCTGTTACCTCATTTACGGGTTAAGAGGCATTTTAAAATAGGGAGCTTAAGACAGCTCTCTCCCTTGCATTAGATATTAGTAGATGTCTTTCGCTAAGCCATAACTAGCTTCTTCATCATTAATTTTTTTGGGCTGTGCCTTGGATTAACTAACAATTAAACAAAGTTCTTACCAGAAAGATTTCCTCCCTTACCTTGGTCCAGAAGGTTGTTGTTCTGCAGGACTGCAAAGACAAAGATTTTGGATCTCCTCATTCCTGCAGGAAGACAGCTGTTGTGTTCTTCAGGCCAAGGAACAGACCGAGGAGCAGATGTGAGTTACTGTGGATCTTCTGCAAAGCCTGGGGACTTTACCCTCCTACATTACTCTGAGTAGGAGAACAATACACTTCGGAAAGCTGATACACCAGCTTGGCAGAGAGGTGACCATGTCCCCGTAAGTGTGTGCTGAGGCCACCCATAAAGCTGTTGAGTTTGATACGAGGCCGAGAAGCCAAACACTACATACAGAAATGCTGTCATGCTTTAACTCTGGTAGGCAGCCCTGCACCACACATCCACTTGCTTGCTCCCTCGCAGTGGGATGGGAAAGAGAGTTGGAAGGGTAAAAGTGTGAGAACTCATGTGTTGAGATAAAGACAGTTCAACAGGTAGAGCAAAAGCCACATGCACAAGCAAAGCAAAAGAAGGAATTAATTCACTGCTTCCCATGGGCAGGCAGGTGTTGAGCCATCCCCGGGACAGCAGGTCTCCATCACACGTAATGGTGACTTAGGAAGACAAATGCCATCACTCCAAACATCCCCCAGCTTCCTTCTTCTTCCTTCAGCTTTTATTGCTGAGCACAATGACATATGCTATGGAATACCCCTTTGGTCAGTGGGGGTCAGCTGTCCTGGCTGTGTCGCCTCCCAGCTTCAGCACTCCCAGCAGAAAAGCCCTTGGCGTGGTACAAACACTACTCAGCAATAACTAAAACATGCCTGTATTATCAACATTTTCCATCACAAATCCAAAACCATACGAGCTACTACAAAGAAAATTAACTCTGTTCCAGCCAAAACCAGTACAGCTACGCACATCCATCTTTGCAAGGCTCTAATTACACTCTTAACTACAGCAAGGCCTTCAAGAGTGGCAGGATGCAAGTGAGAAGGGTTAAAGATGATAAAAATGTGGATCAGCTCCTTGGCAACAAGTTGAATCATCCTTTTCTCCATCTCCCAGCATCAGGGTCTCCCCGGGTCTCAGTTTAATAGAAAGCTGTATGAGTCCTTGCAAACACTCCCCTTGCCCATACGTGAATGGCACCCAGGGCTGTGCAGAGCTGCCCTGCACACAGCAGCGTTTCCCAGCAGGCCAGGGAAGGGTGGTAGTATGTGGAATATGCTGATGGAAAAGGAGTGACTGTGGTGCCTTCTGGAAGTTTCTTGGGGCATGGCATGCAACACACCCGTGCTTCCAGGCACTGCAACACATGGAGTACAGTAGAGCGCAGAGGGGGACAACCAGGACCGTTTCTTCCTGGATTTTGGCTTTCTGTTTGTTAAGGGATTTCGTACTTACCTGCCTCTTTAAGGTGCTCTGGCTGAGGAACAAATAGTCTGTTGAAATCTCTGATTATAGGCCTCTCTGGAAAGCTTTCTCTGTAGAGCCCTCAAGTGATGCGGGTGGGCTCCTGTTCATTGAGACACAGCAATGGGCTTGGCCCAGGTTTTGGAGGAACCTTTCACAGGATTCCCGAAATGCTCTTCAGAGTGGGCCTGGTGACATATGGTCAGCGTGGGCTCAGTACGATACAGCAAGAAATTCCCAGATACCCTTTGTGGTTGGTACATGAGCCTTGTACTCATATTCCTTCCAAGATCTGCTCCACCATCCCACTGCACAAGCACCACAGCTGCATTTCAGGCCAATAGGCTGCTGCTTGTCCCAGGTGCAAATACACTGTTGGGTGACCTAGAAGACACAGTACATGGGATGCACTGCCCTTGCCAACCCACTGCTCATTCCTGCTTACTGGTGCACAAGGACTCTTGTGATGCTGAGCTCCAAACTCAGCTGGGAGTAGATTCTTCTCTCACGGTTGCAGTGGCCATACTGGGCTAATCAAGCTCAGCTCACCTCATTTAACAAGTCTAGAAGTTAAATATCTTGGTCTGAGCCACTCATTCCATTTCTTCACAGCGAGCGCAGGGAGCCAGATCTGACTCCTCTTTGATAACCACTGCAGGATGAGGTGGGAGGACCAAGTCCCTCACGGAGTATGAGGGCAGCTCAAGGTGGCTCACTCAAACCCGCAGGTCTCTCCAGGCTGTGGGCCCCCATCCTATGAACCCCATGGCTGCCTGGAAACAGGATCTGGGAGGATTCAGTGCCACCATGTAGGCAGCGGGAAGAGAGTTTGCTGGTGATCCTCCCCTTTCCCTAGTTGGTGCTAGACACCTGCGCCCATTCAGGGCCACCTCTGGCGAGTGGGGACCTCTCGAGATGAGGCAGTGTTTGTCGAGGTCATCGTTGACTTTGGGGGTTCATCTGAGTAACAGGGTTTGTCGTGTTCCCAAAGGAGGGTCACAGTCCCTGCTGGAGACCCGAGTCTGGCTGTGAGATTGCAACCCGGCACTGGGTTAGGGTGGGAGAGTTTGGGGGTGCTCATCGGTGCTAATTCCACTGAGACCAAATCCTCTGCACTTCTGCCGTCTCCCCCTCCCCCCCTACACCACCTCACTGCAACACACAGGCTGGTACCTGCGGGAGCCTCAGAGACGGCAGGGAACCCCCCAGATGACAACCCCTGGCTGCTTGATGGTGAGGGACGGGAGGGTACTGTGCACCCTGTGAGGACAAGAAACAGCAAATATCAGACAGAGGCAAGGTCTGGTGTTGTGCAGCGAAGCACTGTGGATGGCACGGGGAGCGCGACCCAGCTGCATTTCCCCAGACAAACAAACTCCTCACATCGCCTCGCACCCAAGCGCACAGCTTCTGCCGTCCAGAGCAACGCGCTGTGCGTCTGGCTCATTAAGATAACGCAGGCCCCGGTCCCTCGCTGTGCTCTCCGCTCTCCAAACACGGCAGTTCGCACCCACTGCATTCGTAACCACATGTGCAACTATTCAAATGGCGGTGTTTGTCCCACCTGACCCTGCACGCACTCGCCATACAGTGAGCAAACATGTGACACAGGTCTCCAGGCAATTCTAGAGACTAGCCCAGGAATAATGATTTTTATTAGTAAATTTCTATCATTATGAAATATTCTTCTTAAACAATCCCCGTGCTGTATTTTTACTGTTGATGACATTAAGCACATTGGATATTAACACTAGTTTTAAGGTTTCTAAAATTTACAGGAATATTAGCAAGAAACAGTTCATATCCACACCACCTGCTGATGCCCCAACTTTCGACATTACACATCTGACAAAGAAACATTCATGGAGAGAAAAGAACCAGGTCGGAAGAATCACAGAGGTCAGTGAACTATCTAAGGGTATTGGAGAAGGCCACTGACTTCAAAACTACTTTGAATCACAAAAGAGACATAAACATTAAATTCCGATTTGAGCACTGCACCCTCTGGTGTGGAAGATCAGCTATGGGTTGGGCTCTTCCAGCCCAGCAGTGTAGGAATTACAGGACATTGGTTTGCAGCAGCCAAGAATCTGGTCCGTGTGTCCCTCTGCACCTCTGTCACCTCCCTGCAGGCTCCGTTTAGGCGAAGTGCCCAGCACTCGGAGAGACGGAGCTTGGCTTCAGTCTCAGGATATTATTTTTTTAATTGTCTGAGAAAGACATTGTTAGGGATTTGCAAACAAGGTGCTCTGCTGGTGGGCCTAGGTCTGTAGCAGCAACGCCACACCAGCAAGCACCCACTTGGAAGGATTTTCTCTAGTTTTAAGGTTAAAAGTCCACACATAAGTTGGCCCTCTCTGGCGTGTTTTGTATACAGGACATGGGTACACACTACGGGTATCTTGTTTGTCAGCAGGAATGGCTTTGATGAAAATGACAGGCATGGCCGGGGTTAGCTCCTTGAGCCTGGCATCTGTGATTATCCCAGTCTACAAAGGAAAGAAGACAAAGTCTTAGTCAGATTTCCAAGATATCCATCAGCTGTACCCCAATACGCACGATGCTCTGCGATGTTTATATAAGCTGGACTTATATAAAGTGCAAGCATCTTTCCTGAGATCCCGGGGTGGATGAGTCTATTTGAGGTAAGGAGGGTCTGGATCAAACACCTATGCTCGCTCATCGGAAGCCTCCCTCAAGCGTAGCTTATTCCAAGGGGCGCGTNCACACACACACCTGAGCTGGACTTCGCAGGGGAACAACGTTCCTGGCTATGTCAAGCCACATCATCCTTGTGCTGCTCTTAGTCAAGGTTTTGCCAGAGCAGAGCCACCTTGAGGGAAACGTTGTTTGTGCTAGGACCGACTGGGGACACCTGAGCAGGGCTCAGGATGGAGAACAACGCTCATTTGAGGAGAGTCTAAAAGGCACCAAGTAGGTCTCCAACCACACCACCAAAACTGGAGCATGACCTGGGATATACTTGTCTGTGCAATGTTTTGTGTGGCCCCCAAAAGGCACTACAGGCTGGTTTCCACTCTCACAGGTGCTCACACCAACAAGGGGGATTCAGAAAGATTATTCCTGAGGGGTTACTATCATTAAAAAACAAGTTGACGTTATCCTCGTCAAAGCAGTGCTCTCGCTCAGCAGTCTGCCTGAGCTGGGAGAAGGACGGTACGCTGTCAGGGCATGAAATCAGCGGCTTGTTTCTCTAACTTCGATCTCTTCAGCAACTTCTGTTTCTCTTTCTGACAGTAAAATGCCCCCCACATCAATAAATTTCCAGGAAAGCCTGCAAAATTGCTTAATGGGAGCTAGATAGACCAAATGAAAACAAATACAGAAATGGAAATAAAACTTCTCAGTGCTAAAGAAACTGCCTCTCACTGCAGCTTAGCTTCACATATCATTATTATTTCACATGCTCTTAGATCAGACTTGCGGGACAACAGTCAACCTCTCTGGTAGTTTATTTAGTTCTGCAAATGAGTGAAGAAAAATAATCCCTCTTGCAACACACCTCGGTTTAATTGTACTAATGCCATCTGTTATACTAAGCTGTGATAAATCCAGCTGTGATTTAGAATTTTGTATTTCCAACATGCTGAACAAACATTAAATAATTCTTGTAATACCTTGAAAAGAAGCTATTTATCAAGCATTATTACGCACTCTTTTTAAATCCACATCTTTCATTTCTGAGGCTGGATTTTGATCAGATCTCTTTTTTTACTGCTGACAATTCCTCAAATCAAATTTCCAAGACATATTCTACCTATTTCTGGGTTAACAGGAGTTGAAATCTTCCTGAGGTATCATCTCTGCAGAACACATCATTGTGTTATGTCTGGGCTGATTTGCATTTGCATTTTTTATCGCTCTCATCATCAGAAATTAATTCTACTCTGAAAGCAATTTTCACTAACTGCTGGCACAGCGCACCTGGTAAAAAGCCACTGTTCTGTGCTTAGAGAGCTCAAGTCTCTAATGCTAAAGAAGTCTTCACTTTTGCTTGTCCTGGCTCCTCAACAGGCAATTTGAAGAGTGGACACATTACGCCACCACGTATTGATGGGTCCAAAGACACAAAACAGCTGTCCCAAGCCAGCGATGCAAATTGATGGGCCCAAATACATATGCCGTGAGCCAGAATCCCCCCCTCAACTGCATTTTGAGGTGCTACAGCACAGGCGCACCTGCACCACAGCTAATTTAGGGACAGTTGGGTTAACCACCTTCAGCACAGGTTGGTTGTCTTTCAGATAGAGTTGCCTCTGCTTGCGGGGGGGTGCTGGTGATCTGACCAGCAGTGTAGCCAGCAGGGAACATCACTCCAAGGTGGTCCAGAGATTGCTGGGGTTAGTGGCTTCAGCTGGACATGGGGAACGAGAAAAAGAGCCATCCATGGAGCACACAGTGAAGAAGACCTAATGATCCAGAAGGACCTGGACAGGCTTGAGAGGTGGGCTCGTATGAACCTCATGAGGTTCAACCTGGCAAAGTGCAAGGTCCTGCATGTGGGTTGGGGCAATCCCAAGCACAAATCCAGGCTGGGCAGAGAATGGATGGAGAGCAGCCCTGAAGAGAACGACTTGGGGGTGTTGGTAATGAGAAGCTCAACATGAGCTGGCAATGTGCACTCGCAGCCCAGAAAGCCACCCGCACCCTGGGCTGCATCCCCAGCAGCGTGGCCAGCAAAGCGAGGGAGGGGATTCTGCCCCTCTGCTCTGCTCTGGGGAGACCCCCCCACCTGCAGTGCTGCCTCCAGCTCTGGGGCCCTCAGCACAAGAAGGATGTGGACCTGTTGGAGCGAATCCAGAGGAGGCCACGAAGATGCTCTGAGGGCTGGAGCCCCTCTGCTGTGAGGACAGGCTGAGAGAGTTGGGGGTGTTCAGCCTGGAGAAGAGAAGGCTCCGGGGAGACCTTGTAGTGGCCTTCCAGTACCTAAAGGGGCTCCAGGAGAGCTGGGGAGGGACTTTTTACAAGGGCATGGAGTGACAGGACAAGGGGTGGTGCCTTCAAACTGGAAGAGGGGAGATTTAGATCAGAGATCAGGAAAAAATTTTTCACTGTGAGGGTGGTGAGGCAGTGGCCCAGGTTGCCCAGAGAAGCTGTGGCTGCCCCATCCCTGGAGGTGTTCAAGACCAGGTTGGACGGGGCTTTGAATGGATGGTGTCCCTGCCCATGGCAGGGGGGTTGGAATTAGATGATCTTTAAGGTCCCTTCCAATCTAAACCATTCTATGATTCTATGTGCTGTCCACTAAAGCCAAATGAGAGAGGAATTTTTATCACTGAGTAACTTAAGAGTTGAGATACGGATGGAAAAGGGTTTGCCAAGTTATTAGTTTTTCAAAATAACCATAAATAAGAGACTGGCTGTTCACAGCACAATTTGCAAGTGTCCCCTCTGTGGCTGCATCGTAAGTTTATCACTGGAGACTTCAGCTTGAGCCACATCCTACTCTCTCTCTCATAGCTCATAAATATGTGGGCATTACTGATAGCTGACATCTGCAAGAAAAGGCTTCATATGATGTCCCAGCTCACCCCCCCAGGAAAAAATTTAATCTCTGATGTGTGAGATTTGATGCACCTGGTGCCTCTGCAGGAGAACGTGGCCAGCTGTGATGTTTGGGGCTGTAGCACCAGAACCAGGCTGCGCCAGTGTTGGGTTGCACACTGACGGTGTTTTCATCTGCATCCGCTGCTGGGAGCATCTCAGATAAAAATGAGTGGTGTGCAACTGTTCCCAAAGATATCGCGCTACTGAACCGTCAGTTAAATGTGACTGCTCCTTGCAGCACAGATCTGCCCTTCTAAGCCTCTCTGCTGGTTTATGACTCGTGCTTTTTACATAGGACTTTCTTTTAAAAGTGCGCACCGTAGCTGGTGGGGCTTGAAGGTGGCATGATAGAGATCACAGTCATCTCCATATATGTTCTAAGGAATTATTTCATACTGACTTTTTGATATCCCCCCACTTCTTAAAATCACATAGTGCTTCACAGAGGTCAGAATGGTTTCTTTACTGCTTCTCCATTCTATTATTTCAACACAGAACAATAGCTTTTATAACAGAAATGCTTATATAACGAAATATATTTGCTATTGTACATTATGATTGTCTCACCGACCATGAACACTCCTTTAGCTGGATTTCTCTCAGTGTTATGCCATGCTGTGTGCTGCCTGTGCATCTCTTCCAAGGCCGAGGAGGTGTGTTGTCTACACCTGGCAAAGCTCCATGTGGCACATGTGGTGCGAACCCCACCTCTCCCCTTGTCCTGCCATGCTCCAGCGCCCTCGGCGAGGAGCAGGGCACGGCCTTGGCATCAAACTCTCCATTGCTGGGAGCAGGAAAGCCAGGGATCAGTCCGCAGTCTCCCATGGCTTGAGACAAAATGTCTCATGGTGTCACCAGTCGAACCATCTCTCCCAGAGTCCCACTGGCTTTAACAGCGCTACAGCAACAGATCATTTGGACCCAAAATAACCTTCTTGAATTCATTTCATCTAATAGCTGCCTGCTGTTTTGTAATGAATGTTTTATAAATTTAAGGCACCCAAGGGCAAACATAAATGTTTAAATAAATAGAAAAATGTGAGCAGCAGAACATAAGACGGACTTTTTCCTTTTTTGGAGGCACAATCTAAATGTGAAATATTCTTTTAAAAGTGGAGGTGCTCCCCAGAGGAGTCCTAAACATGACCTGCCATTCTTATCAGAGGATTCATTTGGAAGGGGTACACAACCCAAAAGAACTGTGCACCTGTTTTAAAAAATGCTACATCCATTAATATATACTGGTGCTCACCGGATTACAGGTAAACTGAATAGTTCCACTAGGTGGAAATGGTATTTCAGTGTGAGCAGCAACATATGAAAATATTCTTTTCCTTTCTGAAAGAAACTGAAGCATGATACCCAGAGATTATGAATGGTTCTATAAACGTAATCGCTCAGTATCTTTCAATCACAAGGAAAACGTAACCAGAAAAACACATTTACTAAAGTGTGGATGGTTTCTGAAGACAAAGCTCATTGCTGAATGCAATCACCCACATAAGCTATTGGGGGGAGGCAGAGGGGAGAAGCCATGTGCTTCCCGAAAGATTTCTGGCTTTGCCCCATGAAAACTTCTCACTCTTCACTTCCATTATCACTTGGGGACAGGTAAAACTTCCACAGAACTCAGCCATTTTGACCATTATATTCGGTGGTAATGATGGTAAAGGAAGACATAACACTGGAATCTGTTTTTAACGGAGCAAGACTAGGAATTTTTTTAAACTTACTCTGTAGTGTTGTGTCCAGCTGATTTGTATCAGCTTAAAATGTCAGTTTTTGAAGGTAACTGAAATCCAGTGCTCCCAGTAATAAGGGGTTGGGATCTCCAAGAGCTGTGAGGGGTTCTGTATGGCAGCCACACCAAAGGCTCAGACACGGGAACAGGCAGGGAACTGTAGGACCAGGGCTGGGGAAACGGACTGGGCTGGTCACTGTCCTGCTACTGTGACTTCTGCTATTAGCAGAGCCAAAACCAGCGAGGCAGGAGATGGGACCTTATATCCATGTGAGATCTTTACTGCAACCTTCTGCCAGAGCCTTTGCCAATGTTCCTGACTGCCTGTGGCTCTCCAGACCCAATGCGCACGTCAACCCATTTCCAGAGGGAAAATGAAGCCTTGACCTTCCCAAGGACTTGTGACAAAATGCACTGGATGCCATCAGTGAGCGAGTTCAAAGCTTTGCCTAATTTCCTATCCTTCATGGAAAACTGTTTCAAAGGGGGCGCAGAAATACAGTATTAGCGTATTACATCTGAACTGCAAGGTCAGGTTGGGTTATGGTATATAACAGGCACGGCCTCTCTCAGCATCCTACCACCAAGGCCCACAACTGATAAAGAAGGATCTTCAAGGTTAAGACTCTAAAGAGCTGCTTCTGAAATAGAAGTCTCTTCCTGCAAGGGGGTAAACGTGACACAGATAAGTAAGTTCTGGGTGACCCACTTTGCTCAGCCCTCACTCGCTCGCAGATCACTGGCAGCAGAAGCATCGCACTGGCTGCCCAGAGTAAGAGCCACATGAATCACTGTCATTTAATTCTCACACGCAGCACAAATAGGGAGTCATGGTACCATGGGCCAGGCAACGCGGAGGACTGAGCCCGGTGGGGATTTGTCAGCCTAATGGCTCTCGCTCTGCAGACTGCTCTCCTAACAGCTGACAACTGCCAGAAGGAATGATGGGGACAGTCGTGCTCCTCTGGGATGCTGCGCTGAGAGGATGCTGCAAGAAGAGCGCTGACAGCTACACGGCCAGCAAACAGCACGCGCACACATCTCCCTCAGCTGCCTGGTTGGAGGGTATGGTTCCCACCGTGGCTGCCCTGAAGCCAGCTGTGCTACAGCTGAAAGGTATTGGGCCACATCCAGAAGGGGAAGGAAGAAGAGCAAGGGCCACCCACAGTCTGCTTGTCCCCGTCGTGCTGAGTCATCAGCCGGAGGCCATGTTGACCATACAGGTTACACTTTTGTGCAATCTTTATTTGCCACCCTAAAGGGATGGCTAAAGGTTGTGATTAATTTGTGGCCACAAGCTCTATCTATGCAGATGACATGCTGCAGCACCCAACAGAAGGACAGTGGTCTGGATTTGGTACATCCCACCCATCCAGCTCTGGGGACATGTAGGAGTTGACTCCTTTCTCGTCACTGCTGCTAAACAGGTGACAGAGTAATGACAATGCAAATGTCTGCCACATCACTTCTGGAGGCAGCAGTGAAATCATGACAATGCGAAGGTGCAGGAACAATACAGCCCTGAGGTGACCCCATGTTTTCTGTCTGTAGTAACACCACGAGTACCGACCACAACTTAGTCAATGTATGCTGAGGTTGAGATTCACCTTGTGAAAACTAGATGTATCAGTCCAAGTTGGCCACCCTGAACTCCCTTGAAACAGAAGCCATAAAACAAACACTCCAAGAGGTGATTCATCTGACCACCTTGGATACCCACTCTAGGCTGCAGAGGAGAGGCCCATCTTTCACCCCTTTCCCCTTCCTGAAGAGGCAGCTCTAGCGACTATTTTAGATGATCACCTCTCTGTGCTGAGGAGTTCCCCACAGTACCACGTGATAAGGGCATAACATCCATGGCTTCACTCTCAACGCAAGAGCCTTGCCGAGCTCACCTGTGCATCCCAGCGCGCACCCTCCATGAACAAACCGTGGACATATGCCCCTTCCCGAGGAGGACTGGCAAAATCTTCTCTGTTCTTTTTTGTCACATCGCACTGCAAGGTCATCTTGTCCAAAGGCCACTCGTTCTTTCGGGCTGTGGACTGCATGATGGCTGTCAGGAAAGACTGGGGATTGAAAAACCCAGCAAGCCACACTGCAGAGGGTAAGGAGAAGTCTCCTGTCCATGCCTCAAGTTCCTTGATGTGAGTGAGGAGGTCAGCAAACCACGTGCCCAGGCTGGCTGTGGAAGGGTAAGCCTTCTTTATCCAGGACTCAGGCACCGTGTCCAAGAAGAGGGCATTCTGCAAGTTCTCCATGTCACTTGTCATGGTCAGTTCTCCCTGGGTGAGAAAGGGCATAATTAGCACTGACAACTGTTTAACCTGAACAAAGCCTGCTTGAAAGCAAAGGCTGAGCTAGGAAGTGTGGAAGAGCATGACACCGTACGCAGTCGTAAGTATTCATACCGTGAATTTCTTAGTGAGTTTTGGATTTTCATAAACACCTTCTATTGCATATTCCTGCACCCTCATCTTCCCTACTGTAAAAATACGACTTGGAGGGAAAGAAGTGTAACAGAGGGACAGTGAGCATGAGTGTCCCTCAGTTGTCCCACTGGTGTTTCTGTTTTCTCCCATCGACTGAAGATCTTTATGGGGAAGATTTTCAGAGGTGCAAAGCTGTTCTCACTCACGCTGCCAGGGCAGGATACTGGTGTCTTTGATGATCTACTCCAAAATTGCCCAAATATTCATTACGTCAAGTCCTACCCCCCTCCTCTCCTCCACTCCCCTCCTGCTTTATTACTTTTCAGTGCAAGTCTTTGTTTTTGACTTCACATGGTGCCTGCAAATGTAATCACAGTTTCTTTCACAGCAGGGAAACACATAACAAATTAAGATATGATTCAGCCAAGTGAGAGATAGAGAGAGGTTTGGGTTTTCCTTTATCCAGCAATTATTTGTTTTTAAAGCTTTTAGAAACCTGTATCAGTTTTGCCCAGGCAGTAGAAGAGCTGGAACACATCACTGCATGGCCAAAAAAGGGCTTCTGCAGAGCAATAACAGCATCCCTTTTGAAGAGGGTCCCCAGTATCTGCCAGTTTAAAATTAAGAAAATTCCTGCTGTATCCAGCTTAGATTACATTAACTCTAAGCAAGAGATGGTGGGACGGTACCAATGCTGAAAGGGAGCCAAGAGAAGCCATTAAGAGATGCAGCAGTTTGTGCAGTGGGACACAGACGGGGCTTACAAGCTCTGCCCAGGGCAGCGTACACTTGCTTAGCAACGGTGGTGATGTACCACGGGGCACTGTCCCTGCCACCATCTGGAGCTACTGTCCCTGGCACAGCAGAAGCCTCAGTTCGGACCAAGCTCCTGATGGAGGCTGCAGCTCATCATGTCTGGGACTGCAGGCAGTGCCTGGAGTCACGGGGATGGGAGACTGCCTCCGTGCCTGTAGGAGATATGCATTGGTCGAGGACGCGTGCCACAAAGTAAAGGATCTGCAGGAGGAGGTCAGCAAACTGTTTAGCATCAGTGATGATGAGAAAGAGACCAACTGGATCTTCTGTGAAACCCTGCAGATACAAGAGGAGCCTCAACTCCCAACAGTACTGAAGCAAGGCAGGCAGAGGCTGTGCCTATCTGCCTGGGAAAGGGAGACTGCCACCATGGTGAACGCTGGAAGCTTGTGACTACCAGCAACAGGAGCAAGGTGTCTGTACCCCTGCAGATCTGCAGCTATGGAATAGGTTCAGTGCCCAGGTAGGAGACGAGGGGTTGGGAACTCTTGTCCATCACAGCATCCATGCTGATGGCGTCTGAGCCATGCAGCAGCACAGGAAAGATCAGTCAGTGACAGTTGTAGGTGACTCCCTGCTGCAGAGGACAGAAGTCCCCTTCCGCCAACCTGCCTTGCTACCTGGGGACATTTACTGCATGCTGGGAGCTTGGATCCAGGACACTGTGGAAAGACTGCTGAGGTTTGTCCAGCATTCAGACTATCACCCCTTACACTCTTCCACAGGACCACCAATGATACCCAAAGATGGGTGTGCTGCCCTTCAGAGGGACCTGGACAGGCTGGAGAATTGAGCCGAGAGGAACCTCATGAAGTTCAACAGAGGGAAATGCTGAATCTTAAACCTGAGGAGGAATAACCCCATGCACCAGTACACACTGGGGACCAACTGCCTGGAAAGCGGTTGCAGGGAAGGACCTGGGAGTCCTGCTCAGGAGTCAGCAGTGTGTCCCTGCAGCAAAGAAGGCCACCAGCATCGTGGGCTGCATTAGCAGGAGCATTGCCAGCAGGATAATGGCAGCACTCTGCTCAGCACTAGTGAGGCCACATCTGGCACGCTGGGTCCAGTGCTGGGATTGTTCAGCCTCAAAAAGAGAGGACTCATGGAGGATCTTTTCAATATCTGTGAATATCTGATGGTAGGAAGTAAAGGAGGTGGAGCCAGAGTCTTCTCAGTGGTGTCCAGTGACAGGACAAGAGGCACTGGGAACAACTTAAAATATAGGACATTCCATTGACACACAAGTACAAACTTTTTTACTGTGAGGGTGGCTGAGCACTGGAACAGGCTACTCAGAGAGGCTGTGGGGTCTCCGTCCTCAGGAATTTTCAAAACCCAACAGAGCGTGGTCCCAGGCAACCTCCTCTGCCCAACCCTGCTCTGAGCATGGGGTTGGACTAGACGCTCTCCAGAACGACTAACCTGTGGTTCTGTGAAGCTCAAGCCAAGCAGTCTGCAAAACCAAAAACTTGCAAAGGCAGGCTCAGCTTCTGCAGGCACGTAATGCCCTTCACAATTTACATCTTTGCATGCCCTGTGCTGAGCCAGAGGGGTACGACACACCACAGTGGTTTGGAGACTTACAGTTAATGTTGTTCACTGGTTTTCATTATAAATACTTACATTTGTCCCCTTATCATTTTGCCAAAATTTATCTGACTTACAGTCTCTCTTTGCCTCAGGCTGAGTGTTTTTGGAAAGATTAACTGAAATCAGTTGAGCCATTGTTGAGAACGAGGGCGAGGGAATTGGGTCAGTCTATTCACATTAAAAAATTCCAACTGTTCTTTCACAGGACTTCAGTGCCTCCAGCCATGAGGTCAGCAGAGGTGCCCTTTACTGCGGCCACAAAAATCTATGAAGCTTTAGCAAAAGCTGAAACCCGCTTAAAGCAACCCCAATGCACGTTTAGCAATGCTTGTCAGAGTCCAGCAGTTAAAAATCTTTGCTGTTTATTCCTATGCTGACCATGCCCCGCAGAGCTCTCATTCGCAGATCACACTGACAGGCTACAGGAGGACAAGATCACAGCTGGACACCCAACCAGACCATGGCAGAGCAGCAACGAGCGCCCGTGTTGATGGCCCGCGCTGCATCCAGCACTAACAAGTGGAAGCGGGCTCAGTGCTGAGAGATCAGGACTTGGGGCAAACAAGTGTGCCGGCGCTGTTGGGTCAGCGAGCGTTTTCTCAAAGGAAGTACACTGCAAAGAGACCGGAGACTCCCGAGCTTGGAAGAACACTTATCATCGGAACAGGAATCCTCCGAGCTAACTACGCTGTTGCAAAGGCAGCACTCGGAGCTGCTGGATGACAGCTAAAACAAAGGGCTTGAACACACATCTACCCCACACGCTGTGTCTTGTCAAAGGGAGGAGTGTGTCGGCTGAATTCAGGCACCGGAAATGTTCACTGTAGCACTTCTGCCTTTTTTTCCCCGCTTCCTCCCCCTACCCCACCCTGTGAAAGTTTCTGAACATCCACAAAAAAAAAATCATTTTGTCTGGCAATACGCAAGGGCAGTACTTCAAGGGGATGCGTCTCCTCAGCTCTCACCAATTCAAATGAGAGCTGAGAGCACATTCGTACTGGCCCCATGCCTGGAAGCCACTGCAGCCCTGGGATCCCTCTTCAGAGTCGCCCCCCAGAGATCTGTGGTTTCCCACTCCCAAATCCCCTCCCTGGGAAACGTCCATCTCTCAACAGGATGGACTGGCACAAGGCATTGTTAAACCTCTGCCCCAAAGACGACCTGTTAAAAGTAATAAACTTTTAAAGGCAGCAAGCACCTGAACCTGCTGGGTTTCCCCACCGAGAACAGACTTCTGGTGGACACATTTCTTGTTTACAAAGGTTTCAAGACAGTTTTTGTTTTAACACTCTTGAAGCTAAAAGCGACAAATAGGGTTGAATGAAAAGGTGGAAGCAGGACTACTTACAATTAGTCCTACCAAAACATGAGGAACAACTGTAACCACCTTTCAAAATGCGCATCACCTTCTGTCATTTCACATGAGCAGGGACCAAGTAAGTCTGTGCCAGTAAATCATGTCATTATTTCTATTCAGTGATTTTACATTCGTAGGGAATCTCAAAATGATGGGTTACCTGGGAAAAGGTCTTTAAAGTCCTGCATAATTCCAAGCATGAGGGTCAAACATAAATTAAAGATTTCTCATTTTAGTATTTGCCATGAAGTGGCAACAAAATACAAAGGCAGTGCATGCCCCCTGCATTTCCTCTTAGGCACCTGAGCTGTTTCACTGATCTATAACGCACTTTAACACAATTTACTGATGCACAATTAAAGCTCGCACAACAGAAAAGCACGGCCATGTCTAATCCAAGGGTCTGGTAAAGAGCCTCACAAGGCTGCCACCATGATGTGACCTCATCAGGGGGCAGTTGCCGTGGCTTTGTGATTTAAGTATCACTGTGGCAAGTGTAGGGTCCTGCACCTGGGGAGGAATAACCCCATGCATCGGTACAGGTTGGGGGCTGACCTGCTGGAGAGCAGCTCTGTGGAAAGGGATCTGGGAGTCCTGGTGGACAACAGGATGACCATGAGCCAGCAATGTGCCCTGGCGGCCAAGAGGGCCAATGGCATCCTGGGGGGCATCAAAAAGAGTGTGGCCAGCAGGTCGAGGGAGGTCACCCTCCCCCTCTGCTCTGCCCTGGGGAGGCCACATCCATAGAATTGTGTCCAGTTCCGGGCTCCCCAGTTCAGGAAGGACAGGGATCTGCTGGAGAGGGTCCAGCAAAGGGCTGCAAAGATGATGAGGGGACTGCAGCATCTGTCTTACAAGGAAAGGCTGAGGGACTTGGGGGCTTTTTAGTCTGGAGAAAAGAATGCTGAGGGGGGATCTTACCAATGCTTATAAATACTCAAAGGGAGGGTGCCAGGGGGATGGAAACAGTGTTTTGTCAGTGGTGCCCAGTGATGGGACAAGAGGTAACGGGCACAAACTTGAGCATAGGAAGTTCCATCTAAACACGAGGAGGAACTTCTTTCCTTTGAGGGTGGCAGAGCACTGGCACAGGCTGCCCAGAGAGGTTGTGGAGTCTCCGATGCTGGAGATATACAAAATCCACCTGGATGCTGTCCTGTGCAACCTGCTGTAGGTGACCCTGATCTGGCAGGGGGGTTGGACTGGATGATGTCCAGAGGTTCCTTCCAACTCTGACCATTCTGTGATTCTGTGGTTCCTTCTTCATTCATATCACATGGGTCATCATCTCTTATCCCAGGAGAACTTAGACCCTAAGAGGACCTGTTCAATAGGCTGGTCTCTGGCTAAAGCCACGGCAAGACCATGTAGGAAGAGAAAAAAGTCAGAGGGGCAAAGTACTGCACTGGTCACAGCAGGACACTGAGAACCACAGGGCCTTCTCATGGTGACAGGCAGTGTTTTGCACTCCGGGAAAGCTTTTCAAGCAGGTAAAAATATTGCAAAATGTGTGCAAGCAGTCAAATTGATTTAAAGACGTAACCCTCATGATCATATATCCTACCTAGTTTTATTTTCAGGAAACAAATGAATTAGCAAATGTAATTCTCAGGAAGGATTAAGAAAAGCAATTTTTAAAGCCTGCGCACTCAAGCATACTTGTTGGAATCTCCTGTGAGGGTTCAAAGCATCTATAGCAGCTATCTCTTATAGTTGTCCAAACACAATTATGCATAAATTTGCATTTCAGATACTGAATACTAAAGTGCAAACAGAATGATTCGAGTTACTTTTTTTTTTCCCAAAATGCTGGGAGTAATTTTCATTAAAGACACCCTTGAAGGAAATCCTAATCAGCCTGCAGACATTCCCTCAAGATGAGCAGACTATTGTCCCAAATTGTTTTCTCAGTTAAGGTTATTTTCACTTGATACAGTGAAATACCCAGCTGGCCTTACAAAATTTGGTCTCACTTTACCCTTTTATAATATTTAGTATCCTCATTTTGGAGGTTTATCCCTCACTGAAGTTGCAAAATAGAAAACCTGCTTGCAAAAATTACAGTGGGTACAGCATTAACATGCGAGTGGTTCAGCCCAGCCTCTGGCCTCACCGAAGTCATCCAGAACAAAGGGCTCTGAAATGCAACATGCCAGTTATTTTTGATGGCTACCAGTCTATTGCAATTTCTTTTCCTCTTAATGGGATGTCTCCTATTTTTGGACCAAACAATCACTTTCCGCTACACAGACACAATGAATTATTCAAAAATTCAAATTAGGCATGACATTTCCAAATCGCCTTCTTTTAGCAGATAGTCAGTTAAAAACAATAAGACTTGCTTCCTCTGTGTTTTATTTATTCTCTTTGGAGATCTGTGGTTCCCGTTATGTAAACTCTCCTCCTCTGAGCGCTGTCAGTAAAGATCCCCAATCCCAGAGATTAACGTGCATTAACAGCTCTCCCAGGAGCTGCTCTCAGAAGGAACGATTAAAGAATGATTTCTCTTCCAAACTGAGCGTGAGACCTAGCTGTCAAGTCAGAGCAGCAGCGCTGCCGGCAGAAAGAGCCAACAGCACGGCCAAGCGTCCCCTGGCCGTTACGTGGTACCCGAGACGCGGGAAGGGCCCCCTTGGGATGCTGGGCAGCGGTGTGGGTCAGGCATGATGCCTAACTCAGCTCTGCAGGGACCCACACGCAACCTGCGCTTGCAGGCACAGAAGAATTGCCCACTGGTGGTATCTCAGATCCTTCACATTTATCTCTTCAGCATACACAAGACAAAGAAATGCTAACACAAATAGATGCTGCTTCTCATCTGCTCTTCGGTAGTCCTTGAGTCCTGGCCCTGTGGCGTCTCTGAACCACACCGTCGGTACTGAGGCTGTGGGGACCAACCCATGGAGTCATTAGAAGTGCTGCTTCTGCAGACACCATCTCACTCCCCTGCCATGATTTGTGGCAGGGTTTGGGGGAGAAATTTGCACCCTCTATTATTGCCTGATTTCTGTTGTTTATTTTGCCTGTGGTTTATTTAAGCCCATGCATCCACTCATTCCCCTTACCAATATTAAATAGCTTATTATTCTCCACATTAAATCTAATTGCTACACATTGTCCCAGTTACAATTATATCTTGTCTAGTGCTCCAGGATTGAAACATTAAATCACTTCTGTTTACCTGTCTCAGGAAAGAGAATTTTCAATTCCACTGCCTTATGCTAGAAAATAAAGGAAATCTGTTTGTAATAATTGACTACATAAATATCAGCCTATTTTAAAATGGATCACACATATTGGGCTGCCACGAAGAGTATATGATATGTCTCTCTCTTTAACCAAGACAATAAGCATCAGCAGCGAATGCAATGCAGAAATGTCTGAGCTAGCGTGGACCCAGGCTGCTGGGTTCACAGCGTACAGCACAACATGGCCAGGATCTGGAAGCAGCCTAGGCCTGTCCCTGCAGAGCTGCAAGTACCAAAAATCCCAGGGCCAACCCCAGCACCGCTGCCTGCACGCTGCAGATACGTCCCTCAAAGATCTCTCTTCAACGCTGCCCTCAGGAGAGGGTTGGGATGGTCATTCAGTCTCAGGACAGGTCCTCCCTGCCCACCTGTCTGCTCTTCCTGCTAACAGGGTCATAAAAAGTAGCTGCAGTTCCTTCAAGTGCGATGGTTCCCACGCTAGGCAAAGTATTTTTTGCCAGCTGAGCATTTTGGCGAAAAGGGATGACAGCCCGTCGTTCAGGAAGGGATGGAGCAGGGAATGCCTAGCGATGGACGTCCCGAATTGCTGTCTCGCACCATGAATTCATCCAGGGAGCAACTTTGTGTTGACGACGCAGGGAAGGCATCGGGGTAGCGCTGAAGCCATCAGCTTTGAGCTGCAAGCTCCAGGCAGCATTCCTCTGCTACACTTAGGCCTTCCCAAGGGATGTACAGCACTTGGCTAGGGTGAAGAGCCTTTTGGGATAACAGGGTTTCGTGGTTTGGGCTGGGCTGGCCACTCAAATGAATGACAGATGCTCTCTTTTACTTCTCTTCCCTTCTCCCCTCAGGGAGAGAAGGATGAGAGAGAAAAGAGACTTATGAGTTTAAAAAGAACCTAAACTACTTCAATGAAAATATTAATAAAATAATAAAAAGAAAGTAATGAAATATATACAAAACCATATGGAGCTCCCAGGATGATGATCACATCACCGGCTGGCACTGGGGAAGCCCCAGACTGGACCCAGTGACGGATGGGAACTGGATTCTGGATCTGGATTCCGGATCGGGATCAAAGGCAGCTGAACAGACAGAGCTCCTCACTGTTCTCCATAAGCAATGGCCAAAGCCACCACCCAGAGGGACACAGACATCCCCTTCCTGGAGCAGAGTCTAATTTCTCACCAGGGTGGAGAAGCAGCTGTGGGTGGAGCAATCACAGAAAGCATGTCCACAGGGAAGGTCGGATCCTGACCCTCTTCCATTAGCAAATGACTCATACCCAGCAAGGGGAGTTGTATCTCTTCCAAAACAGTTGAGTGTTCAGGCTTTTTCTCTTATAGCTCTGGACATTTTATGTCCTTACACATCACTAATCTTTCCTTTGATTTCAGCTCAGCTTGTGCCTTTAATCACAGTTTCTTACAAGTTCCCCCCCAGTACCTGGGCATTTTGTGAAAAGGTGGGATTTTTTGGGGGTTACCCTTAAATAGGCCATGTCTCAATTTCTATCGTTGCTGTGCTACAATATCGGCTGGAGAGAGGTGCCTCGTCTCCCTTCCCAGAAATCAGTCACTGCTATGTGTGCCTTTAACCTCTCTCATGGCATGTGGACAACGTGCCGTTTGAAATCCATCTCTGAACGCTTCCCCGTGGAGTCAAGTTGGTTTTGCAGACAGCAGTGCTGAATACAGTGTGACCCTTTTTATGCCCTGAGCACCTCTTCCATTCATCAAGATCTTACGATGACGCAGTCGCAAGCCACCAGAGCTCCTACCTTCAGCCCCAGATCCAGCTCCTTGAGAGAGCGCTTTATTTCACCGGTGAGGATGTTCATCCGCTCACACTCCTGGAAGGCAACCACAACGTACGGTGTCCTCTCCTCCACCTTCGCCATCAGTTCTGCGATGTTAAACTCATCCATCAATTTCTCTAACATCTCTTCCAGCAGAGCTTTCACCTGTGTGCCGGAGGGAAAAGAGAGCGGGATGTTAGTGAATGAGCCACTGGGCTGCCTCGGCTGACAGCTGCCTGAACACGGCACGAAAACTCCATCTGCCAGTTAGTGTCTCTGAAAACAATCAGTGTCAACTGTGCGGGGCATGGCACCTTTCAAAGAGCTTGCCCCATCCTATTAAAATTCAAATGCTTACAAAAGTTAATGTCAGATGAGAAGCTTTCAAAATGACGGTTTAAAAATGTCACTGTGAGATGTAGCAGTCTCCTTTCTTCATGGGTCCTATGCCTGTATTCCTGCTTCTCCTAAGGTCAGACTCAATGCAAGGAGACGGATGGGGCTACAGCCCAGCTGAGCCTCAGGACAGCTGAGCTCCTGAGGTCTTTTTCTGGGGTATATTGACAGAGGGAGGTGATTATATAAAATTGAATTTTAAGCAGAGCCATGGAAGAAAAGCATAATGAAACAAAATTATTTTCTGGTCAACATTACAGCTCGATTTGGAACCAGTGCTTTATATCTCAACAGCATGTTTCTTGTGTCTAAAAAATAAATAAAACAGACAAAAACTTTTCTGATTGACAACAAGGCATGAAGACCTTAATCTTCATGGGATCAGCTCTGTCCTTCAGGTTTTTGTGGACTGTTAGGCAACTTGCTATGGAAGTCTCTCACACAACACTTTACTTTCCTTCTGTGGTGGAACCTGAGCAAGACATCTGCGTCTTGGGGAGTTTTCAGGAACACGTAATGCACAGTTACAATTCTGCGATCTGACGTGTAGACTGTGGCATGCGGGCAGCAGTGACAGCTGCCAGCCAGTGACAGAGGCAGCCCAGGGTCATTTTGTTGCCATGCCCAGCGAAATTCATATTTTGGACTCCATACTCCCATTTCCTCCCATCGCTGCTCTTCCAAACCCTCCACGTTCGTGCCAGACCTTTCAAAGCGGTGATGATGCATAGGCTGTTATTGCGACCAGCACAGTGGCTAAAGTTAAAGCTCGGTTAGAAAAGCTCTTCAGCTGCACCTCGAGTGCAGTGTAGGAATATCCTCTAATTTGAAATTCCCCTGCAAATCCCCTTGGCTCTGATTTTTTCACCACAATTACAGCTCATTTTCTGTAATGTGGCCTCGGAAACCTGTGGGAGTAACTGGACTTGTCAGAGCCACAGGAAAATGACAGGCTCCCAGTTCCCCTGCAAACTCCCGAAAACCACCTCAGCCAAACCAGGGGCTGGAAATCCTCAAATGGAGGAGCTGAGAGACAACTCGTAACTCACTCTCGTTCAAGGACCAAGGGAAAGGGATACAGCCAGTGCCAGTTATAGCTCAGATAATGAGAGAGATCACCTCCAGAAGAAAATGAGCCGTGGGAGCATCCCCCAGGCATGATGCAGCGCAGTGAGGCCACACTCAGGTTGCTTTCAGGCAGCTTTTCTTCTCAGAGAGATCACGAAAGCCACGAGGACTTCTGTGGCAGTCTTCTGGGCTGTCACCAGGAGTTTGCAGGGTAGCCATGCCTTGTGACACCACGGCTGGATCACTCACTGGTAACTTTGCTTCTCTGGCCAAGGATTTAAATTGTACTTCAATAGCAAAAGTACTGGGAGGGGAGAAGAGGTAGTTTGCTGTCTTTGAGCATCTCCTTTGGCTTTGCCACCCCTGGACTATTCCCCTCACCTCAAATTCCAGCATAAACTGAAAACTGAACATGCCTAGCACTTCTGAGACCCCCTTAGGCAAAGGCGGTAAGTTCCCCAGCGCCACACCACGCCAAAGGAAGCATGTGTGAAACCACAGACTTCATATGACCTTTCTATTAGCCATTCATTAATCTGCAAAGCTTGAAACACAGACCTTAAGACTACAGAAATAAAAATCTGAGCAAGTGTCGGCTGGTTTCAGATCCTGTTATGAATGCTTGGGCCAGATTGTAATGAGCTGTGAGTTTGGAGAGGAAGGGCTGAGATCAGGCCAGTACATAGGCAAAGCAAAGGAGTTCAGCTGGTAATAAGGAATAACAAGGCCCCTGGGAGCTCGGGAGCTGCGGGGGACCTGGCGGCAGCAGTAAGAGGTGGGCTGAGCTCTGGGTGGCAGGTGGTGCGCGCAGGGAGCCCATCGGTATGCCAGTCACAGCACGGTGCGCAGGGACTGGTGCTCAGAGATGGCAGAGGCCACAGAAGGTTTACTTGCAGCATCTTCACAGGATAATAATGAAGGCGCTGCAGTTCAGGGGGTAATTAAAAGCCACCGTCCAAGTACTGACAATACTCCAATTACATCCCACCACGGTGATGTTCTGTATAATATGAGTCGAGTGGTTTTAGACACTCAGTTTGTCCCCAGCAAAGGCAGATCCCATTACAATGAGCAGCTGTGAGACAAACCTGAGCCAGACAGGACTACTTATGGACGAGACAGGTATTAAAACTCAACAGCTTCTTCCTCTACCACTCTCACCGTTTCTTCCCTGGTCCCCCCTCCTCCTTCGCCCATGCTGGTGTCCCGGGGCTGCATCTCCAACAGGATGCGGAAGAGCTTCTCTGACGTCTGGGTAAGGAAGCCAATCTCAGCATTGGGATGGAGCCCATAGAGGTAAGAAGACTCCGGAGGCAAGGCAGCGTCTATGTACTGAACAGAGAAATTCAGGTTCAGGTTAGACACAGAGTCCAAGGATGGCACTTTGTCCGCAGAGGTCACGGCGCTGGAAGCATCACCCCTCCGAGTAAGCAAGCCCAGGCTGATATAACTCTGCTTGTGGCTGAAACACCAGCGAACTGATGGGTGAAAGGAGTGTACAATTGTTTACAGAACCGCTTCTACTCCTGCTGTGAAAATGTAGCGATTGCTGAAGTTTGGCTTGGCTACAGATCTCAGGCCTGGACCTTCTCTAGCAATTATCCACTGTGCATTTCAGCATCAATATCCTGAAATCTCTTGTGGGAATTCAGCTTCCAGTAGTTAAGTTTTATGAACAAAACCAGCCTAATATGCCCATCTCTGCTACCGCATTTGTGTACAAAGAACAGATGAGGTCAATAAGTAGATCAACAAGACCCTTCAGTGTTTCTCATCAAAACTGATGATAAAAGGAGCTTGAAAGGGCCATTTTAGCAAACAGTATGTGGATGTAATTTTCCAGGAGCCCCGCTTGAGTTTCAAGAACCAATACAGTTGTTCCATTCATGCATGAACAGAATGAGCCCGTGATGAAGTAGTAAATTACCATTAGACTTGGTTCATCCAAGGGAATGCTGAAACGTCTACAGAAACAGAACATAATGGGAAATAACAGGA
Organism: Ibidorhyncha struthersii; assembly: GCA_013398815.1. Taxonomy (NCBI): domain Eukaryota; kingdom Metazoa; phylum Chordata; class Aves; order Charadriiformes; family Charadriidae; genus Ibidorhyncha; species Ibidorhyncha struthersii. The sequence continues at coordinate 162,432 of VZSZ01005041.1, read as the reverse complement.
GGTGTGTTGAAACACTGCAGTCCTATTCACTGCCTCCTAAGACAGATCACAGGGCAGTTATGGAAGAAATTATATTTATGTGTATAAATAATGCCAGAAAACAAAGAGCTTACCTGATGATAGCCATTATAGTCCATGTTCCCTGGGAGGGGGAATCCTGGAGCAAGGAGGAGTTCTCCCTCCAGCATTTCTGGCTTAATAAATTCTTCCAAATAGGTTTTGCAAAGCCGCCTGTCCCAGTCATCTGTAATGTGACCTCCGTACATAATCTCACCAAAGAGGTAGCGCAAATCATCATATGGGACCTGAAGAATGAACCAGGAGGGCATGAAGGAGTTCAGCCAGCCAGAGCTCCACCAGCCGTGCGGTTGAGCTGCAGGCTGCTGATCTGCACGGTGAGTGCTTCCGCTTCACTATCTCAGTTTTCTAAATACACAAACATCAGGTAGTACTTATCTCCTGCCCAAGGAAAACTGGATCACAACATAGATTTCCTGCAGTTTCCCACTGAAATGAAAATTTATTCTAAGCGCTGTTAAACCAAAGACCACTGTGTATTTGCAATGAATAGACCACAGGCACTATTTGCTGTGATTCGTAAGCTGCCACGGATGTGAGTGGCACTGAAGCTTCTCATCTCACCACAAAGGTAGACCGAACTGTGAAGATATAAACCCAAAGATACCAAGGAAATGGCGTTTACGGAGACTTCCCAGGAGTTCCAACACAAGTCAGTCCTGTGGTTAAAAGCCACAGCCAAGTGCTGGTGGTTAAAAGCCTCCGAACAGCCCACCTTTGACTCACGCACCTTTGAGCTGGCCTCCAGGTAATTATACAGCACGTTCACAGAGATGGTGAGGTCTCCAGTGTTAAAGGGGTAGGGACGGTTCCAGCCTTGGGGGCCAAACTTGCGCCTTTCTGCCACCACGGCATGGAAATAGCAGAGGGCGAAGAGGATGCTCTTGAACTCATTCTCCCGGGTGCACATCTCCAGGGTATCCTGCAATACAGGAGGAGAGGCAGGGCTGTGTAAGTCCACACCGCCCTCAGCCTCAGCCACTCTCAGGGGGGCCCCCCAAATGCACCAAACTTTGGACAGGAGTGGACAGATTTGCCCAGTCAGTTCATTTCTGCATTATATACACATTCACTAATTTTCTAAGTTAGTGGCTTTGCATTGCAAATTTATAGGCAAATTCTGATGCACGTTTTCCAAATTAGTATTTTCTTTTCCAACGTAAAGTGGCTTTGCACAGGAGTGCAGACTGACAGCCAAGGAGGGAAGGACATGTGTACCCACCCAACACCCCACTGCCTGCACGTGCCCCACACCAGAGAGATGGAGAGAGGCACCATGTGGGGCGAGCGTGCCAGCAGTGGGACTGGGACCACGGCCCTAAGCAAGGCTCCTGCTGAGGAGGACTGGACCTGGAAGAACTCGAGTACAAAAAGTTTCCTTGGGGCAGCATGTTTTTGAGCTGCAGGGCTGAAGCAGCAGGGAATTATTGCAGAAAGGCTGTGCCCTCTGCACAAAGCCAGCCTGGCCGTGTGCTGCAGCAGTGGATTCATAGAATCACAGAATCACAGAATGGTTTGGATCAGAAGGGACCTTGAAGATCACCTAGTTCCATCCCATCTGCCCCGGGCAGGGACACCTCCCCCCAGCCCAGGTTGCTCCAAGCCCCGTCCAACCTGGCCTTGAACACCTCCAGGGATGGGGCAGCCACAGCTTCTTGGGGTAACCTGCGCAGGGTCTCACCACCCTCAGACTGAAACATTTCTTCCTGATATCTAATCTAAATCTCCCCTTTTCCAGTTTGAAGCCATTACCCTTTGTCCTATTTGCTGACAAGACGACCTTGCGCAGGGATGTGAGAAACTGTTCAAAATCCAAGCAGGGGAGATCAAACACTTGCAAGAAAAATCGAATGCAGCCCTTTAAAGCCAGCACAGCAACAGGTGCCTCCTTTCCCACCTTCCAGGTGATGCTTAAAGTTGGAATATCTACAAACGAATAGGCAGAATCGTGCTGTTGGAGGTGGAGGGGTGGAAGCCTGAGCCATTTTAATCAATGAAAATTAACAAAGGGAACCAAAGGTCTCCAAAGAACCCTGCACAGTGCCGGGAGTGATGTCTCAGCAGATGGGCACCAAGGCAGAAGCCTGGGCAGCCGTGCCTGTCCCCCGTGGCATGAGCATCAGGGTTACAGGAGAGCAGGGGTGAAGGGCCGGAGCTGTGTGCGTGGCACAGGGGGAGATGCTGAACCCCCTTTCCGTGGCTGCAGCCCGGTGGAGGCTTGCCCAGATCTGCCCCTCGCTCTGCGCTGGCAAGAGCAGCGTGGCTGGGCAGCGGATGCCCCTACCCATGGCAGGAACCTGATGGGATCTCTCATGGCCCACAGCGCAGATCTCCCCAGACCTGGGAGATGAACGTGTCGGCAAGGGCTTGCCTGCACCTTCACCCATGTCTCTGCAAACCCTCCTGGGAACAGCATATCCGGGGTACTGCGCAGCTGAGCAAGGGGGCAGTAGCTACAGCAGCCCCTCCATCCTCCCTCCCCAGGGACAGCCCCTTTAAGTCCACACTGCTATGTGACAAAGACTACAAAGGGCGCCCCTGTGACTTCCCTTCATTATCTTTATCTTAAAAAGACCACAATGTTAGACCTCTGATCAGCTGGGGAGCAAAACAGAGCTCAGGGTCTGTGCTAGAAAGGAGGAATCCATTACTCTAAAGTGCGCAAGATGTTGAGTAACTGCATAAGATGATCAAGAACAGCCCAAACCCTGTTTTCCCCGTGATTAGACAGCACTGTAAGCTCCCTTCATTACCAGCAACCCGATGAAGAACGGGTTCAAATATGCGCTGAGCATCTTTCTCATTTTAGCAAAGGTCCCTGGACTCCCAGGGGAGCTTGCCTGAGCGAACACTGAGGAAGAATCCGGCTCAGTTGCATCCGGCCTCTCTATTCCGTTGTGCATTTTTCTTTGGCTACAAAGCAGAACAATACTCCCGGCACAGAATAATGGGCCTGCTTTGTAGCTTTCAGCTGAAAGCTAAATTTGAACATCCATTCTGTATGAAGCAGGGAAATGAGGTGTAAAGGGGCCCCACCCACTCGCTCCAGGATTTCTGATAACAGACATTTTATAAGACTCCAGCAATTTAGAAAATGCTAATTACTATCTGATTGAAACGAGCAGGGGCAGGATGAAAATGTTACTTGGGGTGAAGGTTCTCCCCTCCCTTCCTCTCCAGGACGTTCCGTGGAGTTCCAGATGATGAATGACAGTAGATAAAAATGGAATAATGTTCCCCGAGTACTCGCGTTAATCCTTGCGTGGTGCCTCTCCGCCGCACCTGCTCGGCAGTGCTAGCTCCTGCACGCCAGATTCCCTCCGTGCCGACATCTAAGTGCAAAAACAGTTGTGAGATGCCCCTTTTTGTCTGCCCTGTGGACCAGTGCTTGGGGTCAACGATGGGCTGGGGTTGCTCCTGCTGGGTCACAAATGACAAGAGGCTGCACGGAGAGAAAACAAAGCCATCCTGCAAGGCTTGAACTGTGTGTTCCTGGCACAGTCATTGGCGGAATGGAGAGGACGTAGTAACTTCAGGGCTAGTGATCCGAAAAGGCAGTCCAAGGGGTGAAAGTACCTTCAGGCCCTTCTGGTTGCTCTAGGTTTTAAAGCCAGAGTCTTGCTGCGGGAGCTCAGTGTCCCAAGGTAACAGCCATGTGTGGATGAAGGTAACGAGCGTTTGGGGTGGCAGAATGCAATGGTCCGTGTCTCTAAGAAAGCTGTCATCATAAATCCGAGCCGTTAGCCCTTCGCCTTTTGTGTCATGTGGAAAAGGGGGTCAGCAGGAGCAGTGAGACATGCCAGGCGCCGGCATGCCCCGGCACAGCGGCTGTTCCCCGTGGAGCCACTGGCCCGTCTGCTGCCGGTACCTTCCCACCCCGCAGTGCCCAGGGCTGTCGAGCGAGGCCACAAAGCAGGCTCGTGTAATCACTGCATTACAATGGCTCTAACATCGATCCATACCCTCTGTGGCACTAAGAAAAGAATATTCCCTGTCATTTCCACCTGCTTCGCTTTTGTGTCCGCTGCAGAAAAGACTCGGCTGCAGTTCCAGCGGCGAAGAGGGGGACGGTGGCTGCTGTAAGAGGAGTGTGTCTATGTGTCAAAGAGGAGTGTGTCTATGTGTCACTGTGCAATAAAAGCAAGGAGCAACCTGCCATCGGCTATTCTTCTTGCGGGCCACCAATTCTCAAGATGGCCTACTTTACCCTTGACTGGCAAAGCCAGTCCTCCCTGCAGGGACGTTTCAGCTCAAATTTACAACAATTCTGATGGCAGCAAGGTTTTGAGCTGAACATCCCTTGGGCACAAAGCACCAAGTCCCCTTGTGCTGCTCTGAAGAGTGATGTGGGATGTGACCTTATCAGCAGTTCTGAACCGCTCACCCCGGCAGAACAGCATGGCAAACAAGCATGGTTTAACCTGCTCACCCCTCCGTGTCTTTGGGCGTTAGACATAATATGTCACCCACCAGCCCGAAAAAGAGTGACACACAGACACAGAAATCAAGTTGAAACATGACAAAAGTCTCCCAAATGCTGCATTCACAAGTTTGATTCTGTAACAAAATAGGCTTTCTAAGGATCACACATTGGTGAGAAAATGATTAAACTGGGCAGAAGTCTGGTATCCCGTGACCTGCTCCAAGGAAGAGGCTGTTGAGGAGTACCGGAGTCCTCTCTTGGAAAGAATCACAGAATCATAGAATTGCCTAGGTTGGAAGGGACCTTTAAGACCATCAACCATTAACTCAACACTGCCAAAACCACGTCCCTCAGCACCACATCTACCCATCTTTTAAATACCTCCAGGGATGGCAACTCCACCACTTCCCTGGGCAGCCTGTTCCAGTGCTTGGCAACCCTTTTTGTGAAGGAAACGGAATCACAGAATCAAGAGATCTGTGCCCAGATCCTGGAGAAGAGTGTTGGGGGTTGCTGGATCCAGAGACCACAGGATGCAAAGGGACTCTCATGTCTGCTGCCTGGGAGCAGCAATGCCCACCCACATCACACCCTCCATGGGGCTCCAGCAGCTCCGAGCCCACCTGTCGGCCAGTCGCCGGCGCAAGCCCCACTGTGCTCCTACCTGGCTGAAGTTGTCGAGAGCTTTGTGCAGGTTTGCATGCATCCCGGTCGGGGCCTCACTGGTGATTTTGATGGAGTTCTCCAGGATGCCCTGGGGAATGACGTGGCTGTCAGGGGAGGGTGCCGGCTCCGCGCTAATGAAGACACGGAAATTCTGGTGGCTGCCCTCACTGTGCTGCTCCAGTTTCTTCTCCAGAGAACTCAGCCACTTGGCCACCAGGTGGATGTTCTGGCAGGGACAAAGGGGACAAGGCTTCATCAATAACCCCCCATTTACACCGGCACTCAGCAGGCACTGAATCCATCACACCAATGAATGGCACCCACCAAGGCCACTGGTGGGTACCGTCTATTAGTTGGTACTTGCCCCTGTAGTCACTGTGTATAATACACAGCCCCAGATACTCTATCAAATCAAGTACGTTTATAAACTCAAAATAATCAATATAAATCCCCAGCAATGAAGCAAGCCACTATTGGGTTGTTTGGGTTCTCGGTGACGACACTCTCCTCCTTGTTAGACTCATGTATGCCTGATGAAGTAGAGTTATTTCCCCAGATCTACCAAGCTCAAATGAAAATGTTTGTTCATTTTTAAAGAATAACAGTGAGGACCCTCAATATCAATTACTGGGAAAAAATCAAGCAGGTGGTTTTACAAAGACCTTTAACACAAAATACTTCTTTATTCATGCAACAAATTCAAATTATCTGTCAGGAAATTAAGCAGCATTATGCAAATACAGTGAAATGGATGAAGGCATGCCTTGATTTTTCAGCTACAGTCCTATACAGCATTGTAGTTTCCAGGCAAGAAAAGAGTTGGGTTTGGGTTTTTTTTGTTTTTTTTTTTTTTTTTTTTATATTAGGAACTGGCAGGGATTCGTGGGCTAAAACTACCCTCATTTTAAAGTCAGGAGTGTAATCCAAGCCGCCTGTGTTAACAGGCACTCTGGAAGGTGATTTATGCCATCCAAAGACAGGACAAGGAACTTGCTAAACTTAAATTAAATGCAGCCGCCAAAAAGATAAACTGCTTGGAGGTGGCAAGGAAATTACATAAAGGAACCATATTAGAGGCTTAGAATAAATATATATCACCTATAAAAAGGACCAGAAAGGAGCTCTCGTGGTTAAACAGCAGAGTAATGGAGACTATTAGCAGTAAAATGCCATTCTTCACAAAGTGGAAATAGTGTCCAAATGAGAAAAAAACAGAAAACAGCACAAAATCCAGTCACGGTAAGGCCAAAAAAGGTTTTAAGAAGCAATATTCTGAATTCCATGAAAACTAATAATAAAGCCTTTTCCAGAAGCCATAAACCTACCAGAGAGCCCATAAAACTACGAGATGATCAAGGTGTACAGGGAGTGCCCAAGACAGGCCAGGCCACCACAAACCACCTCATATTTGCAGGAATATCCCCTGCCGAGCTTCGGGGGGGGGTCTCACTGTTACAGCCGGTGTTACCTGGTGGCGTCACTCAAACCTGAGGATGGAGACAGCTCTGGAGATCATCTCCCCAGCCCTCCCGCTCAAAGCAGGGTCAGCTAGAGCAGGGTGCTCATTGTAGCCAGCTGGGGGTTTTGGTATCTCCAAAGATGAGGCCACCACAACCTGTCTGGGCAACCTCTGCCGGTGTTCAACCACTCTCACAGTAAAAAATATAATAGAAAGAATAGAATAGAATAGAATAGAATAGAATAGAATAGAATAGAATAGAATAGAACAGAACACAACACAACACAACACAACACAACACAACACAATATGACACAACACAACACAACAAAATAAAATAGAATAAAATAAAATAGAATTAAATAAAACAAAACAAAATGAAACAAAACAAAACAAAATAAAATAAAATAACATATTATGTTTAAGGGAAACCTGTATTTCAATTTGTGTCCATTGCCTCTTGCTCTTGCGCTGGGCACCACTATGAAGAGTCTGGCTCCATCCCCCTGCCATGAGGTATTTAAACACACCAATAAACCCCTCTGAGCCACTGCTTTTTGAGGTTAACTAATCGCAATTCTCTCAGCCTCTCCTCATATGACAGATGCTCCAATCCCTTCATCATTGGAAAGACACTTAAACTGAAGCAGCAGATGAAGAGTTTTTCTGAAAAATTGATAAATTAATAATAACAATTTACGAGGAGCAGATGGTATCCGCCCTAAAGAAACTCCAATATGGAAGTGCTGCATTACTCCTCGGCATGCACCAGGCAAACTGGCAGGGGCTCGAATAAACCATGAATTAACACACAAACAGCAGGAGTTAGAGAAAACCCAGGAATCTAAAATTCCCAACCCATTGTTGATAGCTAATAGGAGGACACCCAAATTGGAGCTCGTCACCATAAACTCCTTCTGCAGTTGCTAGAAAGGCGAGCTCCAGCAGGCAGCCCACCACCCTGGCTTCAGGCAGTGCCCTGGCCGGTGGCGGAGCTGCCTCCATGGCACCAGTGTATCTCCATGCTCGGGTTTTCATGGGTATCAGCTATTTATCTTTCAGTTATTATTGCAGTTATCAGTATTACTATATATCTGAGGGAAGGGGACATTGGCTACCAAATGGTTAAGACACAGCAAATAGGGTGGGAAGCTACTGATGGAGTTTGAGCTGCTCACCATATTCAAAAATCACCTGAAGGAGCAAATGATTAGTGAGCTGACAAAATTAGTCATCGAGTGATTTCAAGTACTGAAAATAAAACCTGGTGGTAAAGAACTGCAAAAGGATGCCATCATTCTAAGTGACTGGCAACGATATGGCAGCAGAAATTTGGCGTTGAGAGATGCAAAACGATGCACGCCGAAACCCAACCCTAGCTACAATGACGGGTTCACAATCCGCTATTACCACTCGGGGAAGAGATCTTGGAGTACTCACGGTAATTTCCTGCAAATAACAGTTCAATGCTTCACAATGTGAAAGCAATCAAATGTCAGCAAAGGAACAGAGAATAAAGCTGCAAACATTATTATGCCGCTCCATAAACCCATGGTGGGCCTTCACCTTGAAAGCAATACCCAATTCTCACTTCTCTGTCCCCAAAAGGGTAGAGCTTCCACACAGGGAGATACTAAATTGATATGGACTCCCCAGTCTGGAGAGAAGGGAGATGGGGGTGGAGGGGGTGAGTGAAGAACAAGAAGAGAGGGATGAACAGAGCGGGCTGCAAGTTTAAAAAGAACAAGTGGAGTACATTTTCATACGACACATAACTAAACTGTGAATTCAGTGGCTCGGGGGTGTGTGTGTGTGGAAGATGAGAGAATCACAGAACGAAACTGAGCTTAGATCCACGGAGGGGAACACACCTGCGCTCCTTCTCCTGGGAGGCTGGAGGTGCCCCTCGCTGGCAGGGAGCCGGGCCGGCAGCGCTTTGGGCTGCCCCAGTATGGTGCCTTTATAGAGGGACGGCACACAGGAACATCACAGGAGCTCCCTCAGGAGAACACAGAAACCTTCATGTGGCTTTTCTGTTGGAGGTTTCAGGTGCCTCTTGTGAGCCACTTATGGAGAGATCCCAGCCAGGACTGGAGAAGAGAATGGACAGTTGTAGAAAAGGGAAAGCTGAGGTCCTGTCCTGGTTTCAGCTGCGAAAGTTAATTTCTCTTTCTAGTGATAGCTGTGAAAGGAATGTCAATGATACATATTGGTTTTAGCTATTGCTAAGCGATGCTTACATTATTCAAGGACTTCATCTTTCCATAGAAAAACAGACAGAAGGATGGAAGGGCCAAGTAAATATTCCATACCCTGGACCTCATGCTCAGTGTATAAATGGGGGTTAGCCTGGGGCAGGAATCCACGATCACTGCTTGGGACAGGGCCCATTCGTTGGGTGACCCATGTCATCATTATTGTTATTGTTATTGTTATTGTTATTGTTATTGTTATTGTTATTGTTATTGTTATTGTTACTGTTATTGTTACTGTTATTACTATTAGTGTTATTTTACCTTTTCTGATACTGTTTTATTAAACTGTCTTTATCTCAACTCAGGAGTTTCTTTCCTTTCCCCTCCTCTTCTCCCTCGTGGGAGGGAAGGCGGGGTGAGTGAGCAGATGCGTGGTGAGGGTTAAACCATGACAGGTCCTTTAGGCATGGGTTGGGACAGAGCGGGGGCTGCTGGCACAGACTATCAGTGGTATTTGCAAATGCTGGAGGGATGGCTCAGCACTCAGAGATGGACCAAGTGGCAGGAAGGACAGGATGGTGATACATCCAGGCCAGGGTGCCTCAGGAGAGAAGAGACTAGAAACTCCGTCACATCCAGAAAGAGCGCCCTTTGCACTTCAGTGGCTGTCCATGCACATTGCCATGTCCTTGCCAAGTCCTGGATGCAAAAATCAATGTCACCTCTCACCTTTGTAGAGGGATCCTGTTAAGGATCGGTATGTTTACATTCGGTATATCAACTATACTTTTTTTTGCCTTATTTATATATAAAATGAATCATAGAATGGTTTAGGTTGGAAGGGACCCTGAAGATCATCTTGTTCCCATCCCCCTGCCATGGGCAGGGACACCTCCCCCCAGCCCACGTTGCTC